>OU015490.1:36461748-36484248 GCA_907164885.2 Dolomedes plantarius | reverse complement strand
ATCACTAAAATGCAGGAAGTTAGTGTGTGGGGGGGGGGGGGAGAGAATTGAATGTGAAAGGCTGTAAATAGGGGAAGATACCTGACCCCATCCCCTTGTTCAGTCGAAGTGTAAGCAAGAACCATTGATAGCTTTGTTGACAGTTTCAAATTACGAGGGGGGTTTTCTACCCCTTCTCAACTTCGAAAACTATTGCCTCTCTGATTGGTTGCTTTTCTGTCAATCAAGTCGACATAGTCCCTGCCTTCCTTGTGGAGTTTTCTTGTGGGTTTTAGCGAACGCGGGGAAAAAAAATAACTCCAGCGGAGCCTTAAGGTTTTGCTGTAATTAGATGATTTTTCTAAAAACTGACGGAAGGTAGGCAAAAAAATAAATAAATAAATAAATAACGTCATCTATCACTGTGGTCGAGGATTAAGGATAAAGCAAACTAGAAAATATTGCTTTATTTATGTAACTGAATAAAGAACAACTATTCCTCGGAAGCTGTCTCTAGGGTGAATTACAATTTTCATATAAAATTTATCTAAAATTAAATATTGGAAAAAAGGACTCTTATACAGTCCTTTCAAGTTGTTGTCTTAATTGAGTTCCAAAGGATAGCCGAATGTATAGGACGCGGGAATTCGGTACCAAAATCTATGAGTTCGAGACCCACTCTTGGCATGGACGTTTGTAGCCGTTCGAATTCGGATTTAAGCAGTATGTCCCGGTCTAATTAGCCTCCGTGTAGCAAAAAGTTGACCTATGTATCCAGGCAAAAATCAAATCAAACGAAACCATATATAAATTTGGTTTTGATATCAAGACATATGCCACTCCCAATTAATAAACGGTAGTTAATTGAGCATCCACGCATGGGATTGGATTCAAAGTCTCAAGTAATGCTTGGACATGATGTCTTTTCATAGGGAGCAATATTGGTTCACCTAAATGGTGCTCCCATAATAAAGTAGTAAATAAGATTTCAATGAGGCGAATGTCCTCAAGAGTCAAGTCTCTGTCGCACAGGAGGAAAAAATACCCTCTCTTAAGCATAACCTTTTATGATTTCTTACTTTGATATCTTACGATTTTTAACTTTGTTCCATTGTTTATTCTTTTTTAACGTCATAAAGCATACATTGAAGGTAATCTGTCATTGTCACTTCCATAAATAAGTACTACAATCCTCATAACATTATGAATGTAGGGAACGTCATACCTATTAAAATAACATATTTTCATCAAACTACTAGTTTTTATAGTTTCATAACTCTTTTATAGAGGATTGTATCCTTCTCTGTGGGGGGGGGGGGGGGGGGGGGGGGAATGCAGTCGTGTATTCCATGGGGATGAAAACAACTATCCCTACAGTAGAATTCAAACACTAAGGTCAATTCTAAAACCCTAGGTTTTATAACATTACCCGGATCAGGGTAAAAGATATCAGAGGAAATCAGTCACACGTTAGAATGGATGTGAAGGAGACAGTAATGAATAGCTTAATCGAGAAGACACCTATCGCTGCAGGGAGGTATTTCATAGGGAAACAAGGCGAAGACAGGAATAATACATAAGGTCTTTCGCATTTTATGGAAACGATTTTTATAATTAAATTTTATGTATAAATGCCGTATTTTTTCAACGATTTTCTATGTGATAGACATGGTTCTTGACAACAGCTCAAGCTCGAATTTTCCATCAAAGAAAACTTTTCCTTAGTACTGACATGTGTATTTTACCCCATTCCTCTTGGACCGTTTTCCAAAGTCCATTCAGTGTCCTTGGATGTCGTTTTCCTAAGCCTCGTTTTAATAAATCGAAAGCGAGAAATTCAATTCGAGAAGCATCAGGTAATTTTACAGGTATATCATTTAATGGGATACGCTAAATCCTGTTCCCAAATCTTTGTTTGCTAAATAAGCGAGAGTTGATTTATACGTGTGACTAGAGGCTTTGTCCATATGAAGCTCAATTTTATCAATGTCCTTTCCATGTAAGACTGGAATTTCCTCTTCAAAATTTGATTCTAAAACATTCAGCTGCATTGGCTTTACTTGAGACTTTTGTGATTTTTAATTTGTTGTTGTAACAAAATCCTGAAACTATCATGAATCCCTTTGGGAACTTTTGTGTACACCCACGAAGACATTTCTTGTGGTTATTCCCGTCAGTTGATCAATAGATAATTGATCTTTTTTTAATACAATCACTTACACACACCTATGTATCACCGAGTATTACCATAAATTTCCATTTTTCAGCAGCTAGGTGTTTTTCGTATAATTTGCTACAATTTGTTTTTCTTTCAGCAATATGTTGTGGCAAAAGCAGATGAACTTTAGATTTAGACATTTTTTTTTAACTTCAAATCTTTATGAATGCTTTTACTTACAGTGCCAGAAGACCAATGCTATACATCTTTGAGTCGGCGAATTTTCTTTCAGGATCAGAGACTTCACTTTCTTGATAGTTACCTACGTTCGAACAGTCTTAGGATGAGGTTTCGCGGTCAAGTTTTCACTTTTACTTTCCGTTTGACTTTTTTTCATTTCAAATTTAATATATTATAACTTTTTTGAAATGCCATAATCACGATTTTAACACCGCTTTATAATATGTTGATACGAATATCTCGCCTCTGAAAGCGCAATTACTTATCCTTAGAGCAATCGATCAATTTTTGAGCCATTTTCAAGATAAATCTTTTATTTTACATTCCAATCAAAACAAAGCAGTAGCAGACGATTATACTGAAGTTGTCAGAATTATATCTCAAAATGCAAACGCCAAACATAAATTACGAAAACCTTTCAATAAAGTGTGAACGACCCTCTGTATACATAAAATTTACTGTTTCTGAGCCTTAAGTTTGTCGTCGAACGAAAAGGCTACGAATATTCTAGTTCTGGTCTAACCTACACTGAAAGATAAGAAGCCTGGGTCTCTAGCGAATTGCAATTTTCATATAAAATTAGTCTCAAAATAAATATTGGTAAAGCCTTAAAGAATTTAAAATAATATTTTTCACACATTTAAAATATCTTTCTAAATAGGGTTTTTGATATCAAGACGTGAAAATTATATAAAGCAGATAGCGATGTTTTTCGTGATGAAACGTTAAATAAATACTTAGAATAAAATAATTTATCACCTAGTATTTCTTTTAGCTGCCGGCAGAGGTGATCAGCATGCATGTTTTACCATCATACTGCAAATACCAGTTGTGGAGTTTAGTTCTTTTGCTTAACCAGTTGAGGTCTAGTGGTAGCGTGTCGGCTTTCGGTGTTCAGGATGTTGAGGGTACTCGGATCGAATCCCGACAAGTTGCATACCTCCATATCTAGGCCGCATATGGGCGCGTTAAATGCTTGGACCTGAAAGTCTGCAGCGGCATTCGGCTGCAGACTTCCGATGGCTATACATGCATTTCCGTGATAAAAGAAATACTGCCGGTATAGTAAAATATTCCCCATTTTAGTTACTTGCCTTTTTTCTGTTTTTTTAGGAAAAACTATGTGTGTTTTTGTGCGAATTGCTATTCTTACAAAGCACGATATCTTTGAAATAACTACACACAAAGGAGAAACCATTATATCAGGATGCTCTGATGCTGATTTTATGGAGGTATTAATGAAAAAACTTCAATTTAAGTACAAACTTATTATTCCACCAGATGGAGAGTGAGGGTATTTATTGAATGGTAACTGGTCAGGACTCATGTGACCGTAAGGTATTATTAGTGGCTAGTTTGTTCCTTTATATTGACTAAACGTGACTACTCATATGTACATACACAAATTAATTTATTAAACATAAAAACAATATACATACACTTATAGAGATAGCAGGGGCTTAATAATACTAAATATACTAATTTAATATTCAACAATTCTAAGTGATATATATCTATGGCAATATATGTTAATATTAATTGTAATTTCCCATATCATTATTCTACGCGATCACCTAATTTAGCATTATCCAGTGACCAAATGGTACGGAATTACAAGGTACATAAAAATCTCATACCTGGGGCAATTTCTCTCTCGTAACATCTGTGCAGTCTCTCTCCTTACGACAGTGGGTTCTCTGTTGAGGACAAAACTGGGCTGACTGGGTCACGCCTCGTTCCTATTGGTTAAACTTATTACCAGGCTATGTTCCCTACGCTGGCGGCACACGATCGACGAGGGGGTTCGGCGTATTCAGGCTCCACTTCTCGATAACCTGGTCGGGGGATTCCTTCTTAGGGTTATTCTGTGGACGCAATTCTTCGGTTACCGTTTGGCAGGCTGCTTGCTTTTTCTCCACGGCAGGGCGGGTGCGGGTAGTCGGTGCTTGAAGAATCAGCTCACGGATGGGACACACTTTCGAGGAACTATCGGCTTTACTTTTCTCTCTCATTCATACTCCGCATTGACCTCGCGTCTCTACCATTTATAAGTGGATGTCCATCAAATCGTTTACTACTTGCGAACTCAGTCTCTATCTCTTAATCAGCCTCAAAGTATACGTGATAACGGCAGCTCTAACTTTCTTCTTTACCAACACTTGGGTTTATCTACTCGCAATGCTCAATCAACTGCGGCCTATTCAGCACCTGATTCTGCCTACATCTCTCGATTTCTGAGATCAATGTGCTGAAATTTTTCTGTATCTAAACTTAACTACAACTCCTTCACTATGGGCTTCCATTGGTGTCCACCTTCTAACCAATGGGCCAATTTGGACCTATATTATTGGTTGCACATATATATTTTAATTTCTCTTCTAACAATATAAAATGGGGGGGTGCCTGTCCCTGTGTCAGACGCCCTCTCTTCTGGGGTTCAAAAACTCTCACGCTCCTCTCGACCTCCTGCTGTTCCCCTATCGATGTCACTCACTTTCATAAATCCCTTATCTTCTAACTTCGCACACCTTCGTTTCCATTTTCGCATGAGTTCATTAAATCCAGCTGGTGTCACCACTCACTTCTTCTCACATTACTTTTCTATTTCGTTTCCACTTCGCACACCCTCATCTCCATTTTCGCCTGACATGTTCATTAAATCCAGCTGGTCACCATTCACTGCTCGTTCCTCATATTCTTCTCACATTACTTTGCACCTATCTTGCAACTATTCTATTTGTGAGAACCATGTAGCCCCAACTGCGACAACTCATTGGACAGAATGATCGAGGAGAAACTCACATGGCTTTAGGAACCTTATCAATCGCTGAAGACAGGCTGAAATCTGTGGATTTTAGCTATCCTTATAAGATTAAAGAAATAACATTCGCTACAAAACCACCTGCAATGCTGACACCTGACAGTGCCTTCTTGATGCCCTTCTCAAAAGATATATGGTTGGGGGTATTATTGCTTTAGTGTTTCTCATCTTGCTTCCGAAAAAAAATCTTCTTGGAGACCTCTTAGCGAAAGTTAAGAGGCTGGCAGTGTGCTGGCATTGCTGACGCTGGCATTGTGCCGCGTCACTCTACCCCCATGGACATTTAAGTCGACTCAAATAATCGGAATTTACATCAGGGATAACAAATGGGTCATAGCCACTGATAAGATGAACATTTCAGAGTATATTCACGATGGTAACGCTGCAATAATCGCTTCAAGAGACTTGTTTAAAAAAACATTTCAGGATGACGTTTTTATTTCGAAGGACCACTTTTTAGTACGTCGTTAGCTGTCGCCATCAACAAATCATTTCGCCACAGAAAGTAGTTAAACAGAGTTATTCCAGAAATAGCAGCGGCGGGTCTTTTAAAAAAGTACGAAGAAGACTACATATTCAAACAACGGCTGCTTTCCAAAAGATCTGAAGTGTACGATGACCATGCCCGTAAACAACTTTTAACTGCTGATTTCAAAGCATGTTTTGTTTTTTCATCTTGTGTTACTGTTTAGCTTTTTTTTAAATTTTGTCTCGTATTAGAAGTCTTGTGCATCAATTTGAAGAAAAATTTCTTCAAAAAATAATTTAACCAAGTAAAAGGAGATATTTACTTTGGGTTACTAAAATTTAAATTCCTTTTAAAATAGAACAGAAAAATTGTGTGTATCTTACATGTCATGAACCTTGTACCCCTAAATTGCAAGAATAGAATATTTTACAATTTTTTTTTATTAACGACATTCGAAAAAATAGTTTCTTGTATTTTTCAGATGTAGAGTGCTAGTCTTTAAGTTTGGATTGACTTTCAAACCTACTGCGGTAAGTCTTTACAGAGGCGTCTGAAACGGTATAAGTACATCCGCTGGGAAGAAACTGTAACCTTTTCGGATGGAGAGAGCTCTGAGTTGACAAATATCAGTTATGAATTCCGTATAAATTGATATTTTGTCATGTTAGTCAGTGGTTAGTAATGATTACACAGTGAAACAAAATTAAAATACTTGTAACTCTGAAATCCATCTTCGAAGTTCATAGAAATTGTTACATTCTTCTTTGGGTTATATTAATTGATGCCACATTCTTAAATAAGCGTCTCTGTTTCTGCGAAGTTAAACGAAGTGACAGAGAGATCTAGAGTTTCATCATCATACTAGACCACCTTAACAAGCTGGTCAGCCCCTTTTTATACGACATGAAGTATTCCTGTGAGAAAGTGAAGGTTGGATTTCCAATATGTTAAAACTTCCAATGAATCCTTGCGCTGTATTTGTTGAATCTGAAAGAATAGGACAATCTCCAGTTTAACACAGTCGGAAATAGAAAAGTCATTTGAAGAAAATATGTTATTTATACAGGAGTGACGTTATCCGCTTTTATATTAATACAGGGATTTAAATAATAAACTGTGGAGGTGACTGTAACATACTATCTTCATATGATGCGTTATGGTGTCAAATAATATTAGCTCAACACGGATGATAAGCATTCAATTCATAAGATAGTATTCATATTACGGAATTCCCCTTCTTGCTTCATAAATGCTTCGATTTATTACGCATTTCATTTCTATAAAAATGAAAATTTAACATTTTTATGAAATCATTTTATAGTCACTCAAACAAATGGTTTTTATCTGCTGTGAAGTCTGCAAAATACCAAAAGAGTAACTTTATATAATATCAAATCATATCGATGAAATGGCTGCCTATAAAATAGAATCGTTTAAGAGCAATCGTGAAATATTTTTATCTCCCAATACAACCTTTTTTGTCAGGTAATAAACTGGTATAAAAAATTAAGAGAATTTGTAGACTTGGTCGATTATCTCTAGAACTACTGTACCGATTTTAATGAAATTTGATATGTACATACATTGATACAATACAAAACAAATAACCATTCAATAATTGTAATACACACGCATAATCGTGCGTAACACTCGTTGGAGTCGGAAGGTATGAAACAGCGGTTGCAGAATAAACAAAAAAATGGGTTACTAGAAGGATTAATAGGGGGTATGGTCCCCTCTTACAGATATACGGGTCTCGCAGCGTGATTTCATACTTGAAATAAGGCAGTTTATCATTTCCTGTGGCAATTCGTCCCACTCGTTCAGCAACGCTGTTTTCATTCCCTTGATGGTTCTCGGAGGGGGGTTGCGAGTTGCAATTGCCCTCCCCAGAGCGTCCCAGACATGCTCTATAGGGTTAAGGTCTGGAGATTTGGCTGGCCAATCCATCCGGCGAATATCCTCACTCTCTAAAAATTCGTCGACCAGAGGATCTCTATGTGGCCTCGCGTTATCGTCCATTAAAATGAACTCAGGGACAACTGCATCCCTGAAAGGCGAACATAGGGCTCCAAGACATCATCCCTATACCTCACACCAGTCACAGTGCCTCTTTCAAAGACATGGAGAGGTGTGCGGCCATCCAACATGATGGCTGCCTACACCCTTAAACCTCCTCCGCAATAATGGTCGATTTCGCGGACCTTGGAGGATAGGTAGAGGATCCCTGGTTCTCTCCATATGAACGTACAGAGAATCGGTGTTTAGGATGAGTCCGAGAACCGGGACTCATCAGTGAAGAGAACGGTCACCCATTGATCCATACTCCAATCTCTATGCTCTCTGCACCATGATAAACGGATTCTCCTGTTCGTAGAAGTGAGCGGGACGCAAACAGCAGGTCTTCTTGATAACAACCCTCTCTCATGAAGTCTTTTGGAAACAGTCACCCTTGATACACGGGTTCATGTGGCTGAATACAAGTCACGAGAGGGGTGAGAAGCTGTAGCACTCCTGTTACGCCTCGCTATAATCAACAAATGGAGATCTTCTCTGGACATCGTGGCTCTTGGACGACCTTGCCCAGGCTTTCTCTCGATGGATCCGGTATCCTGGAACTGTTTCCATAAGTTACACACGACGATGGCGTTAAATTGAACTCTCTACAAATTTGGACTTGAGATTGGCCTGATTCTAGCCTCCCGACAATTTGCCACCTAATTCCATCATCTAAACGTTGGTGGTTACTCTTTTTTACTGTTACAATTTGAAATTCACCGATTGCTGCAAAATAACACCATCTATTAACCTATTTTTTTTTATTGTGCAACGGCTGTTTCATACCTTCTGACTGCAACGAGTGTTACGCACGATCATGAGTGTGTATTACAATTATTGAATAGTTATTTGTTTTGTATTGTATCAGTGTATGTACGTATCAAATTTCATAAAAATCGGTACAGTAGTTCTAGAGATAATCGACCAAGTCTTCAAATTCTCTTAATTTCTTACACTAATGTAGATGGAGATTTTTGGATCTTCCTTAAGTCATCCCAAGTTTTGATTAGAAAAAAACTTCCAAGCAATGTAATTTCATTTTAATTTTAGTAAAGATTCATTTCTGTTTCAAATATATTCAAGGACTTCTACAACATAACTGAATAAGATACAATGAAAGTATATTAAGAAAGAATATAGGGTCTTTTAAATACCATTTATTATACCGCCCAACATTATTTATATAAATGAAGTCTATTCCTTCTGAGATACTATTTTGAATTTATTCATTTTTCTTTCAATTAATATAACTTAGTTTTATTTGGCTCATCACGTATTTAAATCAAATATGTAGCTTTCTAAACATGTTTCTTCATAAATCCACTGCACCACACGGGTTCAAACAAAGCTGCGAGGCTTTCCATAGGCTGCGATTTTATTTTATAAGCTGCGAGGCTGCCTATAAAATAGAATCGTTTAAGAGCAATCGGGAAATATTTTTATCTCCCAATACAACCTTTTTGTCCAGTAATAGTAACCGGACCTCCTTACTCATCGGGTCTATTTAAACATCTAAATCACCTGAAAAAACAAACTGTCACTAAATTGATTTGCCCATAACAAGGGCGAAACCTTTGTTGAAGTAAATAAGTTATAAGTTTTAACTTTAAAAAAAATTTCTGTATCAAGTATAATTTTTTTCATTTTAAATCCTATCAACTTGAGAGTGTATATAACATAGAGTTATCTAATCAGGAGGCAGATATTATATTTTTATTTTCCTTCTTATAAATCCTTCTTATATTTCTTCTTCAGAACCAAGGTGCTTCGTGTAACGGAGAGCGCGACTGTATGTCTCCTGGGGGAGTGAGATCCTCTGAAGAATTCACTGTATCACCACCAAGGCTTCGGCATGTCACCACTTCCACGCAGTCCGGCTTGGAAAGCGGGCGATGGTCCGGGCTCCAGTGACAATGGACATTGGGGCCAGGACTTTCGTCATATGGCGTTTGCTCCTGTGTCTCCATTTTGCTCTCAACTAACTCGTGTATGTGTACTCTGTGCAAGGTCGGATTATGAAGCACTGAGTAAACAACTGTCTTCAGGTACTACGTTTGACGAATACCTAGCGGTGGAACGACGTATTATTTGAACTTATATTCATTCTTATATTGTTTCTTATAAATCCCTTGATGTCAAAACGACCAATTTAGAAGTATAATTTCGAGGTGCTAAGAAAATTATTTGAAACACTTTACAAAATTACCAATGTATAATTTCACTCATTTTATATGCAAATTTAATGCGATTTTCCACTTAACAGGCAAGAGGCCACAATTGGCACTTACATTTACACACCTCTATCTCTCAATAAACGAATAAAATCAGCATTGGAGTCAGAATTTACTTGAACTTAAATTTAACATGTCCCTGAAATATATTCCACTTCCATTTAATATTAAAAAAATTGAAAAATCTCAAATTCTAACTATACCCCAAGTTTATAATCTCATTCACAAGAATGTCGCAAACTTAAGAAGGTTGGGAATCCCTGATGTAATAGGTCACTTTCATAGTTCCACTCGATTAAAAGCAAAATAAAATAAAAGGAACATCATTTCTGTGGAGTTTAATTTAATGCTGTGGAGTTTACGTCACCCAATTAATGAATGATTGTATGGAGTAAATGGTTTGATATTGCCTTCCGTCAATTAGATTTTAAACTTGAATAGATAGACAATAGCCATTTTGAAATCAGACTTTAACTGCGCAGTTATAGGATTCCCCATTGAAGCATATATAAAGAGGAAATATTGTAAATGCTTTCACTTGTATCCTTGTTCACTAAAGATATTCACTAGAAGTCCAGAATGAAATTTTTGGTATGTGATGTGTTTCTTTCTCCTTATTTTTGCGTATTAATTATTTCACGAAGTAGTATAGGCTTTATTAACTTATGATTATATGCTTAATACAGAAGTTACATTCTATCCCTTTCATATATTTTTTCCAGTGTGGCAGACACTTTGTCTTTCGTTCTAGGAACGTTCGCCCTTCAACATCGCTAATTAGTTTCTGCATTATCCTGGAGGCTTCATATACTGTTTGCCATTTTATAAAACGCAGCGGCGTTCTATCAACCGCCCCCCCCCCTTTTAATACACATTTTTAAGGATAAAAAATTACTTTTTTCATGAATTTCCATAATGATTTACTGTACTAATTTTACAGTTATTTATGTCCATAAAAAATGTAATTAGGTACATTGTAGTGAGGAACCTTTGAATCAGAATTATCAAATCCCTAAAATTCATCTCAAAAGCTAAAAGAAAAATCACTTAGATCCTCTTTTTAAGAAACTGAGTCTTCGTATAATAAATCCCCAAAAAGAAAAATCCGAATTCGTCAACTTTCGCCTATTCGAATTTCGCTACTGAGCAGCAGCTTGTGGTTGAAATGTGATCACGCATGTGCAGATTGGAAGAATCGTAATTTCAGATGTCGGTACCTTTTAAGTAGACTAATCAAAACCTAAAAAATCATCTCTAAAGCTAAATGAAGAATAACTTAGACCTCATTTTCAGAAACTTAGTTATCGTATATTAAATCATCAAAAAGGGAAACCAGATTTCACCAGCTTTCGCCTATTCGAATATCGCTACGGAGCAGCAATTTGTTGTTAAAATGTGATCACACATGTGCACATTGGATGAATCATAGCTTCAAATGTCGGTAGGGTTAATCTCTATTTTACTGGAATGATCCCTAGGAAGCAAAAAGTATATCACGTAACTAATTTTTACAAAAAAAATTTATGGAACCGATTTATTCGAAAACACTTTTTCGCAAATAAACAAAATGCAATACAATGCTTTTACATGTATATTAATATAAACCAGAAATGTTAGACAGACTGAAGTTTAAACTCAAAATTTTGATAACCAGCGCTTAAGACGCATCCCATGTTTCAGTCGTATTTCAATGAAAAAAAGTACGTCCCATACGTGGTAAATACGATAAGTGAACCGTCAATGCACCCAATGTGGGATCAATGCAGGAACCCAACGTTAGGCTCAAACGAGACCCAAAGCGCTAACCTCGGGAAATTAACCTTTCCACGTGGCTAGCGGCTTCACTTTCATATAAATGTACAACAAAAAATCTGAAAAATAATAAAAATTAGTACAATTCTGTATTCGGAGCATTTCGACGAGATTATCTCTCTTTTCCATCTCTCCTCTTCTGCTTATTCCTTCTATTTTAAACAATAACTTACACTAAAAGCTTAGAAAATCATTGATTTAGTACGAAAAGATACCTTGTGGACATTAATGAGAAGATTACAACGGTTAAAACGCGCATTTTATTTTTTGTGATTTCCTTCACTGTGACATGACAAAAGGATCTGAGAAAGAAAAAAAACAACTAATTTTAACAATATACCTTTATTTGAGATGTTCAAACTTCTCACCGTCAGCTGCAAAACACATTTGGATCCTCGTTAGAATTTCAAGTTGCACACATTGGCACAAGCGTCCATAATGCCTCGTTTAAGGTCCTGCAATGTTTGTGGAGGGGTCGCATACACCTGCTGTTTCAGGTATCCCCACAGGAAAAAGTCCAGTGGAGTCAGATCAGGCGAACGTGGAGGCCGCTCTTCGAAACCGCCATACCCAATTATTTCGTCCCCGAATTCCTTGACGAGGTACGACTTCACTGGAGATCTCAGCTTTGGAAAACTCAGCCATGACCACGAGCATCAACATACTACAACCCCAAGAAGATGTCTCTTTTATAGCTGTCTCAGGTGAACAGGCGTGACGTTTCTTACATATTTGCATACTGCAAAAATTTCGAACAAGAAGCGCAAGTTGCGTTGAGTTGATGCGACACTATTTTGCACGATCTACGTATTGTCTACTCTGTTTATAAAGACAATCAGTACAAGGATGAAACCCTCGAGGTTTGAACCGCGGTCCTTTTGATTAGGGATCAAAAGCGATATACCACTCTGCACATTGCGGTGTCGTGTTTTGCCCGAAAGATAATCATTTCTCCTTTCGCTCAAGTTTCGTGACGTTACAGTGTAGGAAATCACGAAAAAACAAATGCGCGTTTTAACCTTTCTATTCTTTGCATTAATGTCCACAAGGTATCTTTTCGTATTAAATTGATGATTTTCTACAACTTTGTAAATCACTTTTTTTACTATCTCATTCCGTTTTCGAGATAGGAATGCTAACTCCACGGTTTTCCACCAGGTGGCGCTGTAGGTGGTTTCATTCAGTATCGCATGGCTACTTTACTATACCTAGACACCACTTTTATGAATATAGCAGCAGCCGTTCCGAAGTTAAGAGGGTGGGAAGGGACTTTAGTGGGCATACTGTATACATCAGTTTGTGTTTGCATTACGTTCTGTCGTTCAGGATTCTACCACCAAAATCCCTGCTGAAGTTTTTCTAGGTAGAAAAGTTATCACACCATTAGAGAGTTTATTTTTCGTACCGGGGCAAACGTCTCAATTTGAACAAGCTGATATTCAAGACATGCTTCGCGAGGTCAAGCAAGTTAATGACCAGATGCGAAAGCAGAAGCAGGCGTACTACGATAAAAATCGTAGAGAGGAAAAATTTGAAGTTGACCAATGGGTTTTAAAAGCCACAAACCCACTATCTAACGCAAGCAAAAACGTAGTTTTCGGAAATTTTGCCCGAATATTCAAGTTCCGTACCAAATAAAAAAGGTAGCAGGACCAGTTGTTACATTATAAGAAGGCCAACAGCAAGTCCCCTCAAATGTAGATCAGATAAATAATTACATAAATCGTGCAGATTATACTTTATTCTGCAAATCAAGTTCAACCAGATATTCAACCAGTTTCACAAGATTCGCAGGGTGTCGAACCTACAGAGGTCGCCAGCGAAGAAAGTCTTCCCCCTGCTCACGATTCCGGTGATGACCCTCATGAGGAAAGAAGCTCCTCTCTTGCACAGTTACCCCAGTCAGGAGTTCAAAGAAAGGCACCTACGACTTTTCCATCGTCAGTGTCTGACTCTCAGCCGCCCTACCATCCACGCAAGCGAGGGAAGCAGACGCAAAGTGGTAAGTCCGCCCACAGGAAACGAAAGACCTCAGCCACACATCAGGAGTAGCCGCCTCCTCCCAAGAAACTTCCCCTCCATCATCAAACTGGACCAGCGCCACAGGACCAACGCCCTACCCTACGAAGGATGCCCACACGGTCCACCAACCCTTATGCAAGAATAGCAACCATCTAAAAAGACTCTATCGGATGGACAGATTGGTACCACAAAGTTGCTGCTTTAACCGTCAAACCGGCCCACCGGTCGTTATGGCCAGCAGTGGTGGAACTAAGGGTTCGGGCAGGAGTGGGGAGAGGCGTGAACGCTTGGCTGGCTTTGACATCCTCAGTCAGTTCCTGGACATCAGGGAGAGCACATCAGGGTTTCACAAATGCTTGCCATTTGCCAGTAAGTTACAATTTTGAAAAAGTATGGCGGTCAAAATGACCGGGTGACCTGTTATTGCCACTGAGCAATAAGAGGCCTAACAGTCCTGATAGGGATTTCAGTATTCTGTGCTATTTTTAAAGTATCCTGTGAAGCCTTGACATCACTCTTCTGTACCTCAATCACTGGCAGGCTAATTTTTCGAGCAATTATGTCTGAGAAACATTGTGCAATTCTTTTAAGAGCCCTACGATTTGATGATGTAGATACCAGATCAAAATAAATTAAATAAATTGAATAAATAACTGTAGATGATTTTTCCCTCACTATTCATCACTAATATAAATCAAACAACCCTGTGCACAATATCAACATGCAGTTCCATCGTAATAACGCAAAAATAACCGCTTTTTAGGCTTGGGGGTCAATTTGACCGATAGTCCTGATAGTGGCAACAAATTCATGGGCCGGTTTGAAGGTTAAAACTAAATAAGTCTAGTATCAGTTTTCTTACTCTATCCAACTCCCTTCAATAAAATCGAAACAAACTGGTTCGAAATCCACAATTGTACATAAAGTGCAAATATTTTGAGAGGAAAGGGTGAGCCACAGAAAAAAACCGGTATATTGCTGTATTGTAAATTTTCTGAAAGGACATGTAGTGAATAGATCAAAAACATAATGCACACAATAACTAACAAAACTATTTAAACTAACTAACTTCACAAACCTTTACACATGTTCACTATGAATTTTGGGATAGCAGTTACAGACAATCATAGATATGGCATACTGTGAATGTTCTTGGACACCTTATTAAAATGAACTTTCTAGCCTGCAGTCCGCCAGGCCAATCTCACCAACTCAGCAAAACCAACTCTACAGGTGTCACCTGGACCCCTAGAGGTTAATATTGTACCAATGAGACCGGCGTTTTTCCTACACACCACGTGTGGATGTTTTTTGGCTTTGCTGGCCATTCCTGTAAAAAGTCAGACCAGAACTCGCTAATCAATTAGCTAACTGAAGCCATTCAGGCTTAAGTTACCCAATTTTTTTTTCGAGAGAGGCTGATGTAAGGTCTACTTAATGATCGATTAGCAATAATCGATCACTGTATTTGCATAAATCCAAAGAAGCTACAAAAAATGCTAAATTCAGCATAAACCATTACTATAAATACCGAGTAACCATATTGCGGAGGAGACTGTTTTTTTAGAGCTGTTTATGCGAGTTGCCTTCAGTGGCTCATAGCTGGATCGCTTGTAAGCCTAAGCGAGTTTTTGCCCATCTTGCATAAAAAGTTTGTTGTGTTAGTAATAGTGGATTACCGTCCAGCATCACTGGTCTCACTTTATATATATTGTGAGTACTTGAACTTCATTTCCTTGTATAGTGTTTATAACATTTGGTATCAGTCTTTACTCAGTATTGTTTTTACAATGCATGTTATATGTGTCAAGGGGATAATAAACTTTGTTATTTATTTAGTGCAAATGTGTCATTTCTACTTTGTTAGAGGGTGACTTCGATATATATATATATATATCCTAGAAAGGGTAAAAGTCAGATATCTATATAAATGGTATTTAAAAGACCCTATTTTTTTCTTAATATATGTCCATTGTTCCTTATTCAGTTAGTTTTTGAAGTTCTTGAGTATGATTGAAACAGAAAATAATCTTGGCTAAAATTAGAATGAAATTACATTGTTGGGCAATATTTTTGTAATCATCACTTGAGATAAATTAACGAAGATTCCAAAATCCCCATCTAGGTAAAATATCTAATGGTATGGATAAATCTCATAAAAATGTACACAAATAGACATGATGGGTAAAACAATTAGCAGAGTTCCAAATATGTGAATAAATGATAATAATTAATATACTTCAACTAAGTTTTTTGTATCGTTGGCCCCAGAAAGGAAGAAGAAAAGAACAGTTAGGAAAATGTAATAAAATTTTCTCTGCCCATTGTTTCTTATTCAGTTACTTTTTTGAAGTTCTTGAGTATGATTGAAACAGAAAATAATCTTGGCTAAAATTAGAATGAAATTACATTGTTTGGCAATATTTTTGTAATCATCACTTGAGATAAATTAACGAAGATTCCAAAATCCCCATCTAGGTAAAATATCTAATGGTATGGATAAATCTCATAAAAATGTACACAAATAGACATGATGGGTAAAACAATTAGCAGAGTTCCAAATATGTGAATAAATGATAATAATTAATATACTTCAACTAAGTTTTTTGTATCGTTGGCCCCAGAAAGGAAGAAGAAAAGAACAGTTAGGAAAATTTAATAAAATTTTCTCTGCCCATTGTTTCTTATTCAGTTACTTTTTTGAAGTTTTTGAGTATAATTGAAACAGAAAATAATCTTGGCTAAAATTAGAATGAAATTACATTGTTTGGCAATATTTTTGTAATCATCACTTGAGATAAATTAACGAATATTCCAAAATCCCCATCTAGGTAAAATATCTAATGGTATGGATAAATCTCATAAAAATGTACACAAATAGACATGATGGGTAAAACAATTAGCAGAGTTCCAAATATGTGAATAAAAGATAATAATTAATATACTTCAACTAAGTTTTTTGTATCGTTGGCCCCAGAAAGGAAGAAGAAAAGAACAGTTAGGAAAATGTAATAAAATTTTCTCTGCCCATTGTTTCTTATTCAGTTACTTTTTTGAAGTTCTTGAGTATGACTCAAACAGAAAATAATCTTGGCTAAAATTAAAATGAAATTGTATTGCTACGCAATATTTTTCTAATCAACACTTGAGATAACGAAGATCCCAAAATCCCCATCTAGGTGAAATAGCTAAAGGTATGGATAAATCTCATAAAAATGTGCATTTATAGACATTGTTAAAACAATTAGCAGAAATCAAAATATGTGAATAAATGATAATAATTAATATACTTCAAGTGTTTTGTATCGTTGGCCCCAGAAAGAAGGAAGAAAAGAACAGTTAGGAAAAGGTAATAAAAATTTTGATACACAGCAAATTTTTTTAAATGTTCATTAGTTAATATAAACTTATAAATCCTTCAATGATACAACAGCGATTACATGATTCATTCTAGTATGACAGTGTTAAAATACGTAAAATAGTCCAACCAAAATTCCGGAGGTTTTTTTTTTCATTTTATCAGCGTAACTCTGAGAATACCTAAAACACTATGTAAATAAAATTTAAAATCAAAGCAATAAATTTCAACTCTTTTTACTTTCATGATCTTTGCTAATACGGAGCACTTGTCCCTAAAGACATTCGCAGAAAATCCGCTAGAAAATAGTTTGTTGCTTTCAAAGGGGGTACAGATAGGTGAGCCAACACCACCCCCTGTTGCCTAATCAATTTTGACATCGCACCAAAAGGGGCGGCATCAGGGTGATAATACCTTCAACGACCCTCTCTGACCTCATAGAAGGTTTTTCCGATCTATGAATTGAACGGGCCCATATCTGGTCTAGACACGAAGATATTGAAGGACCTACGTCGGGATTTGAACCGAACATCCCAAGTTCCAGATCCTAATACACTACTTCACCTCTGGTTCTTTTAACTCTCTTTTCACAGATTCTTTTCAGTTTCCTTTCCGTTTTGCGTGGGTGCCTATCCTTGGACATCCATACTCTTGCGGGTACTCTCGGGTATCTAAATTAATATGTAAATACAAATGAAGACGGGGGTAATAAATTTTAACCCTTTTCACTTTCATTTCATAGATATTTTTCATTTTCATTGCTGTTTTGTGTGGATGCCTAGCCACCCCACAGTACGTCGACCCCACAGAACCTGAGGGTATTTTCCCACAAAAACCTACCTTTCGTTTCCAACCTGATCGGTACCTTGCCGGTTCAAAAGGCAATCAAGAGCCACCTGGGGACCATTATGGTGATGGGCAACCATGGAGAAAATAAGTCTTTTCAGCTAAGGAAAAGGTATGATTTGAAAAGGGGTTCAAATTTCATTTAGAACTCCCTTATATTTCTTATATTTATCATTTATGCGCGATTTTATGACTGATTCTTTATGATTATGTACAATGTTGTGTTTTTATTCATTAACTGTTTATGTACACGATTGTTTCAGCACATATCATAGACATTACATTGCTGTCCCATTCTATATTTTAAACAAAGGGGGTACAGGACATATATTGTATTCCTCATTATTTACCATTTTTTCGTAAAGATTTATGTCAAGCTTGCCTTTTATTTAAAAATCATGATACTTATTAATTTAGAAATGTGAGAAATGTTATGTAAGCAAAAATTTAAGTTCCAAATTTAAAGTAAATTTAATTTTTGATACATCAGATGAGCCAGTGGCTATATTTGCGTCATTTTACCAGATATTTGGGCTTGGCTCACGCATAAGGGAATTATTTTAACTTGTAGTCAATTTCAAGTCCGTTTCCATCTCATTATGGAAACATTGGACATGATATTCGTGGAAATTTTATATAAGCAAAATTTTAAATTCAAAATTTAAAGGAAACTGAATGTTTGATATATCAACTGGACCAGTGACTCCATTTGCGAAATTTTACCACGTATTTGGCTCACGTATAAGAGATTGGCTTACGTATAAGAGAATTGTTTTAACTTTTAGTCAATTAAAAGTCTTTTTCCATATCATTATGGAAACATTGGACATGATAATCGTGGAAAGAAGAAGCAATTTAAATTGCCAACTTAGTCTCCAGATATTTGTAATAAGTAAGTCAGAGGTTAACTCCTCTAAGTTTAAGCTTCTCTTGCTTTCTTTTGATTTATTTCAAATATTATTTACTAAAAATCTTTCAAATACTAATTTAACCCTTTCACCGGCTCAATTCGAAACTCTAATTCACCTATCCTGGCTTCTGAAACTTGTATAGTTCTACCCTTCAAGCGGCCCGATTCCCTGGAAAAAAGTTTGTTTTCACTGCAAAGTACTTCTTTCCCCCCTTTTACTTGTCACCGCAACGCTCCACAGTAATAACATTTTTCACCCCGCTAGTGTCCCCAAATTTGTTCCCCCAGCGAGAAAGCGGAATTTTTCTAGGAAACAGTACGGGTGTGTGTGTGGCTTATTCCACCCGCTCTAGCCCTAGGCTAGACCAGAGGAAAAACAGCTTCTAAACAGGGTCATGTAGAGATTTCCGTTCCTGGGAAAGACTCCTCGGTGACTTCGTATCGGCCCGATGATAACGTTAAAATGCTATGAAAATTTGGCAAAAATATTATATTCAATTTCTTCCAAACTTCAGATATTTTCAAAACAAAGCATTCGAAAATATAAATTAAACATTAAATATTTCAGATTTTAAACCATCTTTTATAATTTTAAGTTAATAAAAAATTCTAGAGAATTCCATTAAATATTTCATCTCACTAGCATAATATTTTTCACACGTTTTCCCATAACATTTCCATGATATTCGAATGCTTGATAATAATCATCTCCTACTTCAAGATATTTATATTTTGTGCACAACGCCATACAAACTTAATTCTTAACCCATTCTAAACAAAAAGAAAATCAATCATATTGAGGTGGTATACTAATTTTATTACCTCATTGATTTCAGGAAACAAAAATTTAAACTTCAATAATTACCATTTTGTTACACAGAAGATTCATTTTAACAGTCGTAAAAATATTTACACATTCTGAAACACTGCAAGTGGTTAAAAAATATTATAAGTGTAAATTTTATATAATTAAAACATAATAATACACAAATTATTTAAATGTGTCATGTTACAATCACATTGTTTTATCCTATGAATTTTATACTTCATTGTTAAACGAATTACACTCACACAAAACGATAAAAGAATATTGCAGTTCACACACAGAATTACTTATTTTTTCGTATATGTAATGAAATTTTGGAAAAAGAATTATTTTAACAACCCAAAATTAGATAATATTAAATTTTAGAATTAAGATTAGAACATAATATTCCATTTTTGGCATGATCTCAAGGTTAGTATAAAAAGTGACACACAGTACCCAAAATGACTGCTCAAAGGTTATGCTTGAATATATATATGGTTTATTTACACTACTATACATTTTATATACAATAACACTTTAAAAAAAAAAGAATTCATTAAACTTTCTTCAAATTATTTAATCCTATTCTAAATTTCCTTCAAGTTAATCATTCAATGCAATTTTTCTAGATATTCACCAATGTTAACCTAAACTTTCACAATTAATTTCAACAATAAATATTTGCTAATAGATACACACATCATTGATAATCAATTCCAGCAGTAATAAAATTCCTCATCATAACTTTGTTACTACCAATTACATTCATCAATAATCTTTACTAATAGTTATACACCTCAATAATAATAGGTTTTGCCAGTAATTAAATTCCTCAACGTAACTTTGTTACTACCAATTAAAATCATCAGTAACATTTATTAATAGTTACACACATCATATTCAAAATCATCAATCATCATTTCAAAACATAACTTTGTAATTAATATTTAAATTATTTTCAATCTTTCACTCAAAATCTTAAAATTTTAGGAATGCCAAAATTAGAGTTCCAAATGACTTCCCTAAATGACTTCATTAATATAAAATACAAATGAGTATACAAATGAGTTTCAGTCCTCGGACTCATTAACACACACAGGTATGAGGATAATAATCCGTTGCGTCATAATTGGCCGTCCACGTAGAATATCAGTAAACACAGTCTGGAAGTCACCACTCAGTTCTTGGTCCTTGTGCAAGGGTGCAGAGTCTCCTTGCCAATTTTCATGGTTTTCATGCAGAAAACCAAATTTTTTGAAATATCAGAATTAAAAATTTAGTATTTTCTCGCAACACACATATTGGATTTGAGTTCAATTGAATGCACTATTTAGACGCTATTGCACATACGTACATACACAAGTTTCTAGTTAAATACACAATTTTACAAATCAGTTTTGTTTTAATCATATTCTTTTTGTGTCTATGAAAATACATCTTTTTTAAATTGCAATTTTAAGATTGTATCGGTCATATCAATGTCCTAGTTAAATGCTGTAATAAAGAAATTCCGATAATTTGGTTGTTTAGAGAGCTTAGGTCAATTTTTGGTACTCGAAGACTAATTTGACCGGGACTTACTGCTTAATGTCGATACAGATGAATACAAACATTCATATAGAAAAGGGACTCGAACCTGTGAACTCCAGCACCGTAAGGTTCACCCGGAAAATTATGCTTTCATTAATTTGCTTCCGACCACTATCAAAAATCAATGAAATTTTAAGGAAACAGCTACGGGGTCCGAAAATCCTCTCGCTGGGAAGTCGGCTACGCAAGAGAGGGGTACGAAATCAGGAGAAAATTCCTATCTCATGAGGATGATCAAAATTGTGGAGATAACCTCGAATGTGACGCTCTAAACGCCTTACACCTGATAATTTGGGTAGGTAGTTCATCGTGAGTTAAAAAAAATGAAAAGAAACACCTAAGAATTTCTCACCAATCCCTCCAACCCATTAATTTACAGATTAAAACAAGATGTTAGAAGACCGAGATGAAGAACTAAACAATATTTTGTTACACGAGGGTTAATTAGATAGACTGGAACCTAATTTTAAAGCCGATTACGAAAGGCGGGAATCATCCATGCCAGAAGTAGGATTCGGGACCGAAAGACAGAGCCCTACCATTCAGCCATTTCCCAGTATGAAGCACTGTACAACATCAAATAACTTTTCAAACTTGTATGGAAAGTAATAAAATAATAATTGAAAAGTTTGAAATGTAGCCAAATTGATAAAATAAAATAAAATATGTTTAGACATTATTTTAGTTATTAAAATCGTTATTTTAGTTATAAAAATTATTAAAAGACGATTAATTAAATTTAAATATACATAATTTAAATATACAGTACATGAATTAAATCCTGATTTAAATTAGGATTTAAATCACTTGATTTTTTAAAAAAATCATTGATTTAAATCAAAATTACTTATGTATATAGTTTTACATTATGTTTCATTCAAATGTAATTTTATTAGCTATAATGGCTTTATCTAGATTGTAAAGTAAAAGATAAAGTAGGAGGGAACTTCTATCATTGCAATATCATATTTTATCTATCACTGTGATTAGTAAGAGTTTTGTTGACATAGGATAAAAAAAAATCATGGTTTCATGTATTTAATATATAATTTATCATATGTAAATACTAATAGTGCAATGAAAACTTTATCATTAATCGTAATAATAATTTAATCATAATTTAAATTATTGCCTTTGAAATTTTTAACTTGTTAATGTTTAAAAAAATAAAAATTTGCGAATCTCCCAGATTATGATC
>OU015490.1:35976748-36456748 GCA_907164885.2 Dolomedes plantarius | reverse complement strand
TCATGTTAGCGCCTACCAGAACAGTTATTCAATCCTTATTGTTCTTGACTCCATGACAATTATTGTCTTACAAAGTTAGAGTTCTGTTGGGTAAACACTTATAAAAAAGTCCCATTTCATCAGAATTAAAAATATCATCGGGCCGATAATCTTTTAGAATTTTTTTCAAGTCATTTGCTTCTCCAGTCATTAAATACTGCTTCAGATACGCTTCTACTTTCTTCAGAAATAATCTTAACTGAACTTCCTTTTTCCCCTGGAATTTCATTATTCGTGAGGTAAACGGTCTAAAGTGGAATAAAATCTCCCAATATGTCTTGACAAAAATTTCGATATATAGAGATTTTTTCGATATATAGAAACGGTTTTTCCATGTAATGAACATGGAGATTTGCTAAGAGTTCGATATATAGAAAATTTCGATATGGGGAAGTTTGATATATGGAGGTTCGACTGTATATATATATATATATATATATGTGTGTGTATGTATATATATATATGTATATATATATGTGTGTGTATATATATATATATATATATATATATATATATATATATATATATATATATATATATATATATATATATATATATATATATATATGCAGTGCTAGATTTCTAGAAATAGAGGTGCCGGAACGGTAACCTTCCGGGGTGTGTGGGGGACTATTCCAAATTATTGATAAAGAGAGGTACCGGAACGCCGTTCCGGTGCGTTCCGCCTCAAATCTAGCCCTGTATATATGTATATATATATATATATATATATATATATATATATATATATATATATATATATATATATATATATATATATATATGTATGTATATATGTATGTATGTATGTATGTATATATACGTGTATGTATGTATCTATGTATGTATATATATATATATGTGTGTATGTATATATATATACACGTATATATGTGTGTGTACACGTCGATGGATTTTGACAGCGACCGGTCTCGAACCCGCAGATCACTGGCTCGACGCCTTTGTCAAACGGGCCACAACGCCCCTAATTTCTTAAATATTGAAAGGCCATTTTAAAAAAAAATCTTAAATTAGAGATTTAACTTAACGCGTAATGCTGATTAATATCTTTAATTTCAAGATTTAACATTCAGGCTGATCTCCAATACTGAATTTTTTTTTAAAGTTTTGCCGTAAGTAAAAGATTTTTCCTAAAACTGACGGTAGGTAAGCAAATCATAAAATATCTTCATCTTTCATTGTGATCCGAAAATTAAGGATAAAAAACTAGAAAATATAATTGAAATTACTTAAATAGCTTTATTTATGTAAATGAATAAAGGACAACTCTTCGTCGGAAGATGGCTCTCAAGTTAATTACAATTTTCATATAAAATTTATCTAAAATTAAATATTGGAAAATCATTTCATTGAATGGGATACACTTTATTACTGTTCCTGATTCTTTGTTTGATAAATAAGCGAGAGTTTCCGTTAGACATGTGACTAGAGGCTTTGTCCATATGAAGCTCATTTTTGCCAATGTCCTTTACATATAATGCTGGAATTTCTTATTCAAAAATTGTTTCTAAAGCATTCTGCTGATAACAGAATAAATTAATTTTGACTTTACTTGAGACTTTTTTATTTTAATTTGCCATTTTAACAAATCCTGCAACTTTCATGAATCCCTTTGGGAACTTATCTGTACACTGACGAAGACATTTCGTACGGTCATTTCCGTCAGTTGAGCAATAGAAAATGGATATTTTTTGAAGTCACTTAAATACACCCATGCCGCTTCAAGCGTTACCACAAAATCGGAAGCTAGGTGTCATACAATTTTCTACAATTTGTTTTTCTTTCTGCAATATTCTTTGGCAAAAGCACATTAACTTTAGATTTAAACATCTTTTTTAACTCCAAATCTTTGTGAATGATTTTACTTACAGTGACAGAAAACATTCCTAGTTTCGATGCAAAGAATCTTTGAGTCGGCGAATTTTCTTTTAGGATCAGAGACTTCACATTCTTCATATTTACCGTTTGAACAGTCTTAGGTTTCAGGGTCATGTTTTCATTTTTCTATCCGATAGCCTTATTTCTTTCAAATTTAATATATTATAAATACCTTTTTTTGAAATGTCACAACCGCGATATTTACACCGTTTTATAATTTCTTGATACGAATATTTCTCCTCGGAAAGCGCAGTTACGTATTCTTCGAGCCATATATCAAATTTAGGAGCAATTTTCAAAATAAATCTTTTATTTTGCATTCCAATCAAAACAAAACAGTAGCAGACAAATATTCTGACGCTGCCAAATTTTTTTTTCTCAAAATACAAACATGAAAAATAATTTACAAACTCTTTCCATAAAGTGAGAACGATGTCGCGGTGGTCCACCGCGGCATTGTACGAAAAAGAACCGAATTAGATGATGTAAGATAGTAGGGAGCCGGAGAGAGGAAAATAATTGGAGATGGTATATATATATATATATATATATATATATATATATATATATATATATATATATATATATATGTGTGTGTGAAGAAAATTAGGGTGTGCGGGATGCAGAGAAACACAATTGTGAAAGACTAATAAAAGAGGACTACAGGAAAGCAGGACAGAATAATTGGAGTAGAATTTATAGTAGTAATAAAATAATCTCACATACAGGGAGGTCAGCGTGGGAGAGTGAAAAGCTGAAATGGGATATATAGATACGCCCACGAGGCGAGGAATGGTCAAGAAGGGATATATGTTGTAAACCACGAACCATTAATGTGAAGGGGCGCCGAAATGAGATGAAGGAAAAGAACCAACGAAAGAGTGCTGGAAAATCCAAGTGAAGATATATAGAGAGAGTAGAAGAAATGACTAATGAGAGAGCTTATAGAATAGAACGATGGTGAACATATAGCATAGCTCCTAAGAATGCAGTAGACGCGAAGATGCGATCAGTCGATCAGCTCTAAATATACATATATGAAGACGAGCCTATGATAAGAAATATAGTCCCAGTAGATAGGCTCTTGCAAAATAAGATGAGGAGCAATGTATGCTCTCGAATAAATGAAGAGGAGACTGACAGAACAAGTCGCTTGTCTATACGCACACGGAGAATTGAAGAGTTCAGCCGTAGCCATAACTGTTGCGTTATTGATGCCAAGAGCCCTCGCAGCAACTCATGTACTAGTAACCGATTTAAAAAGTATTCTGTGTTATTTATTGTATACAAGGATATCCTTAAAGAATATGAATCTGAGGGAATCATTGAGAATGTATAACGAACGGATAACGAGAATTCAGATAAATTTTCTTTCCCTCACGGTGTAGTTATATATAGCGATAACTCAACCAGCAAAATTAGAATTGTTTTCGATGCATCCTCTCATGCACAAAATGAATTAACGATTGTTTACATATAGGTTCAAAATTGCACCCTGACCTATTTCATATCTATATTAATAAAAGGAAGTGTGTGTGTGTGCTGTCTCCAGACGAATCTATGGAACTTACAGTCATGAACTTCGGCACACTGGTAGTGCAGACGATGAGTACGTGCACCTCGAAACCCGAATATTAGATTTTTTTTACCGTTAATTTTTAATTAATAAAAAGCCAACCATTTTTGAAGGGTGAATCCAGAAATGGAAGAGCTTCCCAGCCGTCTACCAAGGGTGAATCCAGAAATGTAAGAGCCTCACAACTCTCAAGCCAGCCATGTTGGGCTTCCTGAACCTCGAGAAGCAAAAACGATAGAAAAATAAATACAATCAAAGAGTTTCACGTCATATATTAAACCCGAATAATAAATGAAAATAATAATCTTTCAAGTAAGATTTTATTGTCTAAAATTCATATTTTAAGCCATTTCGAAGAATTACCGTTGATTTTTCGAAGAATTACCGGTCTCATATTGTAAACAAACGTTCTTTGTTGCCATTTTCAAAGTTTTCCTTTATCTTTAAACATCTTTAATTATTAATAATATTATATTTATTTTTGGTTAAATAACTTTTGTGTAATTTATTCATTTTTCTGTGTTTAAATATTGTCATTAACACGTTCGCTGCTACTAAAATTGGCATATCCATCCTCAGATGCCGACGTTTCTATGCTGTTCACCGCAACATCACTATCTCCTTCCGATACGTTCGTAGAATCCCAACCGTAATCTTCATGGTCTGTCCTGTCATAATCAGAAAGATCACTCTTTTCTAATAATTCTAATATTTCGGCATCAGTCAATTTTTTATTTGCATTCCTTTTCTTGGGCTGTGGTGCGCCACTACTTGTTGTTTTTGATTCATTCTGCGCAATGCAGAGCGTTTTGTCAATCAGTCGCTTGTCTGCGTTGGACGGAGAAGCATCTCCCTAACCACTGCAATAAATTCTTTAAAAAAGCATTGCATAATCGTGTCTTCAATCTCGTCTCGTGTTTCCATGGTGCCTCTTCACCCGGGACATTCAGATTCAGTCTAATTATCGAATCGAAATAAATGTACTCATACGAAAAAGAACAGCAATCAAGGGTAAGTGTACCCGACTTACTAGTAGTGTTGAAAAATTTACAACTTACGATAACGTCACGGTTCAAGTGTATGCCACAAGTTGTGCAAGCCAACGAGTTGTGCGGACAGAACTGTTAACTATTCATGACGAAATTATGTGTACATGTAAGGAGAAATGCATTCAAAAACACGAAAATGAGTTTAGTGCAATCGCAGAAAAAATAGATACGTTAAAAATAAACATAGCGCATATGTTTAAAGAAGAAAATAAACCAGTTGAAATCGAAATTAGTAGTAGAAATAATGTACATTGTAATATTAAATTGCCGCAATTAGATTTGCCCTCATTTGCAGATAATTTTACAGATTGGATTTCTTTTCGGGATATACACTGCTGGCCACTGTAAATGCAACACCCTGAAGGAAACATGCAAATAACATGAAATTTACAACATGCATTAGCGGAGGTGAGATCTGCAAATGATTAGAATTTCAGCGCAGACGCACATCACCCGCGCCTGTGGCGCCACTTCAAAGCGCTATTTAAGGCTTGGAGATTTGACGATTTCAAGTTCGGCAATTGTGTTTTTCTTGTGGTTTTTTCAAAAAAACGATCAATTATGCCTCGTCAAAAACAGCGATCATCTTTTGATCAAGTATCCGAGTTCGACAGAGGAAGGATAGTGGCCTACCGAGATTGTGGATTATCTTTCAGGGAAATCGGTAGTCGTGTTGGACGAAACCAAACAACTGTAATGCGGATATGTGATCGTTGGATGCAGGAGGGTACGACGGACCGGCGTGTTTGATCGCATCCACCTCAGCGCACCACTTCACGTGATGACAGGCAAATTGTGCGCATGGCAGTGACGGATCGCTCAGTCACATCACGAACCATAGCACAGCACATGCAGTCTGTAATGCATCATCCAGTGTCTGCGCGTACCATTCGACGCCGTTTACAGCAGAGTGGTCTGTCCGCAAGACGTCCATTGCTTTGTCTACCCTTGACGCAGAACCACAGACGTCTCCGCCGCCAATGGTGCGATGACAGAAGGATGTGGACGGCAGAATGGAATGAAATTGTCTTTACTGACGAGTCACGCTTCTGTCTGCAACACCACGATGGTCGCATTCGAGTTTGGAGACACCGTGAAGAGAGGATGCTGAACAGCTGCATTATGCACCACCACACTGGTCCTGCACCGGGTATTATGGTATGGGGCGGTATTGGATATCACTCTCGCACACCTCTAGTACGCATTGCCGGTACTTTAAACAGCCAGCGCTACATCTCCGAGGTGTTGGAGCCAGTTGTCCTTCCTTACCTTCAGGGCTTGCCCACAGCCATATTTCAACAGGATAATGCGCGACCACACGTGGTACGCATTGTCCAACGGTTCTTCGTCAATCGCCAGATTCTTTGGCGTCGATTAATGTAAGCAAACGAGTTTCGCCAAATGAAAACAAAAGTAAATCTTTCAGTAAAAATAACAATGTGTCAGCGCATTTAACTTTTTCTCATGTATGTTTTTGCTGTAAAGGGCATCATCCAAAAAAAATATATAAATGTGATGATTTTATTAAAATTTCATTTAACAACAAAAAAGATTTTATTGCGAAGAATAAATTATCTAGAAATTGTTTACGAATGGGTCATCGCGCGTCCGCGTGTGTTAGTAGTGGATGTAAAATATGCAATTTAAGACATAACACGCTATTACACATCAATAAAAATCCAAACACAATGGTCAATGGTAGATAGGAACCAGAAGTTGATTCGGTGATATCAACACATTGCGCTCAAAGTGGAAATAGTCAAATTCTTTTACCCATGGCCATAGTTAATGTTATCGATGCCTTAATTATCAAAATTGTCGGGTTTTAATTGACAGTGCATCACAATCTTGAATTAATAAGCGAAAATTGTGCTCAAAAATTGAAATTGATTAGAAAATCTGTTAAGTTACGTATCTCTGGTGTGTCTGGAAAAGAAACGGCAAACAGTAACGGCCGTGTAATTGTAAGTTTAGTTTCATGCTACAACAAAAAATCGGTACAATGTGAATTACATATTTTGAAAAAGGTTACAGGTGAACTACCGCAAAGTTCTGTGGATACAAAAACATTGGATTGTTTTGATTCAGTAAAATTAGCTGATCCGAATTATCACTTATCGGACAGCATAGATATACTTCTTGGTGCGGATTGTTGTTCAAATATTTTTGTCGGTAATTGTATTAAAGCACCTCACGAGTCAATTGCAGCACATGAAACAATTTTTGGGTGGGTTATCTTTGGGAAAGCTACACCTTGTAAATCGAAGCAACGTGTTGTTCATGTACATAATAGAAGTTATGATATCGACTCTTCCTTGCAGAAATTCTGGAAAGTCGAAGAAATTCCTAATGCTAGTAAGTGGACTAAAGAAGAAATCCAATGCGATAAACCTTTTCAGATCACACATTCCAGAGATAATTCTGGCCGTTACATTGTAAACTTACCATTTAAGCAAACCGCTAAACCCCTTGGGGAGTCAAGGGAAGTGGCAATTAAACGTTTGCAACAAATTGAATGTAAAATTGCACGTCAGCCAATCTTAATGCAGAGTTATTCTAAATTTATGAGTGATTACTTAACATTAGGTCACATGGAAATAGTTCCTGACCACGAGTTAAATGCTACCGTCGAATCTACGTATTACATACCTCATCATTGCATAAAAAATGAATCAGATCTTAAATTTTGCGTGGTATTTGACGCGTCTGCAAAAAGTACGAACGATGTCTCATTAAATGATAATTTGTTAATTGGACCAACCATTCAAGATGATCTTTTTAATCTCATATTGAGATTCAGGGAAAGAAAAATCGCCCTAAAGGCAGACATTGTAAAAATGTACAGGCAGGTAAAAGTTTCTCCTAACGATACAAACTTTCAGCGAATACTTTGGAGAAATTCTCCCTCGGAACCAATCAGTACCTACCGGCTGCTTACAGTAACATACGGAACTGCATCTGCACCTTTCCTAGCCACCAAATACCTTCAACAATTAGTACACGACGAAGGGCATGATTTTCAGTTAGCGGCAAAGGCGGTTAACAAGGATTTTTATGTAGACGATCTACTTTCAGGAGCAGACACCATTGAGCAGGCTATTCAGTTACAGGTAGAAATTAATGCATTATTAAAGAGGGGTGGTTTTGAACTAAGAAAGTGGTCTTCGAATGAAACACAAGTGTTACAAAATTTGAGCGATGATTTGTTAGACCTAAATCAATATCAGGTTCAATCCGGCAATACAATTAAAACATTAGGCATACAGTGGGACCCTAGGAAAGATATATTTTTGTTTAAGGTGTCAAATATGCATACAATTCCAAATCAACGCTATCACAATTATTCTATCCTTTGGGATGGCTTACACCAGTAACGATAGTTGGCAAAATTCTGATCCAAATGTTATGGAAAGAAAAGTTAGATTGGGATGAACCTTTACCATCACCTCTAGAAACTATTTGGAACAACTTCAAAAACAATTTACAAGAGTTAGAACTTATACAAATTCCGCGATATGTTTCATTCAATGGCGCAGTGAAATATGAACTACATGGATTCTCAGATGCGTCCGAAAACGCGTACGCTGCCGTAATCTATTTGCGAACAATAGATAGTTGTGGAAATGTAAGGGTAAGTTTAATCGCATCTAAATCAAGAGTAGCTCCATTAAAAAAATTAACGTTACCTAGATTGGAATTATGCGGAACTCATTTGTTAGCCAAATTGATGTCGGTGTAATTTCTGGCACAGGCCTTTCATTCGATAAAAGGTGCTGCTGGTGTGATTACACAATCGTTCTCACGTGGTTAGATTCGCCTGCTAATAGGTGGAAGACATTCGTAGCTAATCGTGTTGCACAAATTAACGAATTCGTGCCAAATGCTATCTGGCATTATGTACCAAGATTGGAAAACCCAGCAGATTGCGTCTCTCGCGGTATAAGTCCAAGCGAACTTAGAAATCATGATATATGGTGGAACGGACCACCATTTCTTAATAAATCTGAATGCATTTCTCACGAACCCACATGTACTTAAGATAATGAAATAGAACTCAAACAGGAAGAAAAAAAGGATAACAAGTCTAGTGACTCAAACAATGGAAGAACCCAATGACTTGGATCTTCTGCAAAAATATTCTTCTTTATCGAGGCTAAAACAAGCAACGGCATATTGTTGTCGGTTCAGTAAAAACTGTAAATTACCGTTAAATGACAGAAATCTTGGATTTTTCACTGCCTCGGAACTTAACCATGCCTTAATGTTGTGGGTCAGAAAGACTCAAGCAGAAAGTTTTAGTGCATAATTAGAGGCTTTACAAAAATCTAAACCACTTGCTGCGAAGAGCAAAATATTATCTCTCAATCCAGTGTTACACGGGGGATTGTTAAAGGTGGGCGGCAGGCTAAGACATGCGAATGTTCCAGAATCACAAAAGTGACCTATTCTCCTGCCTAAGGAACATGTTCTAACAAAATTGATTTTACAAGACATTCATTAAAAAATTTACATGCCGGTGCTCAATTAATGCAAGCATGTTTGATACAGCAATTTTTTATTGTTTCAGCTAGGTCAGCTATTCGTGGAATCATTGCCAATTGTGTAGTTTGCAAGCGGCATCGAGCTCAACACCTAACGCAAAAAATGGGTGATTTACTGGCTTCACGCGTAAACCCATCTCGACCATTCACACATTGTGGTGTTGACTTGTGGTGTTGAGCAAAAAGTTCAAAAGCGCATTTAGCTCTGTTCATATGTTTTGCAACAAAGGCAATTCATCTGTAACTCGTCAGTGACGTGACGACTGATAGTTTCATTGCAGCCCTCAAGAGATTTGTCAGTCGTCGAGGAAAGTGCTCACACATGTATAGTGATTGTGGCTCTAACTTCATTGGGGCCAATCGTAAATTAAAAGCTGAACTCGCATTACTTCTCAGATCGTATAAACATAATGATGAAGTGTCACGTTATTTAAGTGAAAACGGAATCGAATGGCACTTTAATCCGCCAAGTGCTCCTCACATGAGAGGACTTTGGGAATCTAACATAAAATGTGTTAAGCAACATCTCAGAAAAATTGTCTCTAATGTAACACTGACCTTCGAGGAACTTTATACCGTATTTACACAAATCGAAGCATGTCTGAACTCACGACCCCTATCCCCATTGTCCAAGGAGCCCAACGATTTAATAGCATTAACTCCAGGACACTTTATAGCTGGTGGACCTCTTACAGATATACCTGAGCAAGACCACAGTACAACAAAGCTAAACAGGATTTCCAGATGGCAGTTAACACAAAACCTAGTCCAGCATTTTTGAAATCGATGGAAGAAAGAGTACGTTCTTCAACTGCAGCAACGATCCAAATGTCAGCAATCAACAGAGAACTTAACTTGTGGTGATCTTGTCCTCACTGTAGATGACAAACTACCTCCCACGAAATGGAAACTCGGTAGAGTTACCTCTGTGCATCCTGGACAGGATAGAAAAGTCCGAGTTGTAACATTAAAAACTGCAGATGGCATGTGACAAAACTATGCAAACTTTAACAAGTTCAAGTTAATTTCATCAACTCTCATTCACGTGTTTGTATTTCAATTCACTATTGTTCTTGTTAGTTAATGTTTCTGTTCCTTTTTCTTTCAGGCAACTTCATGTTTAGTTGTAATTTTGAAAGCTCTTAAAGCTTTCAAGGTGGGCGGCATGGTACGTCGCTACTTGTTGTTTTTGATTCATTCTGCGCAATGCAGACCGTTTTGCCAATCAGTCGCTCGTCTGCGTTGGACGTAGAAGCATCTCCCTAACCACTGCAATAAATTATTTAAAAAAGCATTGCATAATCCTGTCTTCAATCTCGTCTCGTGTTTCCAGGCTGTGAAGGTCCTGCCATACTTGTACTGTCCGCCATTTTTAAAAACGCAACTAAAAAAACTGAAACACAACATTTGAAAACCACACGCGTAAAATCTAAAAACAATGCTTCACTAACATGCCTCAACAAGATCTTAGTTCAAACTCTAAGGCCTTTCGTCTACTTGCGACTCTTTGCAAGACATGAGATGCGTAACCACAAAATTTAAATACCTTTATTCGTTGTTTTTTTGTGTTTCCATTCTCTGACAACGATTGCTGAAGGGAGGGGGTCCATAAACCTACCGTCTAGTCGGGCGAAGCCCGGCTAGTTAAGAAATATGCAGGAAAACATCCAGTGACATTTGATCTTTTAAGTCTAAATGTTTATGCAGATGACGTAATTGGGGGTTTTGGTGATACCAATATGGCTTTAGTATTCATGGACGTTAGATTGCAGCTCCCCTTTCTAGACCGGCTCATTTTGCAGGCGGAGGACTGGCGAGTTCTCCAGAATACAACCAAGTTTTATGCGGGAATCAAACCCACAACCCCAGCGTGGCTGGCTGGTGCCGTGACCACTTAGCCAATGGGCGAAGAAATACTACGTTGCTGAAAGGAGTGATCGATATATTTTCTCTTAAATACTGATAAATTTCTTTCAGGACACGTTTAAAACAGTTCTGGTTGTACAAAATAGAAAAAATATGTTAATTTCGTACGCTTTAAAGAAGTTTATAATCTTAAAGATAAAAAATAATAGGTGCCACTTAAAATTAATATTAAACTGAATTAATTTCTCTGACGCCCAAGAGATCGGGACACAAATCGATGCATTCGTTCCTGAGGGTTAAGTATCTACGCTTACGCCCACATCTATTAGACTTGATATAAGCGTTTTCGCTCTAAAAATCCATCGCAAGTATCGCGTAATAAAACAAAACTCTTTTAGAGATTTCTATTGAAGTCCTCCAGTGTTATTCTATGCTAAATTTCATGGCTATTTTTGAAATTGAAACAATAAATCCAATCCTAGTGTTTTAAACACTAATATCTATCAACAAATGAATAAAATCAGCAATACAGTAAGTATTTACTTAAACTTAAATTTAACATATGCCTGAAATATATTTAACTTAAATTTAATATTCAAAAAATTTAAAAAATTAAAATTGAACAATACAAGTTTCTAATCTCATTCCCAAGGATGCCGGACACTTTCATAGTTCCACTCGATTAAAAACAAAAGAAAAATAAAGGAACGTCAATTCTGTGAAATAATTTAGCGGTGAGTGGTTTTCGTCACCAAATTGCTAAACGATTGTATGGAGTAAATGGAATATATTTTAAAAATCATTAGAGAAACAATAGACATTTTGAAATCAGACTTTGACTGCGCAGTCTTTGGATTCCCTTTTGAAGCATATATAAAGAGGAAATATTAGAAACACTTGCACTTTTATCCTTATTCACCAAATATATTCTCTCGAAGTCAAGAATGAAGTTTTTGGTAAGTGATGTGTTTCTCTATCCTCGTTTGCGTATTAATTATTTGCTGAAGTAGTATAGATTTTATTCATGTACGATTATATGTTTGATGCAGAAGTTGTATACTATCCCTTTCATATATTTTTCCCAGTGATACAGGTACATTATCCCTCTCGTTCTGCGAACGTTCGCCTTTCAATCAGATGCTACTTTATCATGGAAACCCCATATACCGTATTTGCCGGCTTATAGAACGAAGCAACGTATAACATAAAACCCACTTTAATACACATTTGCAAGGAAATTTTTTTTCTACATGTCTTTCATGAATTTGCGTAATGATTTAATGTACTAATTTTACAGTTATTTATTCAGTCCATAAAAAAATGTAACTAGGGAACAATGTTTTGAGATAAATTTTAGACAGAATTATCAAAACCTAAAAATTCATCTCTAAAGCTAAATGAAGAATCACTTAGACCTCTTCTTCAGAAACTGATGCTGTGTCTCATAAATCATCAAAAAAGAAATTCAGATTTCATCCGCTTTCGCCTAATCGAATAACGCTACGAAGCAGCCATTTGTTGTTGAAATGTGAGCCCGCATGTGCACGTTGGATGAATCGTAACTACACATATGAGTAGATTTCATCTCTATATTACTGGTATGATCCCTCCTTCAGCAATGAAGCAAAAAGTATATCTCGCAACTAATTCTAACAGATAAAATTTATGGAACTGATTTATTCGAAATCACTTTTTCACAAATAAACAAAATGCAATACAATGCTTTTACATGTACATTAATATAAACCAGAAATGTTGGATAGACTGAACTTTAAACTCAAAATTTTGATAACCAGCGCATAAGACGCATCCCATGTTTTAGTCGTATTTCAATGAAAAAAAGTGCGTCCTATACATGGTAAATTTCGGTGGGAGAACCGTCAATGCAACTAATGCCGGGTCAATGCAGGAACCCAACGTTAGGATCACACTATACCCAAAGCGCTAACCTCGGGACATTAAACTTGGTAAATAAAATTCTTTCAGAAATTTTAATTATTGTAGATGCCCTGATTCAAAGCAATGAGAGCAAAATTTATGAAGAAACATGTTTAGAAAGCTACATATTTGATTTAAATGCGTGTTGGGCCAAAGTAAACTAAGTTATATGACTTCAAAGAAAAATAAACAAATTCAGAATGGTATCTCAGATGGAATAGACTTCATTTATATAAATAATGTTGGACGGTATAATAAATGGAATTTAAAAGACCCTATATTTTTTCTTAATATATTTTCATTGTTTCTTAATCATTTATGTTGTTGAAGTCCTTGAATATGATTGAAACAGGAAAGAATCTTGACTAAAATTAAAATTAAATTACATTGCTTGGCAATATTTTCTACTCAACACTTGAGATGACTTTAGATCCCAAAATCCCCATCTCAGTGAAATAGCTAATGGTATTGATAAATCTCATAAAAACGCGCACAAATAGACATGATTAGGAAAACAATTAGCAGAGTTCAAATATGTGAATAAATGGTAATAATTAACATACTACAACAAAATGTTTTGCGTCGTTGGCCCCAGACAGGAGGAGGAAAAGAACAGTTAGGAGAAGACAATAAAATTTTTCATGCACAGCAGGTTATTTTTAATCTTTATTAGTTAATATAAACTTATAAATCCTTCAATAACACAATAGCTTTTACATAATTCAGAATAGTACGACAGTTTTACGATACGTAAAATACATCCAACCAAAATTCCGACACAGGTAATTTTTCAAGTTATCAGTGTAATTCCTAGAGTACCTAAAACATTATTTAAGTAAAGTTTAATACCCACGCTATAAATTTCAACTCTTTTTACTTTCATATTCTTTACCAATGCGGAGCACTTGTCCATAATAATATTCGCGCATAATCCTCCAGAATACAGTTCGTTGCTTTCAAAGGGGGCAGATATAGATTAGCCAGTGTCACCCCATGTTGCCTCCTTAATTTCGACCTCGAACCACTACTGGCGACATTTCGTCGGATCATAACTTCTCCCATCCTCTCCGACCTCTTAGAAGGGCATTGCGATCTATAAATTGCACGTTCCCATTTCCGGTCTTGACACGAAGGTATTGAAGGGCGTACGTCGGGATTCCAACCAAGCATCTCCAGTTACTCGGTTGGTCCCAGTTGCGAGGTAGCCTACTGGCTTTGGAAGAACCACTACGCTACCTCTCACCATTTTCATTTTCATTTCACAGATCCTTTTCGATTTCCTTAATGTTTTTTGTGGGTAAATAGTCGTGGATTTCGATGCTCTTTCGTGTCCTCTCGAGTACTAAAACAATATATAAATACAAATTATGACCGGTTCAATAAAATTTAAACATTTTCACTTTCTTTTCCCAGATCATTTTCATTTTCGTTGCTGTTTTGTGTGGATGCCTAGCCGCTCCACAATTCCAAAATCGTGCGGATATTCAACAAGGCCTAAATTGTGCTATGGGATTCTGGGCCGTAGTGCTCCCTTCATATCGCAGTGCAAGCTGTCGACAGGATTTTGCTTATGATGCTCTTGCTGATGATGCATTTGCTAATGATGCTCCTGCTGATGATGCTTCTCCTAATGATGCTCCTGCTGATGATGCTTCTCCTAATGATGCTCCTGCTGATGATGCTTCTTCTGGTGATGCTTCTGGTGGTGATGCTTCTGGTGGTGATGCTTCTGGTGGTGATGCTTCTGGTGGTGATGCTCCTGCTAATGATGCTCCTGCTGCTTCTGCTGGTGTTGATCGCATTTTTTGGGATCGAGGATGGGGTAAATAATCCTTTTTCGCTAAGAAAGAGGTATGTTTTTAAGAGGGGTTCGTGTTTCATTTAGAACCCTCTTTTCATTCTTACATTTATTGTTTATGCACGATTTTATGCACGACGTGATTGATACAGCGCATATCATGGACATTGCATTGGTGTCCCATTCATTATATTAAACAAAAGAGGGTACAGGATATACAGGGTGGTTATAAAATAACGTGAGTAATTCAGAGCGCTCTATCGAGTAAAGTATTGCACGAAACATAACCAAATTTGATGGGCGTACATAGTTGACCATGGATTTCGATTTCTAAACAAAAAGTTAGTACCAAAAGTCTCCACCGAGGGCAATGTTAGCGCAGTTAAGCGAATAAAATGCATTAATTTGCATAAACGCATTCCGTGTAGCGATCATGAGTATAAAAGGAAAAGCAAGGGAAATTCTGATCATTCTGAGGCCAACTACCTTTCGATGGCTCTTACATTACGGGACCGTGCTTTGTTAGTAAAGCTGTATTATCAGCGGAGCGAGAATGCCAATGATGCCCTTCGTAAATTTCGACAGTTAAAGAAGTTGCATAAAAGGACCGATGAGCATAACAAACTTACGGAACATGACTCAAATTGAAACATGACTCGAATTCAACATGACTCGAATTCAACATGACTCGAATTGAAATTGCAGGGTCTGTAGAACAGCAAACAAGCCAAGGACGCAAAACGATTAGCCAACAACAAGAAGTTGCAACTGCTATTGTCGAAAGGAGATGGTGAATGTTCGAGGTACCAGTAGTGCGCGAGCAGTATCACGGTACACGCAGATCCCATACTCAGCGGTGCGGAAGGTCCTGCATCAGATATTGAATCTTTATCCGTATAAAATCTCTTTTGTTCAAGCATTGCTCCCTGGCCACCCCATAACAATCATTTGTTGTTCATGAAATTAATGTGTGCTGTGTCGTTTGGCATTTAATCATGGAGTATTCCCCCTAATACACTTTTGCAGCGCCAACATTTCCCCTAGTGGCGAATTATTGTACTATTTTATTTTTATTTATTTATTGCTTTTAGAAATCGAAATTCCATGGTCCACTATCTACGCCCATCAAATTTGGTTATGTTTCGTCCATTACTTTACTCGCTAAATGGCTCTGAACACCTCCCGATATTTTATAACCACCCTGTAAATATTCTGCTATTTATTATTCACTAGCTTGTCATAATGATTTATGTCAGCTTGTCTTATATTTAAAAATCATGATATATATTAATTTAAAAATTTTAGAAATATTTTTTAATCAAAATTTTAAATTCATAATTTAAAGGAAACTTAATTTTTGACATATCAACTGAGCCACCTGCTTTACTTGCGTAACTTTTCCACAAATTTGCAAATTCGCTCACGCATAAGGGAATGATTTTAACTGGAAGTCAATTAGAAGTACTTTTCTATCGCACAGGAAACTTTGGGCATGATTTTCGTGAAAAGAAGGAGTAATTTAAATTGCTGAAGTCTCCAGAATTCTCCTCTATTAGTCTTTAGAAATTTCTAATAAGTAAGTCAGATGTTAACTCCTCTTAAGTTCAGCTAAGTAAGAGGTATTACTTGAAAAGGATTTCGCATTTTATTTAGAACTCCATTTTGATTTTTATATTTATCGTTTATGAAAGATTTTAAGAGTGATTCTTTATGATTCTGTACAGTGTTGTGTTTTTATTCATTAACTGTTTTTGTACGCGACTGTTTCAGCGCATATCATTGACATTACATTACTGCCCCATTCGTTATTTTAAACAAAAGGGGTGCAGGACATAAATTGTGTTTCTCAATATTTACCTGTCTTACTTACCGTTTTATGTCAAGCTCTCCTTTCATTTAAAAATCATGTTATATATTAATTTAAAAATTTTAGAAATATTATGTAAGCCAAATTTTATTTTCAAAATTTAAAGGAAACTTAATGTTTGATATATCAGCTGAACCAGTGGCTCCATTTGTGAAATTATACTAGATATTTGCGATTGGCTCACGTATAAGAGAATTGTTTTAACTTTTAGTCAATTAAAAGTCCTTTTCCATCTCATTATGGAAACTTTGTGCATGATATTCGTGGAAAGAAGGGACAATTTAAATTGCTAACTTTGTCTCCATATATTTGTAATAAGTAAGTCAGAGGTTAATTCCATTAAAGTTTAAGCTTCTCTTGCTTTCTTTTGATTTATTTCAAATATTATTTACTAAAAATCTTTCAAATACTAATGTGAGTCAGTAATTTTCTCACAACATCATCCCCTGTTTCAGAATATGACTTCGCATATTTTAACAGTTTTTTTAAATCTTAAACTAAAAGAGAATTATCTCACAGTAGGGTTTTTGAATGGGAATCTATATACGGAGGATTCTGCACATCGAATGCTTCTTTTTTGGCTTTGTCTGATGATACAGACAGAAATTCTAGAGTAAATATTCAACAGCCAACCTCTATCCGTTTAAAGTAACTGCTGCAGGCTCAGAGTGTCTAGTTTTGGTGTTTCACTAGAAACTCTTAAGTTCGCGGCTGAATTGTAACAAAACGTTGTAAAGTAATGTAATGTAGCATTCAGTAGTCAGGGCTTCAAAGAGAGTGACGAGACAATCTGTCAAAGTTGAGCAATCGTACTCCAGTAGACTGTCGCTATTTTATATGGTTCTGTTACTTATGTATCCTGTGAATCCTCTAACTGTCCAGGCACACTATAAAGTAATTGGCATAAATATAAATAATTCCTTTATTTTCTACGTAGAGGTAGACTAACATAGACCGACTTGGGGCTTCAAATAATAACACAACAGTACCGCAACTTGCGGTACTAAGAAACTGAACTTTAAAGTCGTAATGAACCCTTTCAGGGAGAATATACGTTCACTAGTAATACCCGTAACCATCGGGCTCTGAACTAACTATGGAAATCGTGCAGCCACCTAGGCTAAATACTGATACGTGCTCTATCAGTTAAATTCCGCTATCACCTTCAATCTAACTTTTCTCGACTCTTTCGTATCTCTACTAATAGCGTAACGTACTACCGTACAAATCTCCACTCCCTTCTTGGACTCTTGCCAACTCAGCGTATGTCACTTAAATAGACCAGACACCTGCTCCAAACCCACTTCGACTGGCCTGCACTGCGCAGCTACCAGAAATTTGCATCTGAGCAACACGCGAACCCTACAATTTTTCGTATATCTCTTTTATCGTTGGCATTACAAGTCAGTGCAAGTCGTACTGTACTGGCTAAGGTGAAGCATATTTGAGCCAAGCCTCCAAAACGAGTATTCGGTAAGAAACATGGGTACTCTTGTAATGCTCGCCACGAACATTACATTGCAACTTTAATTTTCAAACCAGTCGCTGCCTTTAAATTACTAGTACATTCATATTCTTCTCGTATGCTAGTTTTGAATGCTCGGTTTTTAATGCTAGTTTTAATGCTAGTTTTAATTAAAGAGTTGCTCCCCTTCAGCTAGTTCAGTGCGATCAGCACTGAATTGTAATGTAACGATCAAAGGTATTCGAAAGAAATCCACAATCTAGTGAAGCACGATGACTCGACTTCAGCGGCATGGCTCGTCTCTCGCTTTCAGGCACTGACTACAGAATGTTCGATTTACATTACACTAGACAAGATTTATTGCACGTCAGTGTCCACCATTAGTTAACATTCCTGACAGTTTATATTGACCACCTCCCTTATCCCCTACCATATCGCAGATTTATTCTAATGAAGACAGGAGTGCTTAAAGAGTGTTCTTGTATCTCAGAAAAGCGTTTTGTTAGTCTATATTAGTTATGATACTCTAATATATCCCTTATATATATATATATATATATATATATATATATATATATATATATATATATATATATATATATATATATATATATATATATATATATATATATATATATATATATACCGGAACGATGCTCAATGACATAATTAAATTCTTGGAGCAACAAAGCCCAACGAGCAACACGAGTTGACAAATCTATTTTTTTGCATAGTCTTTTCGAGCGCGGAACTGTCAGTGATAATTTTGAATGGAATTTCTAATAGGTACACGCGATTTTTTTAATCCCTCAATAATGGCAAGGGCTTTAAGTTCGTAACTACAATACTTCTTTTAGGCATCTGTCGTTTTTCTACTCATGAATTAGGTAGGGTGAAAACTTTTTAACGTTTGGGGGGTTTTGTAGCAAAATAGCTCCATATACGTTTAAGCTTGCATTCATATGTAATTTAGTTTCGTGAGTAGGATTATATATACTTAAAACAGGCTTATCAGCTAAAAGCAATTTTAATTGATGAAAGGAGTTTCTTTCCCCTTCGCCAAATTTAAACTTTCGGTCTTTCTTCTAGAGATCACTCAACGGTCTAGCTACGTATAATGGAGTATTTTGGGATGAATTTCCTAAAATATCGGTCAGTCCTAAAAACTATGAATTTGTTTCAAATTAGATTGTTCTGGAAAATTAAGAACAGCTCTGGTTTTCAAAGTTGATGGAGAAATTTTACCCTCCTCAATGACATGACCCAAAAATTCAATTCGCTTCTTCAAAAATCGGGATTTCTTAAAATTTATCTGTAGTCCATAATCACTCGCAAGATTTAAGACTTGTTCTAGCCATTCGATTCCTTCTTCGAGTGAGGAAGACAAAATGATTGCATCGTCCATATAAGGTAAAACTATACCATCATTAATCATTGGTCGAAAATGGTGCTAATGAATCTCTGGAACACGGCTGGAGAATTACATAGCCCAAAAGGAACCTTGAGAAATTAATATTGGACTTCATGGATAACAAATGAAGTGTATTTTTTACTGATCTTGTTTACATCAATGTGAAAGAAGGTTTGCTTTATCAACTGATGCACCACCTTAATTTCTTAGATGAAAAAAATTATTATGGATCTTACAGTGTTTTGTTGGATAAGTCCATTTTTAAATATCTGATAATACCTTTTTATGCAAATTTTGTTGAAATGTCATGGATATTTGGTTGAAATATTTTCGTCTTTGGTAGAAATTTTATGCTTATTTGGTCAAAATAGTTTATTCCAATACTTTTTTCAGGAAGTATTTTAGCGTTTCTTTTATTTTATGTTTGTCTAAGTAGCAAGCTTAATATTTCATTACAATAAAATAAAAGAATTCGTGAATAAGAGGCATGCATATCTTGTTTCTTACTTCAGTTTTATTTTTCCAAAAATAATTTTCATCCTACAGGATTCTTGTTCATCAGATTCTTGTTCCTACAGGATTCTTGTAATTTTCCTCCTACAGAATTCGTGAATAAGAGGCATGCATATCTTGTTTCTTACTTTAGTTTTATTTTTCCAAAAATAATTTTCATCCTACAGGATTTGTGAATAAGAGACATGCATATCTTGTTTCTTACTTTAGTTTTATTTTTCCAAAAATAATTTTCATCCTACAGGATTCTTGAAAAGAAATAGTTATAAAAATTTTGAAAAAATGTTTTTCTTAATACATTCTTGTTTTTTTTTTCAGTCTGATTTCCTCAAGAAGAGAGAAAAATATAACAATGTGAAAACTGTTTAATTTGAAGATCTATCTATATTTTTGTAATTTTGGTTAAATAAATGCATTACTGTTTCAATTCTTTTGCATTCTCCGGAGAAAAGCACGAAGAACACACCAATAACAGAAAGATAGTCAGAGTCTATCTTTCGAGGGAGAGGGTAATTAACCATACTATTCATGTAAAAACTTATGAAAATAAAAATGGTTTTGAAAATTTTTGGTAGCAGTAAACATTTTGATCACCAAACTGTAAAATTAAAATCCTTAATTTCAGTAATTAAAAATTGTAGAGATGAATTTGTAGTGTTTAGAAATAATGACGTTACCAGTCTGTAAAATTTTAATCCGTGAGTCCAGTATGTAAAAATTATAGACATGAATTATTAGTATTTAGAAATTATGATGTTGCTAAGGTGTAAAATTACAACCCGGAATTCCAATAGATAAAATTGTAGAGATTTATATGCAGTACTTAGAAATAAGGTCGTTAGCAATATATTTTGCTGACAGTGAAACGCATATTTCTAAAATTTCGAAAGATGAATAAACTGTCGAAAACTTTGTTGTTCGACATAGGTGAACATAATCTACTTACGTTACCACGTCCTATTTATGGATGGAAAATAATAGAAAAAGCTGAAAATTGGTCTGATCGAATTCATGTTTGCCATTATGAGCCATTTATTAATGAGAGTCTAAGGTCTCAAAATGAAGTTAAAAGTAATGTATTGTAGTCATAATATATATTAGGATAGTGGAAAATTTAATATTAAACCTGCATGTGTTCAAATTAAAGTGTTACCGATAGAAATTTTGCTTCTGTGTTCAAAAATCAGGATGAGTGAGATTGATTAGAATCGGCATGTGTCACAATGAGATCTATAGCATTGTGATGCCATAATATTTAGCAGACTCACAAATTTTCGAGAAAAAAAATATATTAGAATAAAGCAAATGCAGAGGAAAGATAAATGATTAAACAACTAAAATTCCAACCGGTGTTGCCACTATCTTCTACTCTTTAAAGCCAAAAAGAATGCAAGAATATAACGTTTATAAAAGATATATCTATTAATTACAATAATTAAACACGCACAAATCTATAAATTACTCAAATTTTATTTTAGAAATCTTTAATCTGTCTAAAGCTCCAGTAAGAAAATATTTTCGGGGCATTTACAGAAAATTGAAATCCTGAAAATTGAAATTTAAAATTTACTTTTCAAAATAAACATATATTATGATAAAGATCAATAAATGTATGTTATAAATATATTTCCCTTTTGAAAAAAAAAAGCCTGTACTGGACAAATGCATTTCTAAAATGGAAATAGATAACAAAGAACGTTTGTTTAAAATCTAACGAGCGACGATCAGTAATCAAAATGTCTTTAAATATTAATTTTAGAGTATAAAATCTTCCTTGAAAGATTATTATTTTCATTTATTTTTCTTGTTTAATATATGACTTGAAACTTTTTAACTTTATTTTCTATCGTTTACGATTATCGCTGTTGATTAGACCTAACGTGACTGCAATTGGTATTTGAATCCAGAGGGGTGAATCCATGAAATGTAACAGTTTACATTTAATGAACGCAACCTTAAAAAAATGTGCGTTTTTTATCAATTAAAAATGTCCGGTAATTAATTTCGATTCCGGAAATTTTTAGTTCCGTCCACTGCGTTTAACGACGCCTGTATGAAAAATTTCCCTATCGTCTCTTATAAACTGTGGCAACAATTATAGACAGACAGACAAACATTCATTTTTATATATTAGATGGAATTATTGATTTATAATAATCTTTTCATTGTTTGAGCTATTTATATTGTAACGTACGAGCTTCCTTTTTGATATCTTCCTTAATTTGATTCTAAGAATCATGAGCGATTTAGAAAATGTAGAAGAAAGAGAGCTGTAATTAGGCAGCATATGACTAAGTTACTAACTAAAATTGAAAAAAATAACTTTGCAGAAGGGAACGTCTGAGATGAAAATATCGGTTATTAGCACGATTTAAAGAGTCAGCTTCTGGAAATGAAAGAATCTTTAATAAGTTCTTGATGATGAAGTCGAGGCGTTGTAAGAAAACTGTGACCTATTCGAAACAGAAACCGTGCAAAGTTTAGATAAGAAGGATCGAGAGATAATTTATATATGCAAATAAGAGAGGCTTTTAAAAAATGGGAAATAATTCGATAAGTACCCGTGGTAATAAATAACACCGAGAATAGTGTTCTGAGAAATGAAAAATTCTGTCTTGACGAAAGCTGCACATACGGAACAAATTTTGTGAAACTACTAAACTTAGAAATTTGTAAGTTTTACGGTGATGCGAAGAAATTTCTCGATTTTTATGACAGTTTTGAAGTCGCAATACACGATAATAGTTGCCTCAGTAAGATAGAAAAATTTAACTATTTAAAATTGCTTTAGGTGCAGTTTCCAGATTTTCGTTGAATGAAGGAAATGACTATACTTGTATATCGCCATTGAAAGAGAGTTTGGCAGACAATATTTGATTTTAAGTTCCCACATGACCAAACTTTAAGCAATTGAGTCTGTCAAAAATTCTAACAATGTTAAATCTTTAGGAAAGTTGTATGAGGAAATTGAAGTCAATATTCTTAGTTTGAAAACACTTAACGTTACGCCTGGTAGTTACGGTAATTAGGCTGTGCCCGATAATTTTGCAAAAATTAGCAGAGGACCTAAATTTAGAATGCAATAGAAAGAACAAATTAAATTCGAAATTATTGGTAAATAAATAAAAAAATTTAATGATAATTGTGGCGTACAAATTCGTGGAATATCCGATATTAGGGGAAAAAAATAGCTATTATCGCAAAATCACCTCTTCTTCATCTTTCGCTACAGCGTCAAATAAAAAATGTTGTACATTTTGCAATAATACTAATCACGAATCTAAAGATTGTCTTTTAAGTATGGAAGATAGAAAAACTGCGTTTAAAAATTAATTTCGATGGCTTCCTGTGTTTGAAAAAGAATCATATTTTCAAAAAATATTGGAGTAAAATTACTTGTAAATTGTGTAATCAAGCACACAATGATTTAATTTGTGAAATGGAAAAATTAAGTTTGAATGGAGCTAAAAACAAAGTCAGGATGCTTTGATGACAATTTCGCCTTCTTGCATTTCAAAACGAAGACCAAACAAACCCGTGTTAATGCATACTGCATTGGCTTTTTTTGAAATCAGGTCTAAAGAAGCAATTAGTAAGAGCTCTGTATGACCCAGGTTAGGAGCGCTCTTTTTTGAAGCGTAGCACTTGGAAAAGTTGAACCTCGACGACAATAAAACTGAAAGGTTGCAGATTTAAGGTTTCGGGAGTAAAGGATCAACAATATGTCATGATCTCGTTGAGTTGCAGCTGCAACACAGAAATTATGAAACAGTGGTTATTAAGTTAGGTGCTCTAATAGTCGACAAAATAACGAATGGGAATATTTCCGTTCCCGAGCAATTGACTATAATAATATTGAAATCGAAGTTTTCAATATTAATAACGAAATTAATTTTTAAACGCAGTTTTTCTATCTTCCGCATACTTAAAAGACAATCTTTAGATTCGTGATTAGTATTATTGCAAAATGTACAACATTTTTTAGTTGACGCTGTAGCGAAAGACGAAGAAGAGGTGATTTTGAGATAATAGCTATTTTTTTCGATAATAGCTATTAACTTAGTTTTCAATAAGTTTCCTAAAGCTTAAACATTGATAGAATTTTTGACAGACTCAATTGCTAAAAGTTTGGTCATGTGAGAACTTAAAATCAAATTACCAGAGGACCTAAATTTAGAATACAATAGAAAGCGCGAATTAAATTCGAAATTATTGGTAAATAAATAAAAAAAATTTTATGATAATTGTGGCGTACAAATTCGTGGAATATCCGATATTAGGGAAAAAATAGCTATTATCGCAAAATCACCGCTTCTTCTTCTTCTTTCATTGAGCAGTTGGCTCGCTATTATGTTTTTCATTTGTACATATTCATCTGTACTTATTAAATTATTTTAAACTTCACCGAACTTTGTCATAATCCAAATGTCCCTGTTTTACTGCGCGTCCTGCACAGCAAGTTATGTTACTGAACACATTCAAGTCTAATTTAGAAAATGAAAGCTGTAGATATAAAGTAAGACTTCTGTTGAAACCTGCCATTAATCGTATGATAAAAGATAACTTTCAGCTGGCGTGAGAGAGATTTAACAAGTAAAGTAACCGATTTAAAAGTATTCTGTGTTATTTATTGAATACAAGGATATCCTTTAAGAATATGAATCTGAGGGAATCATTGAGAATGTAGAATGAACGGATAACGAGAATTCAGTTAAATTTTATTTACCCGCACGGGGTAGTTATACATAGTGATAACTCAACCAGCAAAATTAGAATAGCTTTCGATGCATCCTCTCATGCAAAAAATGAATTATCACTTGATGATTGTTTACATATGTAGGTCCAAAATTGCACCCTATTGCAAAATTATGACTATTTCATATTAAGAAATATGCAGAAAAACATCCAGTGACTTTTGATCTTTTATGTCTAAATGTTTATGCAAATGACGTAATTGGAGGTTTTGCTGATACCAATACGGCATTCCAGACCAGTTTAGAATGTATTACTATTTTTATAGATGCTGAAATACTGCTGAGAAAATTTCAAACAAATGATATTTATTGAGTTGCGTGAGTTATGGGAAAAACATGGAATATCTGTTCAAAAAAAAATTAAACTATTGCCCAACCAGCCTTTCCTTTCAAAGTTTTAGGTGTTTGTTGGGATCCTAATACAAATTTTTTGTATTTTGGGTGTAAAAATTCACTAGAGACAATGGATAGTGAAAATTATGTCAAATGCTAAAAACAAATGCCAAAAGTCAAATGCTAAAAACAATTGGTCGCATTTTCGACCATGTTGGATTTTTAGGCCCATTTACGCTACGAATGAAGTGCTTAGTTCAGACGATATGGGAACAAAAGTTAGAGTGGGACGAAAGACTGCCTAAAGATTTGGAATTAATGTGGCGATAGATGTGTAGGGATTTTATAAAATTGCTGGATCTGAAAATACCGCGCTATTATTTTCATGGGGTTTACAATGGGAACATCGTTAAATGCGAGCCACATCTGTTCTCTGACGCTAGATTGAAGGGCTATGATACTGTGGCTTATTTAACTGTAGTCTCAAAGTATGGATTCATCAGATCGAATTTCGTGACATCCAAAGGAAGAGTCACCCACTTTAGGCGCTTAACGCTCCCACGCCTTGAACTGTTTGGCTCTCTCTTATCAGCCAGAATTAAGGTGCACTCACACCACGCTGACGTTTCGTGTTGACACGTCAGCTGACGTGTTACGAAAAAAATTAAACCATTATTTTAAAAAAGAGTGTGCATACTACGCTGACGTGTTGTGTCGTGTCGTGAGGTGAGAAAACACGCTCTCTGACGCGTCAGCTCCAAATATAAATTTCCAGATCTCGTCAGCAGGCATCAGGCCGTCAGCTATGAACAGGGAAGAATAGCTCATCAAGCATGTGAAGATACACTCTATTTTATTCGACCATTTCAACAAAGATTATAGAAACAAATATGCATGGAATGGAGCATGGGAAGAGATCTGAAATACCAGGTACTATTTACATTTATTTACTAATTTATTGCAAAGTTAGGCAGTTTGATTGATTTAACCAATATTTCAAACAATTTTTAAAAAAAGTTTATAAAATCAGTGTTTTCTTAACATTGCCATAGCATAAAATTTGGTTTCTTTAATAACTGGCAATAAAACTGGTTTCTGATCTTGTAAAATGTAAACAAAGAGGTAGGGGTGATTTAACAATATAAATCGGTGTTCGTCCCGACGGTTTATTTTCAATTTTCGTCTTTTAGATAGCAAAAATAATTTATATGGGCTTATATTATTTACATTTATAAATTTAGTATTTTATTTAAATTTGTCATAGCAAAAAATGTGTTGCTTTATGAATTAGCAGCAACAGTTGGCTACTGATATTGTCAAATGTAAATAAATGGAGTGTGCAACATTACAATATAAATAGGTGTTCGTCCCCTCTTCTTTTTAAACTTCCATCTTTTAAGTAGCAAAAATAATTTATATGAGCTTAGTTTATGTATAATTATAAATTTATATATATATATTTTATGATAGTTACTTTCAATTAAATATTATAGGCAGACGACGGTCTTCGACCAAAAATTACCTACTTATTTGTAGAGTACAGTGGGTGATCGGTTAACGAACAGTTCGGACTGCGAACAATTCGGATAACGAACACTTTCACGAAAGATTTTTGTGTTCGGACAACGAACATATGTTCGGATAACAAACTAAAACGAATTCTACCGAACACCTCTGTGACAAAAAGGTCGAAAAAAGTTTCTAGTAGTCCAAGATCATCCAAGGGTTAGTTCAGTGAGTTTATCTAATAATTCTAATCAAGAGGTCTACAAACGACACAATTTTAGTTATAAACATTTATTTTACATGTATGTATAACCCTTAAAGGGGGTCTACAAATTGCCACTAGTCTAAAAGCCATGCTTACATGACGAAGTTCCATCTAGTCGATTTCTAAAAACGGTGGGTCGCTGCTCACTACGTCATACATTTCGTCACAACCTCTCGTCAGAGCTCGGAGCACTCGACACGGTCGCATACTGCGAAGTTTGCGTCGAGACTTTGTGAATTGTACACGTAACCTTTATGTACACAAGTTGGTTTTTGCCCTTCTGAATTTTTGAACCCCTTATAAAAAAATAAATTAAAGTAAAAATAAAAATATTAGAAAATCTGGCAATATTTTGAGGCCTAAAACAGTGGAGTGTCAAGAACTGTGCTCACCATATGAACCAAGCAAGAGATTATAGCCAATGTAGAGAGTGGGCAGAAGATAGATATCTGATGTTGCTAGGCAATATGGCGTGAACAGGTCTACAGTAGGCACAATCTTAATTAGAAAGATATCATCAAGAAGACTCAAGCAGCTAAAGGAGTAACGAAAATCACATCTGAGAAGCAAAGAAGTGCCATCCATGAAAAAATGGAGAGGTTGCTTTTAGTTTGGATAAACGAAAGGGAAGTGAAAAGAGATGTAACTAGTACGGCCATCATTCAAGAGAAGGCTAATTTTTGTCATTTTTCAAGTCATTAATCAGTCATTTCAAGTCATTAATCAGTCATTTTTCAAGAGAAGGCTAAAGAAATTTTTGAGAAGTTGAAGGAACAAACTCCAGGTTCATCATCCGAGAAGTTAGAATTCAAGGCTACCACTGGCTGGTTTGTAAAGTTTAAAAGGAGATCTGGCATTGAACATGTGGTAATGTATGGTGAGTCTGGTAGTGCAGATAAAGAAGAAGCTGAGAAGTTCTGTCTCAAATTTCAAGAATTCATTGAAAAAGAAGGGTATTGTCCACAACAAATTTTCAATTGTGATGAAACAGGTTTGTTTTGGAAGCGCATGCCGAACCGTACCTACATCACAAAAGATAAGAAAAGTTTTCCTGGGCATAAATCCATGGGAGCTAACGCTAGTGGTGATATGAAGCTTAAACCACTTCTCGTTTATTACTCTGAGAATCCTAGAGCATTCAAAAAATTTCCATAATGAAGAAAAGACTACCAGTGATGTGGAGACCAAATCAGAGAGCATGGGTCCCGCAGGTTCTTTTCAAAGAATGGCTGTTTGAAGTTTGTGCTCCTAGCATCAAGGACTACCTTGACACCAATGACTTGCCATTGAAAGCACTGCTGCTATTGGACAATGTACCAGGATACCCAAAGGACCTTGAAGATAATTTGCTGATAGACTTTCCCTGGCTGACAGTTCAGTTTCTACCTCCGAATACGACTTCGTTGATTCAGCAAATATATCAGGAGGTTATTGCGGGTTTCAAGAAATTGTAGACTCGCGCGCTGTTTCGTCTGTGTTTCGAAGCATGCCAATTATCCTCAACAATAACATTAAAAACATTTTGGAAAGAAAAATTTGACATTCTTGAAGCTATCCGACTCATTCAAAAGGCGTGGTCAGAACTCACTCAACAACAGTTGATTTCTGCTTGGCGAAAACTGTGTCCATCTTGTGTTCAGGGAGACGAAGATAAAGCCCCTGAAATTATGAATGAAATTGGGACAATTGCTTAAGATCTGGAATTGGAGGTGAACGAGGAAGACATTAAAGAGCTCATAATGGAACATGAGGATGAGCTAACAACAGAAGAACTCCAAGAAATCTTGAATGAAGAACACCAGCGAAATGTAACTCCTTCTGAAAAAGAAGAAGACGAAAGAGGACCAATGACGACATCTTCTATTAAAAATCTTTTATAGAAGTGGGAGGATGTTAGAGCAACGGTCTTAGAATGGCACCCAAACCAAGCCGATGCCAATAGGGTTGGGGATCTCTACAACGACAATGCTATTAATCACTTCCAGAAAATTCTGAAGAAGAGAGAAAAGCAATCGACATTGGACATGTTCTTTAACGACCCCTTAACCAAAAAAAATGATTGATTAATGTGCAAGACTGTATTATTTTGGTAAAAAATAAACTTATTAAGAAATTATAAATATATATATCTTTTAATTTAATTTTTAGGGCCTCCAGGACGAATTAATCGAAGTCTCATAAAAATCTATGCTAAATCGATGATCGGTTAACGAACATTTCGGTTTACGAACATAGTCATGGAACGGATTATGTTCGTAAACCGATCACCCACTGTATTTGAATTATTTGAATACTAGGCAGAAAAAAATTTCACTACAGGTTCTTTATTTACATTCTTTAATAACTCTAAATTATAGCAGCAAAAATGATAAATTTGTTTATAAAAAAAGAGTAATAAAAATGTTTACAAATTACCTTTATGAATGCTCTCCCACTGCCATGAATAGCTTGCAGCCCCTTCTTGAGAAAAGAAGTATTTTTTTTAGCTTCCCCCTCACTAGTCCAGTTTCAGGAACATGATCTTCACAAATCGCTTCCACATTTCGAAAACTTCTTATTTCTTCCTCTCTTACTTGCACTTGCTGTTCAAAAGGTGCAATTAACCCCTTAATCGTCGCGCCCGTGACCTTCACGGGCTGAAATCCGCATAACTTTTGCTAATATATTATGGCTTCTTATTTGATTTTTTCACACCTGAGATTATTTTAAATTCTTAAGCGCTAATTAGATGGCAGTACTGAACTGACAAACTTGATTTTAAGATCGGAATGCTTCATTATAAGAATCTGTACGAGTTGGAGCATTACGATTTGCTGCATTGAAGCTTCTCTGTATGGCAAATGTGTACAAAAAAAAACATATATAAGGTAAATAAAATTGTGATTTACAAATTTTATCTACCCTGAACACTTTAAATTTGAAAAAAAAAATACACTGTTTCCTTTACTAATTAACTCAGAATTTTGTGAATAATAAAATGGGGTAATAAAAAAGCGACTATTTTTGAACGAATTTTCCGAAAATTACGCGACCATTAAAGGGTTAATTGTTTTACAACTTCTGAGCATGTTATGTAGACAGCATGCTGCTAAAGCTATATAATCACAAGTTTCCGGTTGAGTTTCTATGGGTTTAAGAAACACTCTCCATCTTCATGCTAATATGCAAAATGCATTTTCTACTATGCGTCGTGCTCCTGAATGGCTGTAGTTATAAATTTTTTCTTCATCGCTCTTTATGGAATTCTTTCTATAGAGATGCATCAAGTACGTTTTTAATCTGAAATCCTCATCAGCGACAATAAATCGATCGGCCACTATGTATAGGGTGCACCCATATTATTTATAGGGTTACACTATTTATAGGGTCCACCCGCAACGATATGCACCTTGTGGGAACCAAACAACAACGGACGTGAATTCATCATGACACGTCTGCGTAGTGTGCACACACCGCCTGACGCTGACGTGTTAACACGTCAGCTGACGTTGTCGTCAGCGCGTGTCAACACGTCACGTCAGCGTAGTCTGAATGCAGCTTTAGTGTCAACATATTACGAAGTTTAAAATTTACCATGACTACGTATATTTGGTGTGATTCCCAGATTGTTTGCTGTTGGGTTAAAACATCTGCCATACATCTGAAACCATTCGTTCGAAATCACGTAAAAGAAATTCAAACTTTAACTCAATCCGAAAACTGATTTTACTGTCCAGGAAAAAACATTCCTGCTGACCTGATTTCTCGAGGTGCTTAACTCATTGTTTTAAAAAATTGTCAATTTTGGGGTTGTTCCCCCTTGGCTACAGCAAACAGAAGAGACGTGACCCTTAAAACAACCAAGGACATCCAAATATGAAGAAATGGAATAAAAGAACACCGTGTTAGTCACCGAGAATATGGCTGTGGAATGTAAAAAGGTTCTGGAATTTGGCGATTACAGCAAGCCGAACAAAGAACTGCAGAGATTATTTTAAATTTTAGAAAATTCTCAATTCAAAAAATTTCATTTTCTCAAAGCGAATATTTTGGAAGTTTATAGTATAACATACTACACAGTGGGGAGGCTTTTATGAACGGCCCATGAGAACAATCAAAGATCCTCTGAAGAAAATTTTAAGGAAAGCTTTACTAATTTACGAAGAGATCACCACGGTTTTCTCAGAAATCGAAACTGTGTTCAACTTACGACCAGGACTCATGTGAACAATGAAGTAGGGGAACCAGAATCCCTCACACCGGCACATTTTTTTCAGTTAGGGATAAGGGATGTAGATTATCCACCTCAATTTATTGAAAGTCTGCACAAGACCTCTACCAAACAGTCACTAACTATAAGAAGGCAGTGCCAAGTAACGTATCAGCCACGTATGAAAAAATAGAAGGAGCAATACATGTTTCATCTACAATCTCCTTATAAGTTGACCTCCCCTTCACGGCAAAGGTGTTTAACGGAAGGTGAGATTGCGCTGGTAGAGGACACGAATAAATCAAAGTTTCTATGGGACTTAGGAACTATTGTACAAGTTTTTGAGGGGCGTGACGGACATGTTCTGTCCTGCAATGTTTAAACATCAAAGAGACAGTATAAACGACCCGTACAATTGCCCGATCCCTTAGAACTTGATGTACATTTCCTATAACTTAAAAATTAATAACGTAGGATTACGTTCCTCAATAACAGTCCTTCGGAGAGAAAAAAATTGTCCTGCGTCGCGAGTTATAATTTTGGTAGTGCGCCAAACACTGCAGCAGTAGACAGTTACAGAGAAAAGTACCGAAATGCGAAAAGAAGGTAAGCAAACGATGAGTAATCCTCCGTTAATAACCCGCGGTAGTTCCGTTAGAGGAGACAACCTGAATTTTTTATATAATTTTCTCAACTTTAGTTTTCACGTTGTGTGTTTTCACGTTTTTTGTAGACAGTGTTTTGATTTTTGTAGATTTTTTTGCGTGTAAACTCTTGACGAGTTCACTGTGGGGAGTGTTCCGAAACCTGACCTGATGACGCTACTGCGCGCGTCCATATAAAAGAGTTTTCAGACACTCAAGACAGTGGTATCTGTAGCCTCTGAAGGTGAGATTCCGCTGTGAGTGGAAAAATGTAAGCTGAACCTCCAGAAGAAGGCAGACGGGAAAATAAGTTTTTTTTTGGTTTTTTTTTTGGTGTGTGTGTGTTTGATTTCAGATTTGCCACCGTTTTAATTATAAGTTTAAAAAATATTTCCTTTTAATTTATTTAGGAAGTTAATTTCAGGAAACGGGTTCTAAAATCCGAAATGACCGAATTCCTTGGGGAAGATTTAGCGTTCTTATCTCCAATTTGCCACTAGATTAGCAATTAGTCGTATACTAGATTGCATAATTTGAAATATTATAAAATGCAATCTAGTAACTGGAACAAGATTTTCGGTTCAAATAATTTTCCCTGGTATCTGGATATCCGGTTCTGCAATCCCTAGGAAGTGACTTTCAGGCCTACTGATTTACGCGCCCGTACCGGGTGTAGACACGAATGCATTCTGTAGCACTTGTCGGGATTTCAACAGAGCAACCTTATTGCAGAGTTCCGACGAGCTACCCACTAGGATGCCTCGGGCCTAATTTAAGCCATCAGCGTGCGCCAGCGTGTACAAAGTGCAACATTTTCGTAATTTTGAATGGTTTGTTTTTACATGTAAGGTTTAAATGTTTTAAGCAGTTTTTATTTATAGCTACACCCTTTCTAATGCAGGTCTGAATTTCTGACCCTTGTAGTAATTTTCCATTCATTGTTAGACATTATTTAATCGTTGTAAACCAGTGATTATACTGGATAACAATCCGACAAATGAATGATTTGATGTAGTCGATGAAATGTGCATCTATTACAAGGTATCCCTCATATCACGAAGATCGACAATCTCATTGTTTTTTGAGGATTTTGGACATAATAGGAATGAACTGGCCAGTTTTCCTTACATGCAATAAACCAGAAGTTTTGAAATAAGGCGATTGTATCTGAATTCTTTGGCCTTTAATTAAAATATATTTCAATATTATAAACATTTTATATCATTTCATATAACGCCAAATAATCATTTTCAATTTGAAAAAAAAAAAGTTCATTACAAAAGGAATAGTAAAAGTTGAAAGAGACGTTGCACTTTGTGCCACGCGTGCCTGCAGGTGTTCCAAAAATTGACACGCCCGCTGAAGGATTAATAAAGTAAATGCTTTATATAACAAAATCCTCATTCCGGGTAATCATAATAAAATGGAATACAATGATTATAACAGTCATTCTGTTATTTTAGGAATTTTTGATGTTTTCAATTTTTTTTTTATTTTAATTTTTAAGATCGAATATGAAGCAAAAAACAAGGGGTATTAACGATAAAAATTTCTAAGTGATGAGAAATATTCTGAAAGGTATCTTCAGAACTAAGGAAACGGGAGGGTAGATTTGAGCAACTAAAATGAAACACATCGCTCATTCCTTTCAACAACGTCATATCTCAAAAATCGGTGATTTTCAGGCATACCAGTTTTCAGAATGCCCTGAAAGAGTAGTATCTCCTTGAAAGATCGTCCTATCTCACCGATCAATATTAAGTCACTAGAGATTAGAATTTACACTTATTTTTAATATATTTTGTTCCACTTTTATACTTTAAAATCACTCTCAGGAAAAATCACATTATTTTTAGATATGACGTGTGTGTGTGTGTGTGTGTCACTAAGGTCCCTGGGGCTGACGACTGTCACACCCCAGTTCGGTGTACATATGAATACAAGGAAATAAAAACATAAATCACACAATCACAGAATAATTTTTTATTAACAAGCCAGCGATGGACGTTAGATTGCAGCTCCCCTTTCTAGATGGGGTTCCTTTTGCAGGCGGAGGATCGACAAGTTCCCCGGAATACAACCAAGTCTTATGCGGGAATCGAACCCACAACTCCAGCGTGGCAGGCTGGTGCCTTAACGACTTAGCCACTGGGCGAAGAAATACGACGTAGTTGAAAGGAGTGATCGATATATTTTCTCTTAAATACAGATAAATTTCTTTCAGGACACGTTTAAAACAGTTCTCGTTTACAAAATAGAAAAAATATGTTAATTTCTTAAGCTTTAAAATAGTTTATAATCTTAAAGATAAAACAAAAATAGTAGGTCCCAATGAAAATAAATATTAACCTGAATTAATTGCTCTGACGCCCGACAGATCGTGACACAAATCGATGCATTCGTTCCTGAGGGTTAATTAGCTACGCTTACCCCCACATCTATTAGACTTGATATAAGCGTTTTCGCTCAAAAAATCCATCGCAAGTATCGCGCAATAAAACAAAACTCTTTTAGAGATTTCTACTGAAGTCCTCCAGCGTTATTCTATGCTAAATTCCATGGCTATTTTAAAAATTGAAACAATAAATCCAATCCTAGTGTTTTAAACACTAATATCTTTCAATAAATGAATAAAATCAGCAATGCAGTAAGTATTTACTTAAACTTAAATTTAACATATGCCTGAAATATATTTCACTTCAATTTAATATTCAAAAAATTTTAAAAAAATTAAAATTGAACAATACAAGTTTCTAATCTCATTTCCAAGGATGCCGGAAACTTAAAATTGTTGGGAATCTCTGATCTATCCGGAAACTTTCATAGTTCCACTCGATTAAAAACAAAAGAAAATGAAAGGAACATCAATTCTGTGAAATAATTTAGCGGTGAGTGGTTTTCGTCACCAAATTGCTAAATGATTGTATGGAGTAAATGAAATTAATTTTAAAGTTCATTAGAGAAACAATAGACATTTTGAAATCAGACTTTGAATGCGCAGTCATTGCATTCCCTTTTGAAGCATATATAAAGAGGAAATATTAGAAACACTTGCACTTGTATCCTTGTTCACCAACGGCATTCTCTAGAAGTCAAGAATGAAGTTTTTGGTAAGTCATATGTTTCTCTATCCTCATTTTTGCGTATTAATTATTTCCCGAAGTAGTATAGATTTTATACATGTACTATTATACGCTTGATACAGAAGTTGTATACTATCCCTTTCATATATCTTTTTCCGGTGCTACACGTATAATATCCCTTTCCTTCTGCGAACGTTCGCCTTTCAGCACCGCGACTCAGATGCTACATTATCCATAAAAAATGTAACAAGGGAACATTGTTTTGAGATAAATTTGAAACAGAATTATCAAAACCTAAAAATTCATCTCTAAAGCTAAATGAAGAATCACTTAGACCTCTTCTTCAGAAACTGATGCTGTGTATAATAAATCATCAAAAAGGAAACGCAGATTTCATCCGCTTTCGCCTAATTGAATAACGCTATGAAGCAGCAGATTGTTGTTGTAATGAGAGCCCGCATGTGCACACTGGATGAATCGTAACTTCGGTAACTAAGATGTCGGTAGATTTGATCTCTATTTTACTGGAATGATCCCTCCATCAGCAATGAAGCAAAAAGTATATCACGAAACTAATTTTAAGAGAAAAAATTTATGGAACCGATTTATTCGAAACCAATATTTCGCAAGTAAACAAAATGCAATACAATGCTTTTACATGTACATTAATATAAACAGGAAATGTTAGACAGACTGAAGTTTAAACTCAAAATTTTGATAACCAGAGCATAAGAGGAATATTTTTGACAATTTACCAGATACTAATGTAAGCTGTATGATAGTAAGATTGAAATCTTAAAATTATTTTCCGCGGAAATCTAAAATTCTAACACTGCATGAAAACTACAGAAATATGTTTCTTTGCTCTATGGATACCTTAAGCATTTTCATTCGTGGAAAAATTTGTTTCCTTTTCTGATGTAGCCAAGCCTCTCATGGAAACACATTCTTTCTTTAATGGCACAGAAATTATCTAGAAAGGAATGAGATTTTGTAAAATTAAATTCGTCTAGTAAACAGTAAAAATTCATTTAGAAACAGTTGTTAGCCTACTTTCGACATTTTTTGTGTTAGATTCATTCAGTACCATGAATTTCAACCTTACTATCAACGTCTAAAAATATAGTACTTCTCGTTGTGGATAGATCCATAACTCTGAAAACAGTGTTTCTTCAGAAAAGGTTTAAAACTAATATTTTAAGTATCATTTAAATATTTTTAAAGTTATTTAAATATACATTTCTTAATTCAAACAGTGATTGTTAAAAGCAAAATTTCTGCTTATCATGAAAGCTGCTTTCTATGAGATTAAATAATATAACTACTCTTAAAGAATAGAATTCCATACATAAAAAAGTCGAAAACCTTTCGATTACCATAGAATCAAAAAGAGGATGATTAGAAGCAAAAATAAAGAAACTTTCAAAGCATTGTACTTATTATCAGGGCTCAAGGTAGCCTAGTGGTATCGCATTGGATTGCAACCGTGTGTTGCTCAGTTCGAATCTTGACGGAACGCCATTAAATTCCGTGGTGTCTAGGCCGGATATAAGTACGTTGAATTTATATACCGTTATGTCCTTCTATGAGGTCAGTGAGTGGGAGAAGGAACGAACGCCCAGATGTCGCCCCTTGGGGTGTTCTGTGCAATTTGTGGACCCACCTGGACTCCGGCCTTATGGTGGCATTAAAAACTGAAGTCAAACTCCTCAGACCGCAGCTATATATGAAACTCGCGTGAAATGCTTCCGTCCAGGGGGCATAAATCCCAACACAAGTTAGTGTGTCTATCGTAGTCTATACTGAATGAACAATATTTATTCCAGCCTTTATATTTACAAGCACACATCCTGGAATCAATGTTTTCAAAACTTCTTCGGTAACCGCAGCTGAATAAAGTGCCAAAGAATTTTCAGTAGCCATGTTTTACCGTATGGAAATCAAATTGCGAATTCTCCCTCTCTTCTTAACCCACAAAGGTACTTAAAAAATAATACTATTTCAAAGACTAATTGAAAGATCGGATACCGAGCCATGGCTCTTCTAAGGGGAAATTACGTATTATCAAGATTGTTTAACGATATGACGAGAGGAAAAAAATTCCGATGGGGATCTGAAGTGGAAAGCCTCGGAGCTTTGTGGGGACCCGTGGTGTGCAGTCAAGAGAATATCGTAATTAAATTCCTAAAGCTATCATATTGTCTCTAGGACTTGGTAAACAAAATTCTTTCAGAAATTTTAATTACCGTAGATTGGGGTTACTTGGACCCAAAAAGTGAAGATTTTTGTGCATTTCTTACCCAACGATAGCCTTAAAAACATGTTTGTGCTGATAACTTGATTGGAACAACTTATTTGAAGATTCCCCAAGACTTTATGTCTTTTTCAAATCAAAATTTTAACTATATATATATTTAATAAATTATTGAAATTTGGGTTCAAGTAACCCGCTGATTGGGGTTACTTGAACCTAACCTATATTTTACATGAAATATACAATTCAAATAGTTAGTGGACTCAAGTATCACATAGGATCTTGAAATAAAAATAGAGGCTTATGTATGAAAAATTTATTTTGCATTAAAACAGAAAACAAACCCCTTTTTATTTGCAAATCTGATTGTTAACAGTGAAAGAGTCTTCAAAACTAATTTTACCGCGTCCCTCCCAGGAAGGTTGATTTGAAAACATTTCACTGATCTTCCATGCATTGCATGGTAAGACTTGACAATAAATCGAAAGTCCAGTTCGTCTACGGGAAATGCAAAATCACAAATTTTGTCTAAATGACTGGTACAGGCCAACTCTTCTTCACTAGTAAATATGATTGGAGATCCAAGTTCGTTCAATAAACCAATCTTCAATCTCCTTTTCATAGTGGACCTACTAATTTTAAAGTGGGTTGAGGTATCTCTCTGAGACATTTCTCCTGGCCTCACAGCATTAAACATTCCTATAATTTTTCAACTGTAAAATCCGCATACTCTCTGCTCCCAAGAGACCTCTTGTAATTTCGGAGCATTTTTGTATCAGATCTGCGAATAAATGCACATGAACCGGTTTAACCATTTAATAAAAGGAAACCGACATGAAGTAATGATATTAATTACTTTTAAAATGAAATTTGAGAATATCTAATCAAAATTGTGACTAGGGGTTAATTGGACCCACTTTCTTGCTTGGGTCCAAGTAACCCCATTATTAGTTTATCAGCAAATGATAGTTAATACTCATAATTTTTACTGGGTAAATTGGTTTTCTATCCATCTAAAACTATTGTTATATTCTTAAAGACTGTATTTGAAAAGTAAATTTATCCTTACCTAATCTGGGACTGCAGTGTGTAAAGAAGTGAAGGTAGAAGTTATAAGGTCACAAAAATTCGTATTTTTATCACAAAGCAACATAACCTGAACTAAAAATAGGTGGGAAGAGCGGGAGCGGAGTAAAGTGCCTCAGGACCTAGCTAATGCTCCTATCTGTTGGGTAGATGGTGAATTATGACTATATTTTAATAACAAGAAACCTAGGTGTAATTTAAAACACTTTTTCGGTTTGGGTCCAAGTAACCCCAACTTACGGTACTGTAGATGCACTGATTCAAAGCAATGAGAGTAAAATGTATGAAGAAACATGTTTAGAAAGCTACATATTTGATTTAAATACGTGTTGAGTCAAACAAAACTAAGTTATATGACTTCAAAGAAAAATAAATAATTCAAAAATGGTATCTCAGAATGAATAGACTTCATTTATTATATAAATAATGCTGGGCGGTATAATAAATGGTATTGAAAAGACCCTATATTTTTTAAATATATTTTCATTGCTTCTTAATCATTTATGTTGTTGAAGTCCTTGAATATGATTGAAACAGGAAAGAATCTTGACTAAAATTGAAATGAAATTACATTGCTTGGCAATTTTCTCTAATCCACACTTGAGATGACTTAAGGAAGATCCGAAAACCCCCATCTCGGTGAAATAGCAAATAGTATTGATAAATCTCATAAAAACGTGCACAAATAGACATGATTGGTAAAACAATTAGTAGAGTTTAAACATGTGAATAAATGGTAATAATTAACATACTTCAACGAAATGTTTTGCGTCGTTGGCCCTAGAAAGGAGGATGAAAAGAACAGATAGGAAAAGACAATTAAAATTTTGATACACAGCAGGTTTTTTTTAATCTTCATTAGTTAATATAAACTTATAAATCTTTCAATGACACAATAGCTTTTACATAATTCGGAATAGTACGACAGTTTTGCGATACGTAAAATACACTCATGGACAAAAAAATTAGCGCACCAAGAAATAATTGCGGGATCGTAACGAAACTTGCAATGAAGGTACATGTCGGGGAGATATGCAAATGATTAGAAATGCAGCGTGATTGCGCATTACGTATAGCCGGTAGAGGGCGTTGAACATCGTACTCTGTGGAGTATAAAACAGGTAACCAAAGCTTGTTTGAGTGTGCTGAATCATTTACAAAGGAAGAGCTGAGATAGACATGCCATTACCCGTGTTCGAAGACACATGCCCCGTGTTCGAAGACAATATAAGCAGTTGTCGCAGTTTGAGAGGGGGAGAATCGTCGGGATGATGGAAGCTGGGTGGTCATCTAGGCGAGTAGCTCGTCAATTAGGCCGCTCTGATTGTGTTGTGAGGAGGTGTTGGGACCAGTGGACCCGAGAGATGTCATGTACACGAAGACCAGGCTCAGGACGCCCTCGACAGACCAGTCGTCGAGAAGACCGCCACATCGTAAGAAATGCACGCGTACAGCCAACTGCTTCATCGGCCGCCATCCAGGCACAGGTAGCATCTTCACTAGGGGCCTCTGTGTCTTCTCGAACCATACGAAGGCGCCTGACTGAAGGACAGTTGGTATCGCGGCGCCCATTACGTGTGCTGCCCTTGACGCCCACCCAAATGTCTCAAGACATCATACAGAACTTGTATGACTCAATGCCCGATCGTATCGCATCGTGCATTCGCGTTAGAGGGGGTCCAACGGAGTATTAACTCCTCCGTTCTTTTGCCTTTTTCTCTGAAATAAATTATCCTTTTTTGATTTTCTTATCATTTACTTATATCAAAGTAGTCATTACGTATGTAAAATTTTGTTTCAATTTGATGACTCCTTCTTGGTGCGCTAATTTTTTTGTCCATGAGTGTACATCCAACCAAAATTCCGACACAGGTAATTTTTCAAGTTATCAGTGTAACTCTGAGAGTACCTAAAACATTATTTAAGTAAAATTTAATACCGACGCTATTAATTTCAACTCATTTTACTTTCATGTTCTGTGCCAATGCGGAGCACTTGTCCATAAAGATATTCGCACATGATCCTCCAGAATATAGTTCGCTGCTTTCAAAGGGGGCAGGGATAGGTAAGTCAGCATCACCCCCTGTTGCCTTCTCAATTTAGACCTCGAACCACTACTGGCGACATTTAGGGTGATCATAACTTCTCCCATCCTCTCTCACCTCATAGAAGGGGTTTCCGATCTATAAATTGAACGCTCCCATTTCCGGTCTTGACACGAAGGTATTGAAGGGCGTACGTCTGGATTCCAAACGAGCATCTCCAGTTGCTCGGCTGGTCCCAGTTGCGAGGTAGCCTACTGGCTTTGGAAAAACCACTACGCTACCTCGCGCACATTTTCACTTTCATTTTACAGATCCTTTTCAGTTTCCTTACTGTTTTTTGAGGGTAAATAGTCGTGGACATCGATGCTGTTGCGAGTCCTCACGAGTACTAAAACAATATATAAATACAAATTAAGACCGGCGCAAAAAAATTTAACCATTTTCTCTTTCATTTCCCAGATCATTTTCTTTTTCGTTGCTGTTTTGTGTGGATGCCTAGCCGCTCCACAATTCCAAAATCCTATGGATTTCGCCCAAGGTTTGATTAATTGTGGTACGGGAGTAATGGCCGTACTTGTCCCTGCACGTAGCAGAGAAATCTGTCTACCGGATACTGATGATGATGCTCCTTTTGATGATGGTGATGATGATGATGATGATGATGATGATGCTCCTCCTGATGATGCTGATGATGATGATGCTCCTCCTGATGATGATGATGATGATGATGCTCCTGCTGATGATGCTCCTGCTGATGATGCTCCTGCTGATGATGCTCCTGATGATGAGGTGGAGGATGATCGCTTTTATTGGGATCTAGAATGGGGTAAATAAGTCTTGTTGGCTAAGGAAGAGGTATGTTTTTAAAAGCGGTTCTCGTTTAATTTAGATCTCCCTTTTCATTCTTACATTTATTGTTTATGCACGACTTTATGCACGACGTGATTGAAACAGCGAATATCATGGACATTAGATTGGTGTCCCATTCTTTATTTTAAACATAGAGGGTGCCGGATATAAAGGGTTGTTATAAAATAATGTGAGGAATTCAGAGCCTTCTAGCGAGTAAAGTATTCAATGAAATACTATAACCAAATTTGATTGCTTTTCATAAAGATTTATGTCAAGCTTGCCTTTTATTTAAAAATCATGATATATATTAATTTAAAAATTTTAGAAATATTATTAAGCAAAATTTTAAATTCATAATTTAAAGGAAACTTAATTTTTGATATATCAGTTGAGCCACTGGCTCTACTTGCGTAACTTTTCCATATATTTGCAATTCTCTCACGCATAAGGGAATAATTTTTACTGGAAGTCAATTTGAAGTACTTTTCTATCGCACAGGAAACTTTGGGCATGATTTTCGAGAAAAGAAGGAGTAATATAATTTCCAAAGTCTCGAGAATTCTCCTCTATTAGTCTTTAAATATTTCTAATAAGTAAGTAAGAGGTCAACTCATTTAAAGTTTAGCTAAGGAAGAGGTATGACTTGAAAAGAGTTTTGCATTTTATTTAGAACTGCATTTTGATTTTTATATTTATTGTTTATGCAAGATTTTATGATTTATTCTTTATGATTGTGTACAGTGTTGTGTTTTTATTCATTAACTGTTTTTGGACGCGACTGTTTCAGCGCATATCATTGACATTACAATACAGCCCCATTTTTTTTTAAACAAAAGGGGTGCAGGACATAAATTGTGTTCCTCAATTATTACCTGTCTTACTTACCGATTTATGTCAAGCTGTCCTTTCGTTCAAAAATCATGTTGTATATTAATTAAGAAATTTTAGAAATTTTATATAAGCAAAATTTTAAATTCAAAATTTAAAGAAAGCTGAATGTTTTATATATCAACTGGACCAGTAACTCCATTTGCGAAATTTTACCACATATTTGCGATTGGCTCACGTATAAGAGAATTATTTTAACTTTTAGTCAATTAAAAGTCTTTTTCCATCTCATTATGGAAACTTTGGGCATGATATTCGTGGAAAGAATTAACAATTTAAATTGCTAACTTATTCTCCAGATATTTGTAATAAGTAAGTCAGAGGTTAACTCCGCTAAAGTTTAAGCTTTTCTTGCTTTCTTTCGATTTATTTCAAATATTATTTACTAAAAATCTTTCAACTACTAATTTCAGTCAGAAATTTTCTCACTTCATCCCCTGTTTCAGAATGTCACTTTACATGTTATGGAGTTTTCTTTCAATCTTAAACTAAAAGAGAATTGTCTCACAGTAGGGTTTTCGAATGGGATCTATATACGGAGGATTCTGCAGATAGAATACTTCTTTTTTGGCTTTGTCTGATGATACAGACAGAAATTCTAGAGTAAATATTCAATAGTCAGCCTCTATTCGTCTAAAGTAACTGCTGCAGGCTCAAAGTGTCTATTTTTGGTGTTTACTATCACTAGAAACTCTTAAGTTCTCTGCTGAATTGTAACAAAACGTTGTAAAGTAATGTAATGTAGCATTCAGTAGTCAGTGCTTCAAAGAGAGTGACGAGCCAAGCTGTCAAAGTTAAGCAATCGTGCTCCAATAGATTGTCGATATTTTTCGCATATATCTTTGACCGTTGACATTCCAAGTCAGTGCAGGTCGTACTGTACTGGCTGAGGTGAAGCATCTTTTGAGCCAAGCATCCAAAAACAAGTATTCGGTAAGAAACATGGGTAATCTTGTAATGATCGCCACGAATATTACATTATGACGTTACGTTTCAAGCCAGTCGCTGCCTTTACATTACTAGTACACCCATATTCTTCTCGTATGCTAGTTTTTAATGATCAGTTCAAAATTTGCTCCTCTTCAGCTAGTTCAGTGCGACCAGCGCTGACTTGTAATGTAACGATCAAAGGTATTCGAAAGAAATCGACAATCTAGTGTAGCACGATGACTCGACTTCAGCGGCACGGGTCGTCTCTCGCTTTCAGGCACTGACTACAGAATGCTCGATTTACATTACACTATATAAGATTTATTACAAGTCAGTCCCCACCTTTAGTTAACATTTCTGACAGTTTATATTGACCTCCTCCCTTATCCCCTTCCATATCGCAGATTTAATTTAATGAAGACAGGAGCGCTTAAAGACTGTTCTAAGATCTCATAAAAGTAGTAAGTCTCTACTGATATCGCAGACCAGATAAAATAAATCTCCTGTTAAATATTAACGTTTTTCATTAAGTATATTGAGAGGAATGCTATCCTGGACATTCGAATATTTCATATATTTTAGCAAATCACTTTTAAAATATATATCGAGCTATATAGAGAATTTACTCACTGTGGCAGATTATTTATTAGAACACAAGTTATGTTAGACTAATATATCCCTTATATATATATATATATATATATATATATATATATATATATATATATATATATATATATATATATATATATATACCGGAACGATGCTCAATGACATAATTAAATTCTTGGAACAACAAAGCCCAACGAGCAACACGAGTTGACAAATCTCTTTTTTGCATACCCTTTTCAAGCGCGGAACAGTCAGTGATAATTTTGAATGGAATTCCTAATAGGTACACACGATTTTTTTAATGCCTCAATAATAGCAACAGCTTCAACTTCATAACTACAATACTTCTTTTAGACATCTGCCGTTTTTCTACTCATGAAATAGGTAGGATGAAAATTTTTAACGTTTGGGGAGTTTTGTAGCAAAATAGCTCCATATCCGTCTAAGCTGGCGTCCATATGTAATTTAGTTTCGTGAGTAGGATTATATATACTTAAAACAGGCTTTTCAGCTAAAAGCTATTTTAATTGATGAAAGGAGTTTCTTTCCTTTTCGCCAAATTTAAACTTTCCGTCTTTCTTCAAGGGATCACTCAACGGTCTAGCTATAATGGAGTATTTTGGGATGAATTTCCTAAAATATCGGTCAGTCCTAAGAAACTATGAACTTGTTTCAAATTAGATGGTTCTGGAAAATTGAGCACAGCTCTGGTTTTCAAAGTAGATGGAGAAATTTTACCCTCCTCAATGACATGACCCAAAAATTCAATTCGCTTCTTCAAAAAATAGGATTTCTTAAAATTTATCTGTAGTCCATAATCACTCGCAAGATTTCAGACTTGTTCTAGCCATTCGATTCCTTCTTCGAGTGAAGAAGACAAAATGATTACATCGTCCATATAAGGCAAAACTATACCATCATTAATCAGTGGTCGAAAAATTGTATTAACGAACCTCTGGAACACGGCTGGAGAATTACATAGCCCAAAAGGAACCTTGAGAAATTGATATTGGCCTTCATGGGTAACAAATGAAGTGTATTTTCTACTACTCTTGTTTACATCAATGTGAAAGAATCCATTTCTGAGATCGATAGTACTAAACATATGCGATCCTTGCAGTCTATCTCACATATCTTCAATCAATGGGAAGGGAAATCTGTCCTTTACTATCACTTTATTTAATCTCCTGTAATCCACGCACAAACTAGGTGTTCTATCTTTTTTCTTTACGATTACCACTGGGCTACTATATTCTGAAGAACTGGGTTCTACTATCCCTTGTTCTAACCATTCAGCTACTTAAGCTTCGACAATCTTTTTCTCTGAAAATGGTAATCTACTGCGATGATGGAATATACGTTCATTACTTTTTAACACAATATCTTATTCGGCATTTGCTGTGTTAGTTTTATGCGGTACATAATTTGAAATTAATTGTTGCACCTTATATTGAAAATATTTCGAAAGTCAGATTCAATGTTCAGTTCAACTTCATTAAAAGTTAAATCAACTGGTAGAATGGATAACAAGTTAATTTCTTTTACGCACTGAGATTTATTTTTAATCGTTATTCCGTTTTCATTTATTATTGTTTCACCTTGCATTAATACATTAAGTCCTACGATGACGTCATAAGACATAACATTCTTTTCAACAACACAAATATCTGCATTACACTTAAAATCATCAACCTTAATGTTTCCTTTAAAATAACCTAATGGTTTCACTACGCACTTACCAAATCCACTTAAAGAAGAATAATTCGATGGAATTAATTATCCAACATTTAATTTATCTAACACAGATTTTCGAAGTAACGTTATTTGACTTCCAGTATCTATTAGTGAACTTACACTTAAATTTTCAATCATTACTCTATAGTTCAGTTTGGGTTCTACCTGATTATTCAGTGTGGCTTCTTCTGATTTCGAATTTGTTCTAGGACACAATGAAGATTTATGCCCGAAACCTTGGGATTGAAAACATTTGAAACCCTTCTCTTTATGGATACAAAATTTCGAAATGTGATACTTTTCACCACAATTAAAACAAATCTTATTTTTACGATTATCAAAATCATTGTATTTAATTTTTTCAAAACCACCATTATACTTCACTTTATTTACACTTTCGTTTTTAGAATTAAATCTAACACTACGCTCATATTCTGATTTTGTTTCATCAAAAGCATCAAATCTATCATTAAAATCATGTTTTGTAATAATTCTCTCGAAAGAACCTTTACTCTTTGCCAAATCAATCTTTATTACCTCATAAATTTTCAGTTTTTCTCTGAATTCTAATAAATTCTTACATCCGTACAAAATAGTTTTGTGTTCCTGTCTATAATTTATTCCTGTAATAACATAGTGCTTTAAAGCAGATCCCTCAATTTTACCCCAATTGCACAACCCTTTCATCTTTTAAAAATATTCCTGAACGGTTTCAGAATCTCTCATTTTTCTTTTACTCAAAGGACCATGTAAATTAGCTAAATTTATTTCAAAAGAAAATTCATCAATCAAGGCTTGTCTCAATTTTTGCCATGAAATAAGTTCAGGTTCTATTCGAACAAATAACAAAGCATTTCCATCCTATGAACTTTAAGCCATAATAAAATTTTGTAAATCCGACAAATTAAATAGTTTTGACATATTCTCAAAGTGATCGATCCAATTACAGTGATATCCGCTTATAAGAATCACGTTTGTTATTACTGTTTTTGATTCTTATAAGCGGTTGATTCTTATAGCCGAAATTTAGGTTTTTGGACAGGCACACACACACCTATATATACATATATCAGATAATTTACCATAAAATACTCTTTAATTTACGTTAATTATCTTTTATTAAAATTATTTATTATAATTTTAAAAATACAACTTAATTTCTAGACCTATAAGAAGATACACATGATTATAGTACGAGAAGAAAAAATCCAATATTTGTTACAACATACCTGCTTAACAGTTTTAACATTTCAACTACAGGAAGAGAGCAAGAAAAAGTTTTCTACGGTAGTTTGACGTAATGAAGTTTTCAGGAGGCTGTTTCAATACTCATTCAATACTAATAGTCTCAGACGAAGATTCACCTTCTAGCTTACATTTCACGGTTTGATAACGTGCTGAATCTACTAATGTCAGGTTTTCCTAAGTAATAGTGGACACTTCGCCGAAGATTTAGGTGTTTCAGGGTCCAGAATGTGGGAAAAAAGTCCCTATTTTTGTTTCTCAGTGGAGAAAGGTGAAGTCGAACCCGGACGGGTAAAGATGCCCCCGGGTCAAGCTAATAGGACAGTGTTATGCTAAAGCGCTTAAGGGGAAATTATTATGTTATGTCTAACAAAGAAAGGGATGAATTTTACGAATATATTTAATCCCATCTTATGAATTTTTCTTTAAAAAAAAAAGAGAAAGAAAGAACTTCGTGCCTTTTGAGGGTTTAAGTGGCTTTTTTGAAAAAATGAAAGGAAAGCGAAGACTGTAAACTGATTCTTAAAACCGGTGGATTGATTCTTTAAGCGAAAATTTTAACATGGAAATAATACATTTGTTTTTGTTTTCGCGATATTGATTCTTATAAGCGGTTGATTCTTATAACCACTGATCACTATAAGCGGTGGTTACTGTATTTATATTTTCATGCGATTCTTCATTAAATTTAGCAATGGTACTTTCAATATCAGCAAATTAATATTAACTCTTGGAATAACAGGGTTTTCATAAAAATTACTTCTATAAACATTATCACATTGAATTGAACAATCAGCTATATTTTTCTTTTCATTCTCGTTGCACTGCATTGAGAAATCATTTTCACCATTCGCTTCAAATTCTGACTCAAAGCCAGACAAAACATTTGTATTGGCATCATAAATGTTCTGAGCCAGCGTTTCGATGTTGCATAAGGGTCTTTATATAGGCATGTAAAGGGAACGTAACGAGAACGGACCGAGCGCACGACAAGTCGTCGTAATCATTTCCTCCCTGCCCATAGGACCATAGGAAATGGGTCGCAACTGCAATGCCCGGGCCACGCCCTCAATTGCAGACTTTCAGGTAATAAGCAGAGGGGAACCAATAGAAACAGAGTATAGGAAAGGAGTGAAATGATTGGATCGCTGCTAATCCGTGAGTTCATACTACAAGAAAAAGTGAGTAAGCATCTTGCAGGGCAGTATTTCCTCCCTGCTTTTCAATGGAACTGTTTATACTGCGCCGTGACACGTCCGATTCTCGGACGATTCCCGTCCGAGAATCGGCGCCAACGATTAGCATCAGTGAGTTGTTCACTGCTCGGCCGTCTCTCGCTCATGGCAGAAGGTAAAAAGTGGGTATTTAAGATATAATTTTCATACTGTTGTTTATGTTTGATTAAATAAATTAAATTTTTATAAAGAACAATTTTGTAGGAAACTCATCAAAATAATTTTTTTTTAAATTATCATAAATTACTTTATTCTTAGCCGAGGCAAACTGCTAAACGTTCCCTCGCAGATATTGGTTCCTTCCAGTTACTGTACTGGCTTTCAATAAGCGGACTGATTTTGATCAGAAGTAATTCAAATGTTGATCTGCTCATTCTAAAGTATTAAAAAAACTTGCGATGTAACATTAATTGCTAATAGATTTTAAATTTTCCATGTGTTTCGCGGAACTTGTATGCTGGATGCACACTCCATCTTCTGTTCATTCAATTGCACTCTCCACCTTTTGTTCTATGAGTACTCTTCTCTTCCTCCTCCTCTAACAAAAGGGCGATAATGGCTAAATCTTCCACTGAAAAATGAAACCGCGCCATGGCGTTACAAATCTTTCACAACTAAAGAAACACATTCCACCTACGTTCTCTTCCCGTCTCTGTATAAACATATGCACCCGGCGTTCTGTCTCGGCTCGTTACATTCCCTTCATGTACTTATAAAAATCGACCTTAATAGAGACAGAATTCTTTTTGTAAGCTCTGGTTTAGCTCCTTCGAATTTAAGGTTTAAAATATTTGACATGGTAATAAGCTCGCCAAGCGAAAACACATCGTCAATCTTTTTTAATTTCTTTTGAAATTTATCACATTCGATATCATAATGAAATACTTCGAAATTCCCGATTATCTTTCGATTTGATCTATCCCCGTCATAATCAAAAATTAGTTTATGCGGAATTTTGATTTTATCAGATTTGAAAGTTTTTAATGCAACGATTATTTCTTTTATATCAGGGGTTCCCAACCTTTATAGTACCGTACCTGTAAACAATTTGATGACGCACCAGTAGACCAAAAATTTTGAAATGGGGAATAAAATGCAATGCAGAACAAAATAAATTAGGATATATAAAAATCATTTAAAACAAATCTCCTGAGTTTAATACACTTATTTTAACAGCTTCTTAATATTTATTAATAATACCATTATTATTGATAAATAATATGCAATTAATTTAAAGATGTTTGAAACACAAAACACAATTTTTAGTAGAACTCAGACACAGTTATAATTCGCAAACACAGTTATAGACACAGTTATAATTCGCAGGCGAGTGCCAAATTTTTATGGGGCGGTCATAGATAACACATTCAGGTGTAGATGGCATCTCTTGAGATTAGGTAAATCCCAATAAAGTATTACAACACAAACAATGGCTAAGAAATTCCAAACTAAAATATTAAAACGTATGGATTATTAGTTATTATAGTCATTTCTTTTCTTTTTTCGTAATATAGATTTTTAATAGATTTTGTTTTAAATTGTAAAATCATTTTCGTACTGGTAGCTGCTTGTCCGTTGGGAACCACTGTTTTATATCATTCAATATCATCTTGCAATATGAAAAATGTTCACCTCTTAAAGATACTTGATTTTAATCCACGTCCGTTTAAATCATTACACTCTTCAATGGTAATCTATACTTATATATAAAGAGAGAGCGATTTTGTTCTAGGAGGGTATTCTCCAGAACCACTGCACCTATTTGAAAAATTCTTTCACCGTTTGAAAGGTACATTATTCCAGATGGACATAGCCTATGTATTATGTATATCTGATCAGTAGAAATAAAGTTAGGGGCTTAATCCTAACAATTTCCATTGTTACCGCTACTGTCCTCTACCGCTTTTTGTGACGAAGACTCGAAGGATCCTTAGCGTGGTGCTATCGCGGTGGGCTTCTGTTCTGACGTTAGCGGTTCGAAACTAGCCGTTCTCCGGCACGCCTTTTCCTTTTAAAAAAGTGGAGCTATTGATAAAAGAGGAGGTATTGATAAATACAAAAAGGATTTTTGAAACTGGCAACGTTAAAGGGGTTATTGAAGAAAACTACATTTGGAACTACGCTTTTTATTGGATTTAAGGTAAAAAAAAATTTACAATTTATTGGCTATCAACTGGAAATTTATTGGTATAATATTTTGTTCAACCCGGACAAATTCGGGACGGGCCGCTAGTCCAGAATAAAACCGTTGATCTTAAATTAAGTCCTCGCGATTCAATTTTATACTTCCAAAAAAAAAATTTAAATTATGCCTGTATTTTTAATTCTCTGTTCCCAGTTCTGAATTTGTAGGCCAGGACAGCCGTGCGGCGTTTCAAATAACTAAACTATTATAATCTATACTAACATTTAATGAATATCAGTTATTTACAAAGATTATTATTTACAAGGCTACGGCTTTAAATATTAATGAGCAGTCGTCCACTGCTATCACACAAACGCGTCATTGTTCTAACATCGTCTCCGTCCAACCGATGACTGGGGTTGCCAAATCTCTCATTCTTTCGTAGGTTGGAGCTGCGCAAACGGATGATAGTGTCATCTATTGGCATATTCAGGTACCACATTTCGATGTACACTCAGGTACCATATATATATATCCCTCGAAGTCTAGATTGAAGGTTTAAGACATCAATTGATGCACCACCTAAATTTCTTAGACGAAAAATATTATTATGGATCTTACAGTGTTTTGTTGGATAAGTCCATTTTTAAATATCTGATAATACCTTTTTTATGCAAATTTTTTCGAAATATCATGGATATTTGGTTGCAATTTTTTCGTATTTGGCAGAAATTTTATGCTTATTTGGTCAAAATAGTTTATTCCAATACTTTTTTCATGAAGTATTTTAGCGTTTCTTTTATTTTGTGTTTGTATAAGTAGCAAGCCTAATATTTCATTACAGTAAAATAAAAGAATTCGTCAATAAGAGGCATAAATATCTTGTTTCTTACTTTCGTTTTATCTTTCCAAAAATAATTTTCATTCTACGGGATTCTTGAAAAGAAATAGTAATAAAAATTTTGAAAATAATATTTATTCTTAATACACTCTCATTTTTTTTCAGTCTGATTTCCTCAAGAAGAGAGAAAAATATAACAATGTGAAAAAGGTTTAATTTCAAGATCTATCTAAATTTTTGTAATCATGGTTAAATAAATGCATTGTTGTTTCAATTCTTTTGCATTCTTCGGAGAACAGCGAGTTATGTAAACCTATTTAACCAATTAATGTAGTTAATGAATAAACTGAAATAAAATTTTGTTTCAATACTATTAGCGTACTTCAATGTTTACCATTTCTTAATTTCTTGATTTAAAAACTCTACATCCTTATGATTTTATTAAAGAAAATTTGGAGCCATTAAAGCTTCACCTGCTCTAAACCAATGTATAAACACACATGCATATATATATATATATATATATATATATATATATATATATATATATATACAGTGGCTCCCAAAAGTGTTCTTACTGTTTTCAATGAGATAGGGATCTATCCATTAATTAAAATGAATATTTAAGAATGGGTATTTATTAATAAGATCTATAATCTATTTTTAAAAAAACTACATGAAATATTTTGAAAGCATAGTAAAACTTTATTTTTAAGAAACCAATATTCAAAAAGTAACAAAAACTTTATCTCAAATTAACAAAATTTTCATCAAAAGTCATCGTACACTTGTAAAAAATCCGTACATATCAGTAAATATTCTAATTTTTCGATAAATTAATATTTTGTAGGATATCCTTTAGCATCCACTACAGCTTTTAAACGTCTGGGAATAGATTGCACTAGTTCTTTTGTAATTTCTGCATCTATGTTCATCCATTCTTCCATCAAAATTGTTTTTAGTTTGCTTTTCGGTGAATGTCGAGTTTTCGTACTCGAACCTCCAGTTCTCTCCAAATATGTTCTATTGGGTTTTAATCTGGCGATTGGGGTGGTTTTTTTCAAAACTCGTGGACAATTATAGAGACACCAGAGGCGAACGTTGAGATCCGTGTGCTTAGGATCGTTATCTTGATAAAAAAAAAACAAAGTTGTTTCCAATACCCAAATTTTCGGCAGATAATTTAAAATTGTCTCTTAAAATATTTATATAAACAGCATGATTCATTATGCCATCAATAAATACCAAATAACCTAGCCCTGATGCTGACATACACCCACACACAAGGACACCTCCACCGCCATGCTTAACTGTTCCTACTAAATCCTTCGTATTAAGTTCCTCATTTTTTCTTCTCCATACAATTAAACGCCCATCGGAAGCAAAAATGTCAAACTTGCTTTCATCGGCAAATAAGACATTATTCCAATACGTTTGGGGCTTATTTATAATTGATAGTGCGAAGGAAATCTTAAGCTTTCTGTTTTTCTCTCACAAAAAATTTTCTTCGTGGAGAACGCCCATGTAATCCAGCTGCTCTGAGAACTCGTCGAACAGTTTCAGGTGAAATTGAAGTAGAAAATGTTTCATTAAATTCTGCAGAAACTTTTACAGCACTCAAACGTGGATTTTTCACAAATTTTCTAATTATAAATCTCTGATCACGTTTTGTTAACTTTGCCGGACGAGCTTTTCTTACCTTGTTTTCGATCAGATTTTCTACTTTAATGTGTTTTATCACATACTGCACAGTAGAATGGGATAAATTAAGTAATTTAGGAATATTCCGAACTGATTTACCACTAACTACTATGATGAAAGATAATCAATTTTTGAATTCTTTTTGTTGTTTCTTTACGACTACGAGCCATTTTTAAATAATAAATAGAATATTACGGAGTAGGCAAGCAAAAATTAAAGCCAAACGATTTTTTAAATGCCACCACAATTCAAAAATAAAAATAAAGTGCCAGACGATAATTTTAATTATGAATTTATCCAAAAATATTTCAGTGTACGATGACTTTTCTGAGATAAAGTTTTTGTTATTTTTTGATTACTGGTTTCTTAAAAATAAAGTTTTGCTATGTTTTCAAAATATTTCATGTAGTTTTGTTAAGAATAGATAAAAAATCTGACTATTAAATACCCATTCTGAAATATTCATTTTAATTAATGGATAGACCCCTACTTCATTGAAAATCGTAAGTGTACCAACACTTTTGGGAGCCACTGTATATATATAAATATATATATATATATATATATATATATATATATATATATATATATATATATACACACACACACACACACACACACACACACACATATATATATATATATATATATATATATATATATATACAGAGGCTGTTCGCACATTTTTAGACGATTTTGGTAAGCGGAAATAAAAAATCGTTTGCTGCAAAAGAAATAATTGCAATTGTACTATGTTTTTAAAAGTCAAAATTATCGTCTGCGGCTTGAAAGTTTTGTTTTTATTCAAAATGTCGTTTTTAACAAAGCAGTGGTTCGAAGGCTACATTTATGCTCTTTCCGAAGAGAAATATGCATACTCCGTTATCCAAAAACGATGTGAGAGTCATGGTTTTGTGATATCTAAAGCGTCGATAGGTAATATTGTCGACAAAAAAGGAAAAAAAACGCCAAATTGGAGCCTCAAGTGGGACAAAAATTCCAAAAAAGTATCCAAGGAAAAGACGGACATCTTCGACTATTGCAAAGGTACGTTGTTTAATGTTAAAAGAAAATCCCCTAGTAAAAGGACAGTTGCAAAATCATTAAAATGCTCGGTGTCCACTGTAAACATATAGAGAATCTATGGTCACTTCTACCCAGACCTGGGTGTATATAATTTGAAGTGGCTCTCTATTTGAATTTGAACCACACACAGTTTATACATGAAACAAAGTTTATTGAATTCGTTGCACATATAATTGGCTTTACAGCAATAAGCATGCGTACTACTTGTACGGAATGTATAAACACAGCTTTCAAGAACAATATATTTTTATACTCACGAACAGTAAGTCAAACCAGCAGCACTGCCATGTAAACTTCTGGCCCGCTAAGCACTAGCGCAGGATAACACCTTTTCAATCTTAACAACCTCCCCTTCCTTTAATGACGCTGCGTGGTATTTATACTAAGCGCGTATGCCGAAATTAGCATATCTAAAGCAGCTTCTTTAATTCACTCAAAAGTTCGATTCTTGTGAATCGAATCTTGTGTATACCTTACACTGGCCTCCCTCGAAAAAAAAATTAGGTAACTGAGGTCTGAACGGCTTCAGTTAACTAATTGAAAACGCGTGCTGGTCGGACTTTTTACATAATGGGTGGCAAAGCCAAAAAACCTTCCACACGTTGTGTGGGGGAAAAACGCCACTACCATTTTACAAAACTAACCCCGAAGGGTCCAGGTGACACCATCAAACAGTGGATTTGCAGAGTTGCGGATACTGGGCTGCCAACTGCGCCCTAAAATATCTATTTTAATTAAAAGTGACAACACAATTGCACAGCATGACATTTCTTGACTGTATCTGCTCTCCCCCAATTTATAATGCACATGTGTCATGTTTTGTGAAGTTAGTATGTTAGTTAGTTAATTATTATATTATGCAGTATGTATTTGTTTCCTAGTCACTACATGTCCCCTTCAAAAATTTATAAAACAACAGTATGCAGTTTTTTTTCAGTGGCTCACTCCTTCCCCTCAAAATGTTTACACAGTATATACAATGGGGAACTTCAAACCAATTTGGTTCGGTTTTATTAAAGGGTGGGAGTTAGAATAAGAGAATTGATACAAGACTTGTTCCTCATGAATGCAGCAACTTCCTTGCACCAGTCTGTCCAATCCGTGGAACCTCTCTTGATGGTCGCAGTCCTAGTAAAGGGGTTCGTTGACCGTGTGGGCATCCTTCGTGCAGCAGGTCGTAGGTCCTGAGGCGCTGGTCCGGCTTGACGATGGACAGGAGGTCTCTTGGGAGGAGGCCAACCTTGCTGGGCGGCAGAAATCTTGCGATTCCTGTACTTATGCAAAGGAGCTTTAAAATTGTCATTCTTCCATTTGATAACCTTGTTTATCTTATGTGTACCACGTTCATCCTTTGATAGAGTTTTTGTAGTGCACACCTTACTTTGCTTCGTACTTTTGCTTGTATCGGTATTAAATTTTAATGCAGATTCTATTGTTTCAAATTTATACGCCGCACCAACGTGTTTAGTTACTGGCTTTATCTCTCTACTTGTGTCATGTTTTTCAACAAACTGACTCTGTTTTTGGTATTGGTGCTTATGCGACTTCTTGTTTACCGCCTTAATTACTTCAGTATTAGCAGTTTTAATGCTGGAACCTGAAGGCGCTTTTTCACGCTTTTTATCCCCCTTAACTTTAGTTTTATCCTCTTTTGACGAAAAAGTCTCTGTGAAACTTGCGACATCAGAATCGTTATCATTTATATTCGTTAACACTGCTTCAGTTTTAGGAAGATTAAGCTTTTCGTACTGGTGCGTTTTAATACAACCTACGTCTATAACTTCCGAAGCATCAGCTAAACTACTTACAGTATAACTCTGTGTCAACTTTTCATCTTGATTCTCAGTCTGGTTTTCATGTACTTTATTTAAAACCATATTATCAACCTGGCCTACAGCATCCTCATTCGGACGGAAACTTGAAATAATATCATCATTACCTAGCGAGTTCCTACTATCGTTTAAAGAATTTTTATTGTCGTCAACTAATAAGTATTCACTAACTTCCGTAACGCATACTTCGTCATCTACTAAATTTCCTTCATTAACAGATGTGTGAATATCATCTAAAATATCAGGTATAGCATTAATAGAAGTGTCAGATGATTTATTTTCTAAACCACTAGCATTAGTATCGGCACTATTTTCAGAAATTTGTACTGGAATTACCTCATCATTCCAGCTAGACTCACTTTCTTTATAAGCCACAAAAATACCCTGACTTTCACTATTCTCAAAATAATGATTACTGCTCGGACAAAATAATACATTTGACCAAACAGTTTCAACAGGTTGAACCAAATCATGTGAATCAACTTGCCAGTGCAAGTAAGGTGCTTCCATATTATTTACTTTAAGAGCACTAATTTCATTATAACGCCGTGCGCTTCTATTATTTTGCCTGCGGTATTGCTTATGCTGCTGGTTTGAAACTCGCGAAAAATTTTGGCCCGGCTGTATAAAACTTCTCGTACCTGAATGACGGTGAGGGGTAGCGAAGAAATGTCTATTGTCATATTTAGCTAAAGCTTGAAGGAGGGTAACCTTGCTTGTAATTGTTTGATTATCTAAAAAATCTTGAACACTTGGCTTCAAACGTTGGATAACTATTTTTAAGATTATCGCTTCCGTCACCCCTTCTAAATATTCTTTACACTTGGAAATCTTTTCCGTAGCAAAATCTAATGCAGACTGACCTTCACGTTGCCTTAACGAATAAATTTCCGCTTCAATTTCACTTTGATTAAAGGTCTTTGGAAAAACGCTAAGAAACTGTTGCTTGAATGACGAATAGTCAAAAATCAGATTACTGCTTTTCATACACGTGTACCACTGATATGCACTACCTCTTAAAGCGGCTAGAGCAATTTTAAGTTTATCCCCCTCTGGGGTGCATTGTTGCTGAAAGTAATGCTCAATTTTCTTTAGGAATTGGCTTGAGGGGCCGCCATTGAATGTGGCTTCGAATGGCGCAATTTGCTGAACCATAATTACCCGAGGGAAATTTCCAGCAGGATTTTGTTCTACAACACTCATTTTTAAATAGTATATAAGTACTTGCAACAATTTTATCAATATACGTACACAGTACACAGTTTTTAATTTCAATTATGTTGTTCGTTACAAATTTAACGCTAACTACCAGGGTATATATATTTTCGGGCGCCAGTATAGAGAATCTATGCTCACTTCTACCCAGACCTGGGTGTATATAATTTGAAGTGGCTCTCTATTTGAATTTGAACCACACACAGTTTATACATGAAACAATGTTTATTGAATTCGTTGCACATATAATTGGCTTTACAGCAATAAGCATGCGTACTACTTGTACGGAATGTATAAACACAGCTTTCAAGAACAATATATTTTTATACTCACGAACAGTAAGTCAAACCAGCAGTACTGCCATGTAAACTTCTGGCCCGCTAAGCACTAGCGCAGGATAACACCTTTTCAATCTTAACAACCTCCCCTTCCTTTAATGACGCTGCGTGGTATTTATACTAAGCGCGTATGCCGAAATTAGCATATCTAAAGCAGCTTCTTTAATTCACTCAAAAGTTCGATTCTTGTGAATCGAATCTTGTGTATACCTTACAAACAAAATGATAAACGTTGATTTAAATCTTAAGAAAGCGAAAAAACGCAATGTGCATCGTCTTCTTCCAAATCATATCGCTGAACGCAGGACACGCTGTAGAATTCTATTTGAGAAACACTTATCCAAAGAAAAATAGAAAACAATTGTCACAATAGATGAATCATGGATGTATTTAAATGATTGCAACAAAAAAACAGCCATTTATTATCATAAAAGGGGGGGGAAATTTAAGTACATGGTTCAAAGAATAGAAAGAAAATTTTTCTAAGGGATTCATAATTGTTGCTGGTTTTTCTTATAATGGCAAAATAAAAATAAAGAGAGTGGAAAAAAATGTCAAGATTAACTCCAAATACTACCAGGAACATATTTTATCGCCAATTTTTCTGAATGAAATACCATCGCTTTACCCACAGTGCCATCAATCTGTGAGACTCCATCAGGACAAAGCTAGCAGTCACACATCAAAATCCACTGTAAATTTCCTAAAAGAAATGGAACAAAAAACTGGTATCAAGGCCATACCCTTCACTTATATCCCTACTAAATCTCCCGATGTATCACCTATGGATTTTTGAGCTTTCGGAATTTTAAAATCTGCATTATCCAAACGTCGTCCCAAAACCCTGACAGGACTCTGGAAACCTGTTCAGGAGGAATGGGATAGAATACCTCTTCTGACACTTCAAAAGGCATTATTATCCTGGAAATTGCGGTGTCGAAAGATAGTTCAGAATACGGGATGTCAAATAGAACATTTAAAACACAAGAATTTTATGTAATTTAGTTTTGTGAATACAATATACATCATCTAAAATATGTGTGAACAGCCTCTGTATATATATATATATATATATTGTGCCCGGTATAAAGAGCTTAAATCAACAGCAGTGATTTAAACATACCAAGTTATTGGCTTTTATACCAATCGCAGAACAATAATTTCGACTTGAGTCTTTGGTACAAAGAAATGTACTTTTGTATACAAAATTGATAGACTTAAGCCTTTTGTGCAAGTCAAATTTTTTTTTATTTTTTATCACTAAGGACTTCGCTTCTACTTTCTTCCCCGCATTTTTCTGTATCTATTGGTAACGGTCTCGACCCCATACCCCCAGCGGTTCCGGAGGAGATAGCGTTTCAAGCTTTTGACAGCGGCGGCGGCAGTTACTTTTTTTAGAATAGAGAGATTACTAACAAATATCTAAAAAACACTGTTTTTGACTTAAGCCCTTCATACCAGGCACCATAGATATACTACCTTACAATAATGGACCGGACAACAAGAAGTGATGTTATAAGGGAAAGAATACATGCTTTATTAGGGGAATGGTCCCCCCACGTACTGTAATTACACTAACGACCCTAATGGACATACTTTTAACAAGGTTTTGATACACAGTTATGGGTATGTGTGTCCATTTCTGCTGCAAGAATGTCGCCAGCTCAGCTGTAGATTTCGGACGTGCTTCCCTGGTCCGTAAGCGTCGCTCTAACTTGTCCCACAAATGTTCTAAGGGGTTTAGGTCGGGACTCAGAGTAGGTCGGGTGGACGTTTTATATCCATATCTTGATACCACTGCTTGACAGAGGCTTCAACATGACATATACCGTTGTCGTCTTGTATGTAATATTCGTCCATTCCATAAAACTGCCAGAACGTAGGAAGAACCTGATTGTCCAAAATGTTCATGGAGGCGTCGGTGTTCAATTTACCAGTAAAATGCAAAAGTCCCAGGCCATATCACGAAAAACACCCCCAAACAAGCACACCACCACCATTGAACTTGAGAGTTGAAACGATGCACTCGGATAACAGGCGTTCGCCTGTCATTCCCCAAACCCAAGCACTCCCATCTGAATGGAAGAGCGTATAGAGTGACTCGTCGCTCCATAAAACAGTTTTCCAGTGGTCCATAGTCCAGTTACGACGTTGCAAACACCAAACAAGTCTGCCGACTTTGTTGGATGGGGTGATGTTTGGTTTGTGTGCGGCAACACATCCGTAGACATTGAAGGCATACAGTTCTTTCCGCAAAGTATTGGGTTGCACCGTAACCACTGCTGCCTGTTGAAACACATTGCTGATGATTTGCAGTGGGTTCTTGCAGTACTAACTAACCTTAAGCTTCAGGACATGCCGATTTCGTTCGGTTAGTTTACGGGGAAGACCAACGTGTGCAGTTCGTGTCCCAACTCTCGCAGTCTTCCTCTTCTTCACGACATCACCAACAGTTGACAGTGGCTGTGATAATTCTACTGTAATTTCGCGAATAGTCTCGTGACAACCAACTATAACACTTCTTTCAAAGTCACTAAGTTCTTTTCGTTTCGACATGTTATCACAATTTCACACAGAACTAATGGCGTTACCACTTCAAGTATCGTATTTAATCTTACCAGGACACGTGTGAGCACTAGATTTGCATAAAATCCGACATTCAGTATTGTAAGTTCAAAAATAACCCGTCCACACCTATAAGTTTATACGGGTAAGTTAGCTACTGAAATCCCGATCGCCACGAAAATCAGAGCAACGAAAGTAACAAAAAAAAAAAAACGAACCGCCAACGGCGCCAAAGTATTCCAATTTAACCAAAATAGACAAATTTAGGCCTCAATTTTTGGTGGCAATGACCTGGTTGCAAAAACATTCCTGTATTCAATTAAACTTTTTTTTTCTCTCTCTTTCTTATCTTTTTTTTCCTCTTTTCCTTTTTACTTTTCTTTTTTTCTTTTCTTTTTTTTCTATACTACGCTGTACAATACATAACAACACAAAATACACAATATAATAACATAAATAATACCATGAAACATATATAACACAGCTTGCATATCTTACAATATATTAGAATGCAAATCAAATAGATCAGACAAGGAAATTTGCTGGTAGATAATTGCATTTCTAAATACACAAGGTACGATGACATTTCAGAGTTCTTGATAACATTACAAGCAATTTATATATACTTATATATAAAGAGAGAGCGATTTTGTACGTGGAGGGTAATCTTCAGAACCATTGTACCTATTTGAAAAATTCTTTCACTGTTTGAAAGGTACATTATTCCAGATGGACATAGGCTATATATTATGTATATCTGATCAGTAGAAATAAAGTTAGGGGCTTAATCCTAACAATCTCCATTGTTACCGCTACAATCCTCTACCGCTTTTTGTGCCGAAGATTTCAACGATCCTTAGCGTGGTGCTATCTATACTTATATATAAAGAGAGAGCGATTTTGTACGTGGAGGGTAATCTTCAGAACCACTGTACCTATTTGAAAAATTCTTTCTCTGTTTGAAAGGTACATTATTCCAGATGGACATAGGCTATATATTATGTATATCTGATCAGTAGAAATAAAGTTAGGGGCTTAATCCTAACAATCTCCATTGTTTCCGCTACTGTCTTCTACCGCTTTTTGTGCCGAAGATTTCAACGATCCTTATCGTGGTGCTATCGCGGTGTGCTTCTGTTCTGACGCTAGCGTTTCGAACCTAGCCGTTCTCCGGCACGCCTTTTTCTTTAAAAAAATTTATTTTAATTATTAACTAACATAAAATTAATTTAAGGTATTATTTAGGTTATTATTAAGGTAAAAATAAGATTTACAATTTATTGGCTATCAACTGAAAACTTATTGGTATAATATTTTGTTCAACCCGGACAAAGTCGGGACGGTCCGCTAGTAATAAATAATTCAATAGAGTAAATTTCCTATGCATTTATCACAGTGCAATTTCAATTTCAATTACGTTATAATAAGTCTACGCATACAATCCCATATACATAAACACTCATAAAGAAAACATAACATACAACTATTGCGATATATTGCATTTCAAAAACATATATATTAATATTGCATCAGTATTGATTACCAAAAACTTATTAAAGACAGTAATACAATTTAAATAGCACAATATAATAACTATTATCAATACAAGTACAAGGTACTTCAAATACATAGTGCACTATAGAATTTTTTTTTCACAGCACTTGTAAATAATATTGCACAACTGGCAAAACAGCTAATTACACACCAAGCAACTTTTCCTTCTTTCTTTGACTTAATTAATGCAAATCTATAATTACCCGGCTTTCATTCGAACTCGCAAACTACCTCTTGGTGGTCCCGTACGTTAACCCTAGCCCACCTTATTCTGCTTGTTTTCTCCTGCTGTTGTTGTTGCTGTTGTTGTTGTTTGTTTGTTTGTTTGTTTGTTTTATTTACTATAAATTCCGGCTAGCCAATTTCTTAATACGTACTTACATTTTGACTAAATTACCTTAAACAAATTTTATATTAAAGACACAAGTATAGAAGATATGATTAATCATTATGACATTATTATTTATTAATAACCTATTATTTAATAATTTATAATTAATTATGATATTTATGACATTTAACATATTTAGACGCAATTTAGGGCTGCAGTTGTTCATTTTAAGCTGAATAACAAGTGAAGGTCAATATCTAGATCTACCTATTTAAAGACCAAGGTTTCAAGACTAACTTCATAAGTCGCTCAGCCACTACTACATCACCGTTTGCTGTCATAAGGTAACATTTAGTTTAAGTATTCATTCATTATATTATGTTTTTAATTTAAATTTCACTTTTTTTCATTTTTATTTCACTTTTCAGTATTGTAAGTCGTAATTTATGCAAATCCGCTGGCATCCGCTACATTAATGTAAGGTAGTGTAGATACATAAGTATATATATGTAAAGAATTTTTAGAAGTTTTAAGGGGGATAGAAGGGCTTTTCTACGGAAAGTATCCATTATAACGGTAAATGCCAGATTATTCACATTTGATAAAGCAACGCGGGAGTGAAAACGGAGTTCAGCGGGGTGAATTACAAGCCTCATCGCGGGTGCTGACATAAAGAGCTATTTTTAGAATTTCGCGTTCGAAAATTATTGCAAGTTAATGGAAAGAATCTTGTGGAGCATTCCATGCAGCGTTTGCAGATCAGTCTAGGCGGGCTTGAAACAAAGAAAAAACTACAGAGACGATGTAGACTTCAATGGGAAAGGTCGCCGTTTGACGACCTAAGAGATTGAATGGAACAGAAGTAAATTGATTTACACCAAATAGTGATTTTAATTCATAGAAGTTAAGTGTTATAGATAATTATAAGAACGGTTAGTTTCAATTTGGAGTCGAGAGTTTTATGTGGAGTAATAAATGTTTCGAAAAGTTTAAAAACTTGTTTTTGTCTCACTCGAGCTACGTAGAATAGAATATGATGACCGACTGCAACTTGAAGAATTAGTATTCCGACACACATATATATATATATATATATATATATATATATATATATATATATATATATATATATATATATTTTACATTTAATATTTCCAAAGTATACCAAAGTCATTATAGGGATCTTAATTTCCTAGTGACTTCAGAAGATTAATTTTTCAATCTGATGCTCGTAAGTTCTTCGTCATCTTCTTCAAATTCATCTTCTTCATCACTCTCTTCTTGGGTTTTTTGAGAAGGACCACCATCAAACCCCTCTGGAAGAAGATGTTGTAGGATCTGACTACTTTAAGGCTTCCTCTTTTTCCTTGGCCTTTGTCTAGAGCACCTCATATAATTTTGTATCTCTTGTTGGAGTTTCTGTGATTTTTTCTTTCATCAAGTCAGCCACATCAGAATTTCCAGTAGTTCTGTGATTCATAGTTGCAGCAAATGTCAGCTCTTTAGGGGTTGCTAATTGTCCCAGTTTCTTGGTTTTCCTGCGTTTACTCCTTTCATTTGACACAATGAAATCTTTTTCAGGGCGGCCTGGGGTGGCAATAGAAATATAGGTACCTTGATGTTATTTGCCAACCAATCACCATTCGTCTCCGGGAACATCTCCTCTTTGTAATTTGCTGAAGTTCACTTGTTCTTAAAATCAGTTTTAAAAGACCTGAGGGAACGAGTGAGTAAACTTCTTTTAGCATCTGGGCACCTCATTTTATCCGCCACTCGGTTTTCCATAAACTGAAGTTTTTCATCAATTGATTTTTCGGTAGATTCCTTAACCAATTCGTATAAAGTTAGTCTAATAAATTCAATTTCCATCTTCAGAAATTGAAAACCGTAAAACCTGCAATGTGCCAGTAAAAATATAGTTTTTATCTCTACAATTTCGTTAAGAAAAAAGGGTATTTAAGAATCACTAAAACCAATATCAATATTGAAGGAGTGAAATTTTAAGATGTGATATAACAAAATATTTTAATTTATTTACTGATTGTGCACTTTATTCTACAATAGTATAAACTGTTTTAAGGAATATTTTTTATTCTTGACTAATAGTAATAAATTTATTAAATTAAATACGATGTAATCCATTATTATTATATAAAGAAAAGTTTTATACTATCCTTGATGTTTTTGTCTGGTTAAGTTCAACACTGTATTTACTGTTATATCTTAAAATTTGTTTTTTTTTTGTCTGAAAGGCTTAAGATGAAATAAAGTTTTATATCTTAACAAGATTTATACTGATTACATCTATAGTTGTAAGTCGTTTTCAAATTCTACCCGTTAAGAAATTTTCATGCAAATAAAAAGGGTTCTTTATAAAAAAAATTCTATTAAAAAATTGCAGCTGTTTGCAGAACATTTATTCTTTTTGAAATAGACTCTCAATACTGTAACCATTACAATTACAATTCAATTTAGGTCCGACAAACCCCGACACACCTTCATAAAGCATTTAAAAAGTCTAACTTGCATTTAAAAAGACTTAAAAATAACATTTTTCAAACTTTAAATTTTTTTTAATATGTTAATAATAAATTTAAGTAAATTATTATATATTTTAAAACAAAGCTGATGCCCTTTTTTTAAGACGTAAACCTGATTCAATTTCAAAACATTAATTCTTAACGCCACGAAAAATATAGATTTAAACTAACAACAAAGCTGAAACTTAATCAAATGACATGTCCACTCCCAAAGAAACCTGTTCTTCAACTGAGGCTAGGAGCTGCTGGATGTTACTTATGGTCCTGGAAATGACGTGATTAACGCACCAGTTAGTCAGAAATGATAAAATCCACTTTTTACAATTGTTGAGCAATTTTTAAATTTTACACTTTTGGCCAGGTTTTTGCCTCAAATACTCCACTGTGCGACGAGTAATGAGTAAAATTTTAAGTACTTATAAATTTGAAAGCTGCAATAAAAGAAAAGTTTTATGAAACATGAAGGTTAATTAGTTAAGGGAACAGTAGACCTTCAAACCTAACTTTTTTTGTTTTGAATGGATTTGCTTGAAATTTGAATATGTGATTAGTACCATAGATATGTAAAAGTGGTTAAAATTTAAAGATGAAATACGCATAATTTAGGAATTTTGAATTATTAATTACATCAAAAATTGGCCTAATTAAAAATGTTCCATGCGCATTTCTTTTGCATATAATATGGTAATTTTTATTTACAGGATACCTTATAGAACTAACAACGAAACTTATGGCTTATTTTAAGCATTCGTTAAAAATATAAAGAGAAAAAAATAATAATAGTGAAAACACCATTTTTATTACACAAAATACCTAGAAATTATCTTTTCAAGTAGAAAATTTAGAAATTCTGAGCTACGAAACACAATTTTTTTCAATAAAATTTATTTGATATACAGTTAAGTATATAAAACTTAAATTTCAAAGCAATACTATAATTAGAAATGCGCCTGAAGCAGTTTGAATATGCGAATGACATGAAAATTTTTATTTTGAGAAAAACACGTTTAAAGTTATTGCTATTAGTAACCACATAATATGTAAATTAAATACAAATACCTATAACTAGGAAAGTAATCACAGAAATTAAAAAATTCTTTTTGCAACACATTCCTACTCGTCCATAGTTTCACAATTCAACAAAATAAAAAAAATCGAATTTTTGGACAAATTTCTCAATTTTGAATGTCCACTGTCCCCTTAATATGAGTACTATCCTTTGCTTTAAATGTATTTTAACTTTGTGGATCCAATATTATTTGACGATCAAAAGTATCCAATGGAGATAATATTTTACTAGGAATTGCAGAACTGAACCTAAAATCAGTTCTGGAATCCCTAGCAAAATATTATCTCCATTGGATAAAATTTTACATGGGATAGTAAAATATTATCCATTGGAGATAATATTTTACTAGGGAAAGTACTAGGAACTCCAGTTTTCTGTTCACAATTTTTATAAGGACTCGTTACCAGGGCATTAACCTTTAGCTTACGGGGCCATTTTTCCGATTCCTTCGTTAGAATGGGAAATTTCATATAGATTTTATCATTTTTCAATACCTCATTATTTAATGCACATTGTAACTAACGAGTTATACATTTTGTGAACTCTAGCATTTTTCTTAACAGTTCGGATATAGTGAACCACCGGATAAAGCAAACAAAACATTTCGTCCCTTGAAGTTCGTTATAACAGGGTTCAAATATATATATATATATATATACACTGCTGGCCACTGTAAATGCAACACCCTGAAGGAAACATGCAAATAACATGAAATTTACAACATGCATTAGTGGAGGTGAGATATGGAAATGATTAGAATTTCAGCACAGACGCACATCACGCGCGCCTGTGGCGCCACTTCAAAGCGCTATTTAAGGCTTGGAGATTTCAACGATTTCAAGTTCGGCAATTGTGTTTTTCTTGTGGTTTTTTCAAAAAAACAATCAATTATGCCTCGTCGAAAACAGCGATCATCTTTTGATCAAGTATCCGAGTTCGACAGAGGAAGGATAGTGGCCTACCGAGATTGTGGATTATCTTTCAGGGAAATCGGTAGTCGTGTTGGACGAAACCAAACAACTGTAATGCGGATATGTGATCGTTGAATGAAGGAGGGTTCGACGGACCGGCGTGTTCGATCGCATCCACCTCAGCGCACCACTTCACGTGATGACAGGCAAATTGTGCGCATGGCAGTGACGGATCGCTCAGTCACATCACGAGCCATAGCACAGCATATGCAGTCTGTAACGCATTATCCAGTGTCTGCGCGTACCATTCGACGCCGTTTACAGCAGAGTGGTCTGTCTGCAAGACGTCCATTGCTTTGTCTACCCTTGACGCAGAACCACAGACGTCTCCGCCGCCAATGGTGCGATGACAGAAGGATGTTGACGGCAGAATGGAATGAAATTGTCTTTACTGACGAGTCACGCTTCTGTCTGCAACACCACGATGGTCGCATTCGAGTCTGGAGACACCGTGAAGAGAGGATGCTGAACAGCTGCGTTATGCACCGCCACACTGGTCCTGCACCGGGTATTATGGTATGGGGCGGTATTGGATATCACTCTCGCACACCTCTAGTACACATTGCCGGTACTTTAAACAGACAGCGCTACATCTCCGAGGTGTTGGAGCCAGTTGTCCTTCCTTACCTTCAGGGCTTGCCCACAGCCATATTTCAACAGGATAATGCGCGACCACACGTGGCACGCATTGTCCAACGGTTCTTCGTCAATCGCCAGATTGAATTGCTTCCCTGGCCGCCTCGCTCTCCGGATCTTTCGCCGATAGAAAACATGTGGTCCATGGTTGCTCTACGATTGATCCATATTCCATCCCCAGCTGCCACAGCAGATCAACTTTGGCAACGTGTGGAAGCTGCTTGGTCTGCTGTACCCCAAGAACTCATCCAAAGTCTCTTTGAATCAATGCCGAGGCGTGTGGCAGCGGTGATCTCCAACAATGGCGGCTTCTCTGGCTACTGATTTTAACAGGAACCACACTTCACAGAAGTCTATAAATTTAATCATTTGGTACTTGGTCAACATGTTATCTACAAAATAAATTTTGTTGTGATATCTCTTGTCTTTCTTGGTGTTGCAATTTGGGTGGCCAGCAGTGTATATAAAAATATAAGTATATATATATATATATATATATATATATATATATATATATATATATATATATATGTATAAATATAATTATAAATATATATATATATATATATATATATATATATATGCTATCCCACCCCGTAAGGAAAAGGTTAATATGGTTTGAATATAACACGCCCACAAAATAACTGCCATAAATATTAATGGAAAAACTGTATTTATTTATAATGTAAAAAAATTTAGTTTACTGTGGCAGTAAAAATTAAATTTCTTTTAATTTATTTTAATTTCAGTTAATGTAAGAAAATGCGTTGTAAAACCCCAAATAACAGAATTCTTTGGGAAGATTTTATAATTGTTTTTTTTTTCACTTTGCCTTTAGATTAGAAATTCGTCGAAGATTAGATTGCATAATTTTAAATAACATTTCTTTTGTTGTGGGTAACCTCAATAAATACAAATTTTAATGGCAAAATTGCCATCCACAATTTGCCACTAAACAATGAATTTCCCCCAACTTGTTTCTGAAGATAAATTAGATCGTTTAGACCAGGGTTTCCCAACCCGTGAGTCGCCAAGTGATTTGTGGGGGGGTTCGCCACGGTTTTACACAATAAAAAAATATTTCACCGAATTTTACCGAGAAATTTTTTTTAGTATTTATTTACCATGCAACTGGAAGGCAAGTGGTGATTTTTAATGTAAAATTCTCATTCAAAGCGCAAACTCAATTTGTTAGAAATCTACCACCTTTATTTGGTTGTAAATAAAAAACACGGTTAATTTCTACGTACAGTACGCATATTCCAAATGTCTTTGTGTTGTAAGTTCTTGCATTACTATTGTAGTTTCCAAACGTAACAAAGCATGCTATTTCAAAAAGACATTTTTATTTTACCATTCAGTCACGAAATCATAATAAAATCGATTATGGTGAAACCACAATATAGCTCCGTTGCAATATACAAAAAGGATGAATGAAATGATTGAAATTTTCTTACAACATCAATAATCAATGAATCAGTAAAGAATAAAGATTTTCGACATTGATTTTCGGTTAGCTAATGTAAAATTGTTTGAAAAAATAATATTTATTTTAATGATAAATTTGTAATTAAATCACGCAGTTATTGGACATATATCCGTCATACATGGAGATATAGAATTCTACTATATTGTTTTATATTTGTTAAGGTTGCTAAGTATAAAATCATTTCAAGGAAAAAAAGAGATTGTTTTCCGATTAAAAGCAGTGCAGGGTGCGTTTTGTTATTTCAGAAAAGATCCATTTTTTGTACAGATATAATGGTCATTTCTTGGCTAATATTCCAGAGGAAATCTGATGTTTTTGTTTTAAAATCGAACACTTTTTTTTAACTTTTCAGCGTATCAAAATATTTGTTTTCTCTCAAAATGGGGGAAGGGATATATGATTTACTGAATCATTTCGGTTGTTGAAAACATGAAATATTTTCGCATGAACGAAAAAAAAATTCAGGTAGTCTCTTCTAACGAAACTACCGCGGGTTATGAACGTAGAATTACTTATCGTTATTTTCCCCTTTTGTATGTATGTATATATGTAGTTTTTATGTATATATGTACATATATATATGTACGTATGTATATATATATATATATATATATATATATATATATATATATGTATCACAAAATTTTGACGCATTTTAGTACTTTTCTGTTTAATTGCTTACTGCTTGTCCAAGCGATACTGTGTGGGTTTCGCGCGCTTCAAAATTTATAACTCGTCAGGTATGGACGAACGGTTTTAGCGTATGAAATTTTGCTTTCTGGAGGATCTATATGGAGGAACGTAAACCTACGTTAAGAAGGTAACAATATAACAAAACTTCGGTACTTTGTTGTAAATAACTGAAAATTTAGCTGAAATTTATCTTCCGGCAGAGGTGATCAGCATGCATGTCTTGCCATCATACTGCAAATACCCGGTATGGAGTATAGTTGTTTTGCTTAACCAGTTCAGGTCTTTCGTTACGGCGGCATATGAATTGACTTCGAAGATCCTCATGCTAAGCAAACTTTTAATCCTCATGCTAAGCAACAAGGTCTTTTTTCACAACATTTTTCTAATAACTCACTCGTGAATGCTTATTTCTGTGTTTCGCATCTGTAACGTTTCGTTCGTGTGTTTTACAAATTTTCTTTCCAAATATTAACTTTATAAAAAAGTTTCATTTTAATTTTCTAGCGGTTGACATAAATAGTTTAATATTGTGTATAAATCATTTATTATAAAAAACTAAGCATGTTTTATTAATACATTTCTATTTTAAGAGGCAAAAGGGACCAGAATTAGCTTATTGGTAGCGCGTCGGCTTGCGGTGTTGACGGTGCTTGGGGTACTCGGATCGAATTCCGACAAGTTACATACCTCCGTGTCTAGGCCGGCTATAGACATGTTAAATCCTCAGACCTTAAAGTTTGCAGCGGGATTCGGCTGCAGACTTGCGGTTATTATACATGCATTTTGGGGGTTGTGGTGGCCCTGTGAACTCTGTGGTACAGCGCGCTGGTTTTCGGTGCTGAGGGTGTTCGGATCGAATCCCAGCGTCGCGCCACGAAAAAGGCCTCCATTTGTGTCGTCCCTTCGTAGGGGGTAATGCTGTCCGCCTCTATGGTGCCCCCATAATAAACTGGACAGTAAACTGAGGCGTAGTATAGGCGAATGTTTAACAACAAGTGCCTCCACATTGGAAAAAAATATATACATATGTTTTTTCCTGATAAAAGAAATACTGCCGCTATAGTAAAGTATTCACCATTTTAGTTACATTTTTTCTGTTTTTTAGGAAAAAATATGCGGCTGTCAGTTAGGATCCAAATATCACGGTTAGAGGTTTCATTTTTAATAGTTTTCAATCCCTCTTCAATGGCATTAAGTTCAGATCTGAAAACTGAGCAGTAATCTGGATTCCTAAACTTGTAATGATTTGAGTTAGTAGGGGTCTTGATAAAAACACCACTGCCGCAGGCACTGTGTTCATCTCTACTGTCATCGGTCTAAATCTGAATAACAATATGAGGGATTTGATTTATGATTTCAAGAGCAAGCTGATGCAAGTATTCTAGTAAGTCATGTTTTTTGTTTCTGAGGGACGAGAGTTCTATTTGGAAATGAACTCTAGGCAGCCCCTCCAGAGGGTTGAAAATTGGCCTCAAGGAGTGCCTTTCAACATTTTGGTCCAATAAGCCCGTTAACTCCATCTGAGGAAAAGGTCTACTTAGTCTTTGATTGCTTGACCAACTTCTGAGGAATGAAGATGTTCGATTATGATCATAAAAGTTTATTGAAATATTTTACAAGCCCTGCGTTTCTTCTTAAACTCAGAGGCTGCAGATCACTCTCATAAAGGACCAGTTCAGCAGGACAACTAATGTATGTAATGTGTGTAATTCATAGTTTAAGAATCGAAATTATATAACTCATTCTTACTTCGAAAATTAACGGTTTTCCCACGGAAGAAAAACGTTTGATGACATTGCTTTCATAACATTTAGTCCAGGGGGCCCACTGGCAACTTTTAATTTGGGCGATTAAACAGTTTAGTCACTTGAAAGTTGCCGGATACCTTCGGCAACCGCCCACTGGCTACTAAATAGTTGCTTTGCACTCAGTCTGAAAATGGATTACTTGGAAGCTGCATGTGTTTGTGCCTTCGCTCTACGTCAAAAACGTAAACAAAACCACAGAAGAAATGGGTCCATCCAATAATAAGTAGTAGATTATTTGATGGGCAATTTTATAAATTATTTGAAGATTTAAGAGTACACCCAACAAAATTTTTCAAATACTTTCGGATGAGCGTTGAAAGTTTCGGAAACCTGTTGTTTTTAGTGGGGCCCGGTATTTCTTACCAGAATACAAGATTACGTTTGACTATACCACCGCAGGAAATATTATCTGTGACTTTAAGGTAAGCAAAAAGATTTTCTTATTGTGCAAGTTTATTGAAATAAAATTCATATTACAAACATTTTTTTTATATATAATTTTAAGTAAATTTGTTTTAAACTAATATACATATATTTTATTACAAAGATAAAAAGGATGAAGCTTCTGACTCGTTATCCCAAGCCTCTTGTGTGGTCGGAGTTCCAGGTTTCTAGGGGTTTTCAATTTGCCCCGGAGAAAATCTTGAATAATAATATTGCCCAGGAGGATGGGAAGCTCTGCAATATAATGTATTGTTATTCCAACCGGTTTGCTTTCGAAACAATGGATTTCTAAACAGAGTTTCATCGTGGTGACTCCCCGACAAACGAACACGTCTCATAGCGTTCATTATCTCGGTTCGAGCAGTGAATTTTTGATCTTCGTTAAATTTCTTGAACGAAGAGAGCAAAGATCAAAGAAAATATTTGTCTTCATCTATTTCCTTGTCTTCGTGTCTCTTTTCGTTCATAATCTGCAGCAAAGACTCTTCATGTGTCATTCGATGAACCTTCTCCCTCTTGTTAGCTGATGTTTCCAAAGACCTGGCAGACAAAGGATTGATAAACGTTTGCTGGCACTATACATGACAAGATTGGATTGTGATGATTGGTTGAGAATTACCAATGAATTTGCTGAGAGAACGCAGTTCCCAAATTCCATCTATTGCATTGGAGCAATAGAGGGAAAGCATATCAAGATAATTAAGCCTAATTCAAATGGGTCCGAACTTTTTAACTACAAAAATGTTTTTTCTGCTGTGCTTCTAGCAATAGTGGATTGCGATTACAAGTTCATTTATGTAGACGTTGGAGCATACGGTTCATCCAGTGTTTCTGATATTTTTAAACGGTCAGCATTTTCAAGGTTGCTTGAAAGAAACCAATTAAAAATTCCAGAACAAAGTTGTCTCCCTAATGAGGAAAATGGAACGGCAATGCCATTCACTCTAGTGGGGATGAGGCATTTGCTCTTTCACAGTTCGTATTACGACCATATCACAGCAGAAATCTGTCCGTAAAACAACGTATCTTTAATTACAGATTAACAAAAGTCCGCAGACTAGTAGAATGTACATTTGGAACTTTAGCAAACAAATGGAGAATATTCCACAGGCCTCTCGATACCAGTATTGAATTCAGTGAATCTGTTATTAAAGCATGGTGCATTCTACACAATTTTGTTAGAAAACATTATGGAATACGGTTTGAAGACACTCTCTTTGACTGTTCATTGGAAAGAATCTCTTCAGTTGGAGTAAAAAGCAACAATCAAGGTTTTGCGATAAGAGATTATTTTACAAATTATTTCATTTCTCTTTAAGGAAGTGTTCCTTGGCAGTATGACAAAATTCAATATAAAAGCTGTATATGATAAACGAAAAGAGATAATATTAAAAAATTATCAACTTAAATTATCAACAAAAATTATCAACTCTTTTCGTTCTTTTGTTTTTCCTCCATCTTATCCCAATATTCAATGAATTGTTGACACAACTCCTCCCATAAAGTCTTCTGCAAATTTTTGCCAGAAATTTTTTTTTATTTTATGTTGTATAAAGCTGGACGTTTTTCAATTTCACTTATAAATAGTTCAGTGTCCAGAGACATGTTTACATCGAGTACTGAAGCAAACTGGTGATCTTCAGTGTTGCCAACTCCTCGTGAATCGGACTAGCCAAACACGCCCTCTATGATTTGCCTCGATCAGATCTATTGAAAGCAACTAAATAATCACCAGTGAGGGCGGCCTTATCTAAACCAACATGATCTATTTTCACCGGAAATAGTTTCATCCCCCATAGAATCGAACGTGTTGGAATTTTTTAGCTGCCCCAACTGAAAAATCGTCAATGGGCGCTTTACCATAAGAATCAATGTGTTTCATTTTTGTGATTAAAAATTGCTTTGAAATAATCGCCAGTGGTCCCCTAGCCTTATAATCTTCTTAAATTACTCGGACATCTTTTATTTGGAGCCAAGCTGATCCACTCTATTATTTGTGTACTTAATAGCTTTATTTATGTAACGAGAATCTTTAGTAGTTTGTTTGAAGATTAGATACGAAATCATTTCATATGAAATTTGAAATCTATTCGCCTGCACTAGCACAGCCTTTCTTGCAAAGGTCCATCGGCAACAAAAGCCAACGAAAAATACCAACATCCCATTTGTGATGTATGTGTTGAATCTGAAAGAATAGGACAATCTGAAATCTAGCACTGTCGGAAATAGAAAAGTCATTTGCGGAAAAAATGTTATTTATATAGGAATGACGTTCTCTTCTTTTATAATATTACGGGAATTTAAATCATAAATTGTGGAGGTGACAGTAAAATAGAATCTTCTTTGAATTGTTTAGGGTGTCAAAAAATAATAGCACAACACGGATAAAATGCATTGAATGCATAAGATTACGGAATTTTCCTTCTTGTTTCATAAAAGCTTCGATTTATCATGCATTTAAATTCCTATAAAAATAAAAATTTAATATTTCTATGAAATCATTTCATAGCCACTCAGACAAGCGGTTTTTATCTACTGTGAAAAGTCTGCAAAAATCCCAAATGGGTAACTTTAAAGGATATCAGATCATACCGATGAAATGGCATATCAAATCATACCGATGAAATGGCTTATCAGATCATACCGATGAAATGGCATATCAAATCATACCGATGAAATGGCTTATCAGATCATACCGATGAAATGGCTGCCTATAAAATAGAATCCTTTAAGATCAATCGTGAAATATTTCTATCTCTCAGTACAACCTTTTTTGTCCAGTGATGCTAACCGGACCTCCTGACTCATCGGGTCGATTTAAACATCTAAAGCACAAACGATCTAAAGCACGGTCGATTTAAACATCTAAAAACACAAACTGTCGCTAAATTGCTTTGCTCATAACAAGAGTGAAACCTATATTCAAGTATATCAGTTATAATTTTGAACTTTTTTAGAATTTTCTATATGATGTATATTTTTTTTTCATTTTAAATCCTATCAACTTGAGAGTGTATATAACATAACGCATCTGATCAGAATTCAGATATTATGCAGGGAAATATCCATCGATTGTTGTCCGAATCATCGTTTTCCCGTATGTGTCGTTTATTTCACCCAGTCTCGACGGTCATATTCCTTTGTTATGTTCCCGCATCTATCGTTTAGTTCAGTCGGTCCCTTGAAAAACGATAGATCGAGATTCCACTGTATTTTTATTTTCCTTTTTATAAATCCTTCTTATATTCCTTCTTCAGAACCAAGGTGCTTGGTAACGGAGAGCGCGATGGTGAGTCTCCAGGGGGAGTGAGCACCTCTGAGGGAGTCACTGTATCACCATCAAGGCTTCGGCTTGTCACCACTTCCACGCAGTCCGGCCTGGAAACCGGGCGATACCCCGAGCTAAGAGTAACAATGGACGTTGGAGCCTGGACTTTCGCCATATGGAGTTTGCTCCTGTTTCTCCATTTTGTCTTAAACTAACTCGTGCCTGTGCTACTCTGTGCAAGGTGGGATTATAATGCGCTGAGTAAAGGACAGTCTTCAGGTACTACGTTTGTCGAATACCTAGCGATGCAAAGAAGCATTATTTGAGCTTATATCCCTTCTTATATTCCTTCTCATTTCCTTCTTTTAAATCACTTGTTCTCAAAATGACCAATTTAGAAGTATAATTTCAGGGTGCTAAGAAAATTATTTGAATTAATTTACAAAATTACCAGTATATAATATCAGACTCATTTTCGATGTAATTTTCATGCGTTTAACCGCCTAATAGGTAGAAGGTCACCATTGGCACTATTCATTAAACACCTATATTATTCAATTAACTAATAAAATCAGCAAAGGAGTCACTGTTTAATTAAACATAAAGTTTGCATGTTCCAGGAATATATTCCACTTCAATTTAATATTTAAAAAACTAAAATTCTAACAATACACCAAGTTTATAATCATATTTCCAAGGATGCCACAAATTTAAAAAGGTTGTGAATACCAGATCTATCCGGTCACTTTCATAGTTCCAATCCGTTGAAAGCAGAAGAGAATAAAAGGAACATCATTTTTGTGGAGTGTAATTTAACGCTGTGGAATTTACGTCACCCAATTGCTGAATGATTGTATGGAGTAAATGGTTCGACATTGCCTTCTGTGATATTTTCATTTTAAACTTGAATAGATAGACAATAGCCATTTTGAAATCAGACTTTCAATGCGCAGTTATTGGGTTCCCTTTTGAAGCATATATAAAGGGAAAATATTGTAGATGCTTCCACTTGAATCCTTGTTCACCAAAGATATTCACTAGAAGTCCAAAATGAAGTTTTTGGTAAGTGATGGGTTTCTCTAGCCTTATTTTAGCGTATTAATTATTTCACGAAGTAGTATACACTTTATTAATGTACGATTATATGCTTGATACAGAAGTTGTATACTATCTCTTTCATATATTTTTTCCAGTATGGCAGGCACTTTATCACTTTCGTTCTAGGAACTTTCGCCCTTCAACACCACGATTAAGTTGCTACTTTAACATAGAAGCCCCATGTACGTTATTTGCTTGCTTATAGAACGCAGCGGCGTATAATATGAACCCCACTTTTAATACACATTTTTAAGGGGAAAAGTTTTCTACTTTTTTACATGAATTTCCATAATTATTTGCACTACTAATTTTATAGTTATTTATGTTCATAAAAAATGTAACTAGGGAAGATTGTACCGAGATACCTTTTAATCAGAGTTTTCAAAACCCTAAAATTCATTTCTAAAGCTAAATGAAAAATCACTTAGAGCCTTTTCTTCAGAAACTAAAGCTTCGTATAATAAATCATCATAAAGGAAAATGAGATTTCATCAGCTTTCGCCTATTCGAATAACGCTACGGAGAAGCAGCTTGTCGTTGAAATGTGATCACACATATGCACACTGGATGAATCGTAGCTTCAGATGTCGGTGGATTTTACCTCCATTTTACTGGAATGATCCCTCTTTCTGTAATGAAGCAAAAAGGATGTCACGTGACTTTTTTTACAGAATGGAATAAAATTATGGAAACGATTTATTCGAAACCCCTTTTTCGCAAATAAACAAAATGCAATAGAATTCTTTTACATGTGCATTAATATAAACGTGAAATAGTAGACAGACTGAAGTTTCAACCATAAATTTGACCACTGGCCCGTAAGACATAGACCATATTTTAGCCGTATTTCGATGGCAAAAACGTGAGCCCTGTACGCCGGTAAATACGGGAGGTGAACCAACACTGCTCCCAATGTGGGGTCAATGCAGGAACCCAACATTAGGCCCAAACCGCTGACCTTGTGACGTTAACCTTTCCACATGGCTGGCGGCTTCACTTTCGTATAAATATACAGACGAAAATCTGAATAATAAAAAAATTTATTATTGTTCTTTATTCTGCTCATTTCGACGATATTATCTCTCTTTTCCATCTCTCCTTCTCCTTATTCCTTCTATTTTAAACAATAACTTACAATAAAAGCTTATTTATATATTTTGATATTATTAAAATTTTCGAAAATGTTCTAGATATCTATGTAATCTGTACGATAATAAGTTTGCAATCTTAAAAAAAATGTTTCACGAAAACCTAAATTTCTAACACTGTATAAAAGCTACACAAAGTATGTTTCTTTGGTCCGTAGATACGTTTTAGTATTTTCATTCGTGGCATATTTTCTTTCCTTTTCTGCTGTAGCCATGTTTGCCATGGAAACACATTCATTCTTAAATGGCGCAAGAGTTATTAGAAAGGGATGAAATGAAGGAACAGTCTAAAAATTCTTTCATATAAAATTAGACAGCATAGTCTGCAAATGAAATTACTCTCTCTTGTGGTTACTTTTAGCTGAATTTACCGAAAATGCTATTTGATGCACTCAATTTTTTAAAACTCAGTTAGTCTTGTAAAAGCTAGAAATTAATTTAGAAACAATTGTTACCCTGTTTTCAACATTTCTCATGTTAGACTTTCTTTCTTAAATGGCACAACAATTGTCTAGAAAGGAATGAAATGAAGGAATAGTGTAAAAATTCTTTCATCTAAATTTAGAGATTATAATTCACCCATGAAATTGCTCTGGATTGTGCGTTACTGCCAGCTGAATTTAGCGAAAATGCTATTCGATGCACTCAATTTTATAAAATTAAATTAGTCTAGCAAAATGTAAAAATTAATTTAAACAGTTGTTAGACTGTTTTCGACATTTTTTGTGTTAGATTCATCGCAGTACCTTTAATTTCAACAGTACCATCAACGTCTATAAATATAGTGCTTCCCGTTGTAGATTGATCTATAAATATGAAAACAGTGTTCCTCTAGAAAGGTTTCAAACTCAAATTTTGTGTATTTACATCATTTTGAAGTTCTTTAAATATTTATTTCATAATTTAAAAATATATTGTTAAAAGAAAAAATTCTGTTTAATATAAAAGCTGCTTTCTATGAGGTTAAATAATGTAACTACTCTTAAAGAATAGAATTCCATACATACCAAATTTGAAATAACTTCAATTACCATAAAATCAAAAAGAGGATGATTAGAAGCAAACACAAAGAAACTTTCAAACGATTTTATAGACTCTGAATTCTAGTAACGTTGACTATTAAACCTAAAATTTACTATATAATTCAAAGCAAAGCAATACATTTAAAAGCAATACTATTACTGTACTTTTTACCAGGACCCAATGTAGCCTAGTGGTATCGCATTGGACTTCAGACGTGTGTTCTTCAGTTCGAATGCTGACGAACAGCATTAAATACCTTGGGGTTTAGTTCAGATATAAGTACGTTGCATTCATAGTCCGTTAAGTCCTTCTGTGAGGTCAGTGAATGGGAGAAGCCACTAACCCCCACCTTGGGGTGTCGTCCCTTGGGGTGCTCTGTGAAAACTGTTGTCCCAACTGGACTCCGACTCTTGTGGTGGCAATAAAGCCACCGGCGGGTGCCGAACCCGTCAGCCATCAGCCATATATGAAACTGGTTTGCGATGCTTTAGGCAAGGCGGCATAAATCCCAACACAAGTTAGTGTGTCTATCATAGCCTATACGAAATGAACAATATTTATTCCAACCTTTATATTTACTAACACATATCCTGGAAGCAATGTTTTTAAAATTTATTTGGTAAGTACAGCTTAATAAAGCGCCAAAGAATTTACGTCGACCTGTTTTGCTATATCTAAATCAAATTGCCAGTTCTCCCTCTCTTCTTAACCAACAAAGGAACTTTATAGATAATGCTATTTCAAGGTGTAAATTCGACAAAGGAACTTTATAGATAATGCTATTTCAAGGTGTACTGAAATATCGGACACCGAACCATAGTTCTTCTAAAAGCAAATGACGTATTATCTAGTTACTTTAAGGAGATGACAAGAGAGAAAAAAATTTCCGTCGGGGATTTCACTTGGAAAGCCTTGCAGCTATGTGTGGACCCCAGTGGTGCATTAAACAGAATATTGTAATGAAATTACTAAATCTGTCATATTGTCTATAGGACTTGGTATACTAAATACCTTCAGGAATTTTAATTATTGTAGATGCACTAATTGCAAGCAATGAGAGCTAAATTTATAAAGAAAAATTTTTAGGAAGCAACATATTTGATTTAAATACGTGTTATGCCAGAGAAAACTAATTTATAGGACTTTAAAAAAAATGCAAAATGGCATCTCAGAAGCAATGGAAGTCATTTATATAAATAATGTTGGGTGGTATAATAAATGGTATTTAAAAGACCTAATTTGTTTATAATTATATTTTCATTGTTTTTTGTTAAGTTTTATGAAGTTCTTGTGTATGATTTCAACAGAAAAGAACCTTGGCTAAAATTAAAATGAAATCATGGTACATTGCTTTGCAATTTTTTTCTAAACAATTCTTGAGATAATGAAGATCTGAAAATCGCCATCTATGTGAAATAACTAATGGGATGGATAAATCTCATAAAAATGTGTACAGATAGACATGATTGGGAAAACAATAAGAAGACTTTAAATTCTTAAAATAAATCGTAATAATTAATATACTTCGACGAAATGTTTTGTGTCGTTGGCCCCAGAAAGGAGGAAGAAAGAAACCGTTAAGAAAAAGTATTTAAAATTTTGATACACAGCAGGATTTTTTTTAAAAATCTTCTTTAGTCAACATAAACTTATAAATCATTCAATGACACAACAGCTTTTATCTAACTCGGACTAGTACAAGTTTACGATACGTAAAATACGTCCAACCAAAATTTTGTCATAGGTAATTTTTCAATTTATCAGCTTAACTCTGAGATTACCTAAAACACTATGTAAATTGAATTTAAGAACGACGCAATCAATTTCAACTCTTTTTACTTTTATGTTCTTTACCAATTCGGGACACTTGTCCATAAAAAACATTCGCACATAATTCGTGAGAAAATAGTTGGTTGCTTTCAAAGGGAGCACAGATGGGTGAGCCAACACCACCCCTTGTGGCCTCTTCAATTTTGACCTCGCACCAAAAGTAGCGACATCTGGGGGATCATACCTTCTACCACCCTTTCTGACCTCATAATTGGGCTTTCCGAACTATGCATTGAACGAGCTCATATCCGGTTTAGACAAGAAGATATTGAAGGACGTACGTCGGGATTTGAACCGGACATCCCCAGTTTCGAATCCAAAGCCACTACTTCACCTCTGGCTCTATTTACTCTCATTTCCCAGAATCTTTTCAGTTTCCTTGCCGTTTTCTGTGGGTGTCTAGCCGTGGACATCGATACTATGGCTGGTACTCTCGAGTACCTAAAACAATATGTAAATACAAATGAAAACCGGCGGAATGAATTTTAACCCTTTTAAACTTTCATTTCATAGATCATTTTCATTTTCGTTGCTGTTTTGTGTGGATGCCTAGCCACCCCACAATACATCAGCGAGGGCGGCGCTAATCCTGCGAATATCGACAGAAAAACCGTTCCTTTCATTACCGACATCATCAGTAGACTGCTCGGTTTTGGAGGAGGAAGCAGAGAAGATTCTCATAGGGATGGTTATGGGCCATGGAGACAATAAGCATTTTCAGCTAAGGAAGAGGTATGACTACTTGAAAAGGGGTTCGCATTTCATTTAGAACTCCCTTTTCATTTTTATATTTATTGTTTATGCAAGATTTTGTTATTGATTCTTTATGATTATGTACAATGTTGTGATTTTCTTCATTAACTGTTTCAGTGCAAATCATTGACATTACATTGCTGTCCCATTCTTTGTTTTAAACAAAGGGGGTGCAGGACATAAATTGTGTTCTTCAATATTTACCTGTCTTACATATCGATTTATGTCAAGCTTGCCTTTCATTTAAAAATCATGATATATATTAATTTAGAAATTTTATGTAAGCGAAATTTTAAATTCGAAATTTAAAGGAAACTTAGTTTTTGATATATCAGCTGAACCAGTGGCTCTATTTGCGTAATTTTACCAGATATTTGCGATTGGCTCACGCATAAGAGAATTGTTTTAACTTTTAGTCAATTAAAAGTCCTTTTCCATCTCGTTATGGAAACTTTGGGTGTGATATTCAAGGACAGAAGGGGCAATTTAAATTGCTAACTTAGTCTCCAGATATTTGTAATAAGTAAGTCAGAGGTTAACTCCGTTAAACTTTAAGATTCTCTTGCATTCTTTTGATTTATTTCAAATATTATTTACTAAAAATCTTTCAAATGCTAATTTTTTGAGTCACTAATTTCCTTGCAACATCATCCTTTCTTTCAGAATGTCACTTCACTTGTTCTACAGTTTTTTTTAAACTTTTACTCAGAGAGAAATGTGTCTCACAATAGGGTTTTCGATTGGGAATTAATTTGTACCTAAAAGTATTTGGACACCTGTGGTGGAAAAGAAAAACAAAATTTGTTAATATTCAATAGTTGGTAAAGCCTCCACGAGAGGCAATTACAGCCTCAACCCTCCAGGGCATGCTTTCCACAAGTCCTTTTATGACGGCTAGTGGTATTTTCTTCCACTCGGCTTCGATAAGACATGCAAGTTACTTCACCGATTTTGGACGGTTGTTGTACCCCTTAATTCGGCAATCCAACTCAATCCAACCCAGAGGTTCTCGATAAGGTTTAGGTCTGGGCTCTGGGAAGTCCACTCCATTCGGTTGATCCCATTGTCACCATACCAATCCATGGTGGACCTCGCAACATGACAGCTGGCTTTGTCGTCCCGGAAGTAACATGGGTTCAACCAGTAAAACTGCCACAAGGTAGGAATCACACTGTCATTCAAAATAATGCTGTACGTGTCAGCGTTGAGCTTGTCTTGAATTTGGACCCAGGGTCCAAATCCGTACCAGGATAAACACCCCCAGACCATAGTTCCACCTCCGCCGAACTTTACTGTGGGCACAATGTATTTTTGCAAGAGGCGCTCTCCAGGCAGACACCAGACACAGACCCTGCCATCCGAAAGGTAAACTGTGAACCTTGAATCGTCGCTCCATAGAATCCCTTTCTACTGATTTACGGCCCACTTTCTATGTGCTTTGCACTACATTAACCGAGCAGCGCAGTTGGACTTTGGGATCAAAGGCTTATCGGCGGCTGCATGATCATGATAACCAAGCAGATGTGCTTCTTTACACATGGTATTCATAGAACCAAAACTCCCATATGCCTGTTGAAACTCCTAGAGTGAATGATCTATCGGTTGGGTGCGGTTCTTCCTAATTTCTCTGGACAGCACCCGTCGGTCTCTTTGTCCCAGTTTCATGGGTCTGCCAACTCGGAGCTCAATCCGACAATCTCCGCTCACCTTCCACTTCTGAATTACACTGGCCACTGTCGACTTTGGGTAATTCAGCGCTCTAGATATGCCCCGTAAGAATCGGCCATTTCTATGATACCCGACGATTACACCTTTCTCGAAATCAGATAACTCTGCACTTCATGGCATTTTGCGTGCGACTAATTCCAGTGTTGTTTCCAACACGATATTTAACGGCGGAGGGCTTGGAGTATATCAGGACCGCATGTATCGCCATTTGCATGGGTAAATAGACATCCAAATACTTATTGGTAGATAGTATATACGGATGATTCTGCAGAGATAAAGGACGCTTCTTTTTTTGCATTTCTCTAATGATAGAGACTACAATCTATAAAAACAGTTCCGTAACTGACTCACTGACTGACATACAACGCACAGACCAAACCGCTGGACCTAAAAGGCTGAAATTTTGCATGGCGATTCTTCTTATGGTGTAGGGGTGCACTAAGAAAGATTTTTCAAAAATTCTAAGATTTTTTTAAATTAAATTTTAGGCTATTTTTTAAATTTTTTTTAAGTTTGCATTTAAAATAATAATTTGAGGGTTATAAAATTTATATCACGAGAAAGATCATAAAGATACCTTTAAAATGAAATCTTTTTCAAATCTTTACCTTCATTTCCTGATTTTTGGTGAATTTTTAAAGATTAATATTTAGAATTTAATTTATTAAATTCTGATCGCGTGATTTCTTTTTCTGATACTTTAAATAAATTTATCGTCACGTGCATAACAACTAAATAGACAAAAAAAATATTTTTTTTTCTTGATAATGCGGCAGACGATTGGACATTATCCAAAAATTATTTAAATACAGTAAAAGAAATGTTCTACAAACTGCACTATATTAACTGTACTATATTCTTTAGTATTCTTTATATTAGATTTAATTTGAATTTTTTCTTCTACATCATTTTGTCTATAAAAATCCCTTACAATTAGTCTATAGAAATCTATAGAAATTGATATGTCTATAGAAATAGATATGTCTATAGAAATCCCTTACGACCTATCCCTTACGATTTTCTTATATATATATATATATATATATATATATATATATATATATATATATATATATATATATATATATTTATTTATTTATTTATTTATTTATTTTTAGCATTAATTGCATACATTAACCGTTGTATTTACTTTGAATGTACTCCGTAGCGAAGTGCGGGTTTTCAGCTAGTTCTAGAATAAATATTCAATAGCCAATCTCCATCCGCAAAAAACAACTGCTCAAAGTGTCTATTTTTGGTGTTTACTATCACTAGAAATTCATAATGCGACGATTGAAAAGCAACAAAACGTTGTAATGTTATGTAATGCAATGTAAGGTAGCATTCATTAATAAGTGACTCAAAGCGAGTGACGGGCCAAGCTGCCAACGTTGAGCAATCGTGCTCCAGTAGACTGTCGATTTTTTTTAGCAAATCCCTTTGATCGTTGCCATTACAAATCCGTGCAGGTCGTACTGAACTGGCGGAAATGGAGCACTTTTTGAGCCAAGCATCCAAAACGAGCATTTGGGAAGAAACGTGGGTACTCGTGTAATGTAACGCTCGCCACGACCATTATATTTCAACGTTGTGTTACAAGTCAGTCTCTGCCTCTACGTTACCAGTACACCCATATTATTCTCGTATGCTAGTTTTCAATGCTCGTCTCGTATCTCGCTTGCAGGCACTGACTACTGAAAGGTCCTATTACCTGACTGTATAATACGAGGTTTTGTTTCAAGTCAGTCTCCGCTTTTGGTGAACATTCCTGGCACTTTATCTGGACCTTGTCCCGTATCCCCTAGCATATCTCAGATTCATTTCAGTGAAGACAGGCGCGCTCAAAAAGTGCTCTAAGATCAAAGAACAGTAGTAAGCCCTTACTGTGATCGTAGACCAGTTAAAATAAATCTTCTATTCGATATTAACGATCTTTATTTAGTATTTTGAAAGGAATGCTAACCTGGATATTCAGAACATTTCATATATTTTAGCGAAACACTTTTCAAATATATAACGAGAGATATAGAGAATTTACTCAATGTGGCAGATTATTTATTAGAACACAAATTGTGTTACTCTAATATATCATATATCCCTTATATATATATATATATATATATATATATATATATATATATATCATAAATACGACGATCAAAGTATACAACTGATGTATACTTTTTTGGATAATGTCCAATTGTCTACCGCATTAGCAAGAAAAAAAATATTTTTTTGTCTATTTAGTTGTTATGCACGTGACGATAAATTTATTTAAAGTACCAGAAAAGGAAATCACGTGATCAGCATTTAATAAATTAAATTCTAAAAATTAATCTTTAAAAATTCACCAAAAATCAGAAAATGGAAGTAAAGATTCGAAAAAGATCTCATTATAAAGAAAATTTTATGATCTTTCTCGTGATATAAATTTTACAATCCTCAAATTATTATTTTGAATTCAAACTTTAAAAAAGTTACTAAAACAGCTAAAAATTTAATTTAAAAACATCTAAGAAGAATTTTTCAAAAAACTTTCTTAGTGCACCCCTTCACTATAATAAGAAACGCCATGCAAAATTTCAGCCTTTTAGGTTCAGCGGTTTGGTCTGTGCGTTGTATGTCAGTGAGTCAGTCAGTTACGGAACTGTTATATATATATATATATATATATATATATATATATATATATATATATATCGCTTGAAGTCTGGATTTAAGGTTTGCGATGTCAGCTGATGCACCACCTTCAAATCTTAGATGAAAAATGTCATTGAGGATCCTACAGTGTTTAGTTTAATAAATCAATTTTTAAATATCTGATAATACCTTTTTTATGCTTATTTCGTCGAAATTTCGTGGTTATATGGTTGAAGTTTTTTTCCTATTTGACCGAAATTTTATGCTTATTTTCTCGAAATGTTTTAATGCAATACCTTTTTGCAGGGAGTGTTTTAGCTTTTATTTATTATTGTGTGTTTGTCTAAGTAGCAAGCCTAATATTTCACTAAAATTAAATAAAAGAATTCGTAGATAAGATGCATACATATGGTGTTTCTTACTTTCCTTTTATCTTTCCACAACTAATTTTCATTCTACAGGATCCTTGAAAAAAATAGCTGTAAAAATTTTGAGAAAATATTTATTCTTAATAAACTCTTCCTTTTTTTCAGACTGATTTCCTCAAGAAGAGAGAAAAATGTAACAAAGTGAAAAATGCTTAATTTGTGGATGTTTATATTTATTTTTGTAAGCATGGAAAATAAAATGCATTTTTCTTTCGATTTTTGTGTATTCTTCGGAAAAAAAAGTGAGTTATGCAAACCTATTTAAGCAATTAATAAAGTAAATTAAAAAACATATAAAATTTTGTTTCAATACTATTTGCATACTTCAATGTTCTACATTTCTTAATTACTTGATGTAAAAGACTGCATCATTATGATTTTTAATTAAAGAAAATTTGGAGCCATTAAAATTTCATCTGCTCAAAGCTAATACACCCACACACACAATAAAAAAAGTGTGTGCATGTATATATATATATATATATATATATATATATATATATATATATATATATATATATATATATATATATATATATATATATACACTAATATATAAAGAGAGCGAGTGGATCTTCTATATGGAGGGTAATCTCCGGAACCACTGCACCTATTTGAAAAATACTTTCACTATTTGAAAAACACTAAAAGGCATTTTTCATAATTTAACTTCCGTATAAATACCAAAAATATAAATACCCGTCCATATAAATTCCCGTCCCGACTTTGTCCGGGTTGAACAATTATCTAACGTTCAATATTTCAATTTCGATTTACGCAAATTGTGCATAAAATTGTACATAAATTCAAAAACATAAAGTTTATAAGTTAAATAAAGTTTTGTAATATTATACCAATAAATTTCCAGTTGATAGCCAATAAATTGTAAATTTTTTTTACCTTAAGTGTCCAATAAAAGCGTAGTTCCAAATGTAATTTTCTTCAATAAACCCTACGTACATTATTCCAGATGGGCATAGGCTATATATTATGTATATCTGATCAGTAGAAAGAAAGTTAGGGGCCTAAACGTTGAGCTGATGCTTCACCTTTACAAGTTTTCTTTTATCAACCATAGTCAAGTAACCATAGCAACACATCAAAAGCTATTTTCATTTATTATCAGTGAAACATTTAACATTTGAATTTTCTTTGTCAACCATAGTCAAGTAACCAACACATCAAACTACATTTTCATTTAATATCAGTAAACCATTTAATATTTTAAAGATTCAGGTGGAGGAGATTTTGATAAATACAAAAAGGATTTTTGAAATTGACAAAGTTTAATGGTTTATTGGAAAAATAATATTTGGAACTTCGCTTTTTATTGGACATTTAAGGTAAAAAAAAAGATTTACAATTTATTAACTTATAAACTTTATGTTTTTGAATTTATGTACAATTTTATGCACAATTTGCGCATATCGAACTTGAATTATTAAACTTTAGATAAATGTTCAACCCTGACAAAGTCGGGACGGGTATTTGTATGGACGGGTATTTATATTTTTAGTATTTATATGGAAGTTAAATTATGAAAAATGCCTTTTATTGTTTTTCTTTATATTTAAAATGGCATATTAATGAAAATATACTGAGTGGGAAGGGGTGGGTGGTTGGAGGGATTTGCATGATGAGTGAAAATCATTGAAGGCGGTTCGCGACTCATAAAAGGTTGAGAAACTAGGGATGCGACATCGATGTCGATGTTTTCAAAACATCGATGTTTTGATAAAAACATCGATATTTTAAACATCGATTTATTGAAGCCGATGTTTTTTTTAACATCGATGTTTTGTGCTCGATGTTTTACGTTGTCTCGATGTTTATTTTAATGAAAAAGTACCGTAATTAAAAAAATTTACCACGTAGCATAATTTTCACACTCAGTAAATGTAAGTCTGAATCCTGAAAAGGACGAATACAAAAGGGGGAATGATTCCTTAGCAAACAGACAAATGGCAATTAACAACCAATGAACCAATCAAAGCGCTTGGAATGTTCCTGACACTCCAGAACCTTCCATGGGGTTTTATTTTACAAATAGTATATACACGAGTGCATCCATTTAAGTCATTGTTTTGTGCTGGTTTTATATAAGTTGACGTTAATATCATTAGTAAGATGCCTCCCAAAAGTACCGTTTGGAAATATTTTTACAAAACCTCTGACAAATTGGCGAAATGCAATATTTGCCTTAAGTCCCTCAAAACTTCTGGCAATACCACGAATTTATCTGGACATTTGAAGGCAAAACGTGATGGTATTTACAGCGAGAATTTTGAGTCATCAGTGTAGCCCAAAGCAACTAAGTTTTTGTCATTTGTGTCTGCCCAATCAGAGAGTATAATTAAATCACCCTCTCCCCCACGACTAACGGAAGTAACATTAATGTTAGAGATTACTAAACCAGTTTTAAAACATGGATGTTCTAAAACATCGATGTTTAAACATATCGATGGTTTTTGGGCGATGTTTTATTAGCATCGATGTTTTAATATTGAATATCGATGTTTCAAAACATCGATGTTTTGTTATCGATGTCGCATCACTATAAGAAACACACTGGTTTAGAGATCCTTTCAATTGATTAGTAATATACAACTCTCACAAAACTATCCCAGAATTTTGCCATTTGATATGTTATATCAAGGATGGAATCAATAAACCCAAATATGAAGTCTTATCAATCTAGATCTCTGCGTATGTTTGTTAGTGCAAAAGTAAAGGAAGTAACATGCAAATTCTATTGAGATTTGAGCATTTAGTCACGAAATATTACTTAAAAAAATTCATATTAAAATTGGTTATGATCAAACTGCAAAACAGCTCTGTTCCAGTATGCAAAATTGATTAATGAAATGACGAAAATTTTCTTACAACATCAATAATCAATGAATCAGTAAAAAGTAAAGCTTTTCAGTATTGATTGTTGGCAAGCTAATATAAAATTGTTTGAAAATAATATTTAATTTAATGATAAATTTATAATCAAATCACGCAGTTACTGGATCCATACCCATCATACATGAAGAAACAGTATTCTACTATATTATTTTATAGTTGCTAAGCTCAAAGACTAACAACGTTGATTAAGGAAAAAGATATTGTTTTCCGATGGAAAGCAGGGCAGAGTGCGTTTTGTTGTTTCATTAAAGATCTATTTTATGTACGGTTATAATGGTCATTTCTTGGCTAACATTCCTCGGGAAATTCGATGTTTTTTGTTTAAAAACGGAACACTTTTTGAATTTTCGAGCGCATCAAAATATTTGTTTTCTCTTAAAATGGGGGAAGTGATATATGATTTACTGAATCATTTCTAGCTCGATTGTTTGAAAATGAAAGATTTTCGCATTAACGAAAAAACTAAAAAAAATGTCAACAATATAACAAAACTTCGTTACTTTGTCGAAAATAATTGAAAATCTTGCTGAAATTTAGCTTCTGGCAGAGGTGATCAGCTTTGTAAAATATTTTTTCATTCGAAGTATTATCCAATGTAATAGCATCATTAGATAGTGCCATTCAATGGATACCTTTTATATTTGTTCACTGCCAGTATAAATGCTCCGTGTGCTGAAATTTTATCTGTGGAACTATCTATGTATGTTTTGCCATCATACTTCAAATACCAGGTATGGAGATTAGTTCTTTTGCTTAACCAGTTCAGGTCTTTTTTTACGGCGGCATATCAATTGACTTCGAAGATCTTTGATTCCCATGCTAAGCAACAGAGATTTTTTTCACTTCATTTTTCTAATACCTAATTTGTGAATGAATATTTCTGTTTTTCGCATCTGTCGCGTTTCGGTCACAAGTTTTGCAAAATTTTTTCCAAATGTTATTTAAACAAAATCCTTAATTTTCTAGCGATGGACATCAATAGTTTAATATTGTGTATAAATCAGTTATTAAAAAAATAAGCATGTTTTATTCATATTTTTATTTTATGAGGCAAAAAGTGTCAGAGATAGCCTTGTGGTAGAGCGTCGGCTTTCGGTGCTGAGGGTACTCGGATCGAATCCCGACAAGTTACATACCTCCGTGTCTAGGCCGTATATGGGCACGTTAAATGCTTAGACCTGAAAGTCTTCAGCGGCATTCGGCTGCAGACTTCCGATCGCTATACATGCATTTCCCTAATAAAAGAAATACTGCAGCTATAGTAAAATATTCCCCATCTTAGTTACTTGCCTTTTTCTCTTTTTTAGGAAAAACTATGAGTGTTTTTGTGCGAATTGCTATTCCTACGAAGAGCGATGCTTTTGAAACAACCACAAAAAACGGAGAAACCATTATATCTGGAGGCTCTGATGCTGATTTTCTGGAGATATTAATGAAAAAACTTCAATTTAAGTACACACTTGTTATTCCACAAGATGGAGAGTGGGGGTCTTTAGTGAATGGTAACTGGACAGGACTCATTGGACTTATTAATCGAGGAGAAGCTGACATGGCTTTAGGAACCTTATCAATCACTGAAGACAGGCTGAAAGCTGTGGATTTTAGCTATCCTTATAAGATTAAAGAAATAACATTCGCTACAAAACCACCTGCAATGCTGACACGTGACAATGCCTTCATGATGCCCTTCTCAAAAGATATATGGTTGGGGATATTATTCCTTTTGCTCCTTTTGCCGCTTGTGTTTCTCATCTTGTTTCCGAAAAAATATCATCTTGGAGACCTCTTAACGAAAGTTGTTAGCATTTTGCTGCGTCAGTCTACCGCCATGGACATTCAAGCTGAAAGTCAGAGAGTAATATTCGCAACCTGTGTGGTAGGAGCATCTTTCTTATCACTCATTTACAGTTCCGTGCTTTTGTCGTTTCTGACTGTTCCTCGGCGATCGGCAGGTATTGAGAACAGACTCCAGCTGTCTAAAGCTCTTGTGGATGGATCAGTTAAATGCGCAACACTTGCCGGAACCTCCTTCACAGAGCGTCTCCTGGGGAGCTCAGACAAGTCGACTCAAATAATTGGCATTTACATCAGGAATAACAAATGGGTCGTGTCCTCTGATAAGAGGAACATTTCGGAGTATATTCACGCTAGTAACGCTGCAATAATCGCTTCTAGAGACTTGTTTAAAAAAACATTTCAGGATGACGTTTTTATTTCGAAGGACCACTTTTTCACTACGTCGTTAGCTGTCGCCATCAACAAATCATTTCGACACAGAAGGCAGTTAAACAGAGTTATTCACGAAATTGCAGCGGCGGGTCTGTTTAAAAAGTTCGAAGAAGATTACATCTTCAAACAATGGCTGCTTGCCAAAAGATCTGAAGTGTACGATGACCGTGCCCCTAAACAACTTTTAACTGCTGATTTAAAAGGGTGTTTAGTTTTTTTCATCTTGGGTCACTCTTTAGCTTTTGTTTGTCTCGTATTTGAAGTCTTGTGCAACTTGTTGAAGAAAAAATTCTTCAAAAAATAATTTAACCAAGTTAAAGTAGATAGTCACTTTTGGTTACTAAAGTTTATATTCCTTTTAAAATGGAGCAAAAAAATTGTGTATCTTACATGTCCTCAACCTTATACCACTAAATTGCAAGACTAGAATATTTTGCATTTTTTTAGATTAACGATATTCGAGAAAAGATAGTTTCTTGAATTTTCAGATGTAGAGTGCCAGTCTTTTTAAGTTTTGATTGACTCCCATAACTTAGCAGTAAATCTAAGACCTTAGCAGTAAGACCTTAGCTAAAGACCTTAGCAGTAAATCTTTTCAGACACAACTGAAACGGTTCAGGTACATCATCTGGGAAGGAACTTTAAACCTTTCAGATGGAGAGATCTCGGAGGCGACAAATATGAGTTATAAATTTCGCATAATTTGATATTTTGTTACGTTAGTCAGTGCTTAGTAATGAATAAACAGAGAAACAAAATTAAAGTACTTGTAACTCTGAAATTCATTTCCGTAGTTCAACGAAATTGTTACATCCTTCCTTTGGTTATGTAATTGATACTGTATTCTTAAATATGCGTCCCTGTTTGTGCTAAGTTAAGTGAAGTGACAAAGAGATCTAGAGTTTCAGCATCGTACTAGACCACCATAACAAGCTGGTAACCCACTTTATAATATAAAGTGGGTTACCAGTGTCATATATTATGCGACATGAAATATTCCTGTGTGAAAATGAAGGTTTGTATTGAGATATCTTAATTAAAACTTCCAATGAATGTTTTTGTCATTTATCGGAAATACTCAAACAGTTTCCTTTCTATATCCTTAGTATAGAGCAGGGGTGTCAAACTCGCAGAACGCGGGCCGCATGCGGCCCGCGACGAACATTTTTGTGCCCCGGCCAATATATTGGCACACAATAATATATAATAAAATAACCGACGCAGAATTATAATAAGATAAGAAGAATTCGCTAAATGTTTTTTTTTAATGATACTCTTTTTTTGCTATTATTAAACGAAATGCATATATTTATGTTGAATATACAGTAATTAGGTAAATAAACCTACGTTTCTATTAATATTGATTTTTTTTGCGGCCCACCTATAGTTAAATCTTGTTTGTTTGGCCCAAGGTAGCCTTTGAATTTGACACCCCTGGTATAGAGCCTGAGGAAAAATACGCTACGACTTCTAATTTCTCGTATTAAAAAAGTAATTATTTTTGTGTTTGCAAGAAATATACGGGGGTAAATCAAATATAAACCGGAATTTCTGTCTAGCGCACGCTACAACTGCCGAAAGTGGGCGGAACTTCTCTTCGGCGGAACTTCGGCGCAGGATCACCCTTTGTCATGTAATACTACCTGATTCACCTTGGAGTTGGATTATACAAGTCATGGATAGTGGATAAGAATATATTATACCATTTTTCAGGGAAAAATCATGAAAGTTCCTGTAGAGATGCTGTGGTGGATATCGATACCTGGCTCTATCCGCTTATGCAGATCCCAGTCGTTGGATGATATATAGTCAGGGGGATTGTACAGGGCAAGATTAGATATTTGACTTCTTTTTCATGCTCTTCAAACTTGATAGATTTAGCTGTATGTATAGGAGGATTGTAATCCTGGAGAAATCCATCTCCTGCATAAAAAAGTTTTTGCACCATAGGATAGACTAGTGATAGACTAGCTAAAATTGCGATATAGTCCTTCGCATACTAACTCTCGTTTAGGGTTACAATTGGGCCTGAAGGAAACCATGAGATGAAATCTCAAACCCTGATAGATCTACATCCATGATTGACAGTTGAGATGAGACAGCAAGAATCTTGCGCTTGTGTAGGTTTTCTCCAGACATACGCACGTCCTGTTGAAAGGAAAAATGTGAACAATTATTCGTCGGACCAAATGCCGTTTTTCGACATATTACTCGACCAGGATTTGCGTTCGTGGCACCACTGTGGACGATATTTTGTATCTGCATCTATTACAAGTGGCTTGGGAATAGCTACTCTTCCGTAAATGCTTTGTTTGTGAAGTTCCCTTCTACCTCTAATGGTTGATACCGAAACATGCAGATGCAGAATGAGCTATTCGGTCATTTTAGTTGCACTTGTTTTCTTTCTTCATGTCACAATCCGCTTCAATACCTCGCTCGACTCTTTCACTCAGCTCTCCCTTACGTCCACTATTCTGTTTGGTAGAGGATGTTTTTCCGTGCAGTTTGTATGCTATCATGACTTTCAATACCAAGCTCGAAAAACACCCATCAACCTGGGGGTTGCAGTAAGAGATACTCCAATTGAAACGCGCTCCAAAAATTTGCCCTTTTCGCAAGGTCTACAAGGATTGACATTTTACGCTGATCCCCCCAAAGCACAATGACCTTAGCTTCATTACTGCTATCTGACAGTAGAATAGATACACTATATTATATTAAAAAATACCGGTGGCCAGACTTATTTTTTAAGGAATACGAAGCACATTTATAAACACCACTAATATTGATAGATTGATAGGTGTTTCTATTATTTTGATAACCACCTGTATATATATATATATATATATATATATATATATTTGTGTGTGAGTGTGTGTGTGTGTACACATCGGCTTAGAGCGAGTAAAGTTTTAATGGATCCAAATTGTTTTTAATTGAAGATCATAATGATGTAGAGTTTTTACATCAAGTAATTAAGAAAAGTATAACATTGAAGTACACTAATAATATTGAAACAAATTTCTATTTCTATTTTTTCATTAACTGCATTACTTGAATAAGTAGGTTTGCATAGCTCGTTTTTCTCCGAAGAATGCAAAAGAATTGAAACAATAATGCATCTATTTAACCATGATTACAAAAATATAGATAGATCTTGAAATTAAACAATTTTCACATTCTTATATTTCTCTCTCTTCTTGACGAAATCAGACTGAAAAAAAAATGAGAGTGTATTAAGAATAAATATTTTTTTCAAAATGTTTATAACTATTTCTTTTCAAAAATCCTGTAGAATGAAAATTAATTTTGGAAATATAAAACGAAAGTAAGGAACAAGATATTTATGCCTCTTATTCCCGACTGTTTTTTTTTATTGTAATGAAATATTAGGCTTGCTACTTATACAAACACAAATTAAAACAAACGCTAAAATACTTCATTTTCGAAGGAATACAGAAAAATTGAAACAAAAATACATTTTTTTTTTACCATGATTACAAAATAAAGATAAACATACTGGAATTAACCATTTTTCACATTGTTACATTTTTCTCTCTTCTTCAGGAAATCAGTCTGAAAAAAAGGAGAGTTTATTAAGATTAAATATTTTTTTCAAAATTTTTATACCTTTTTTTTCAAGAATGCTATAGAATGAAAATTACATCTGGAAAGATAAAAGGGAAATAAGAAACACCATATGTATTCATCTTATCCACGAATTTTTTCGTTTAATTGTAATGAAATATTTGACTTGTTACTTAGACAAACACACAATAAAAGAAATGCTAAAATACTTCCTGCAAAAAGTATTGCACTAAAACCTTTCCACAAAATAAGCATAAAATTTCGGCCAAATAGGAAAATAATTTCAAAGAAATATCCGTGCAATTTCGACCAAGTATGCATAAAAAAGATATCATATATTTTAAAATGAATCAATCCAACAAAGCACTATAAGAGCCTTAATACCATTCCTTCATGTAAGAAATTAAGGTAGCGCATCAGTTCACATCACAAAGCTTTTAGGGGTTCCAGGATACAAAATTGTTCGAATTTTCGAAAAAACATTTATTGCATTAAAAATTTTTGTGTTCTTTTACGCTTAAAATGACGTTTAAATCATGTTTCTTTCTTAATTAGAGCAGGAGAAATTTTTTTTTGCAATATTCTAATAGTAGGCAAGCGTTGTTTAAACCTGTAAATGAGTTTTTCAGCATGATGGATTTTTTCCCCATTTCTCGTCTTTAAATTGTTATAAGTCAAGAACCGTTAAAGATAAATGTTTGAAACTTGGAATATGTCTTTTTCAACTATTTTACTTTAATTTTGATTCAACAAATTTGAAAAAAAATTTTACTTTTAAAGATATGATTTTTAAAAATATGTGACATCATTTTTTTGTAATTTTAATATATATATTTATAATTTTTTAAAAATTAATATTTTTAAAAATGCTGAATCAAAATAAAAACTTATATATTTCTGTTTAATTAAATGAAAAAGAATTGAAATTCGACAAATAATATTTCGAGTTATAACAATTTTAAATTACCCCACTTTTTTTTAAATTTTAAAATTTCAAAATTTTTTAATAACATTTTGAGCAGTTTTAAGAAGTGATTTTGTTTACAAAATATATGGTTAACCATCACAAAAAAAATTCAAAATTTTAACTCAATAAATAAAAAACAATTATAAATGTGTCCCGGAGCCCCTTAATCTAGACTTCAAGTTGTAAATATATATATATATATATATATATATATATATATATATATATATATATATATATATATATATATATAAATATATATATAAAAGACGCTTTTAGCCACTAAGCCCTGTGGCGTATTGGTTAAAAACGTCAAACTGCCACACCACAGGTCCAGACTTCGATTCTGCGGCTGACCAAGGTTGACTCAGCCTCTCATCCCTTGAGTGGGTCGATAAAATGAGATCTAAGGAGGTTGGGAACTAAACTCTGGGTGTCCCACATCAGGTTGACCACCTAGCTGAGACTTATGCTATAAGGCAGTTGTTCTTAACCTTTTTAAGCCGCGACCCAAATTTGAGAAATATGTTCATGTCGCGACCCAAAAAAACGTCAAAATTTTTTCATTGCTTTATTTTAGATCGTATTTTTAAAAAATCTTCAATCCTATGATGATGATTTTTTTTAACTTACAAATTTTTTATTTATTTTTTTAATAATAAAGATAAACAAAAGTACTTTTCGATCCAAGGAAAATTTAATTAATAATCAAGTGTTTTTAATAATTTTTATTGACCAAATTAAAATATATTTATAACTTTTTGAAAATAATTGACATTTTAACTTATTCCTAAAAAAAAAGAAATATCAATACATATGTTAAGTCTTTTAAATTTTAAATGCAAGTCATACAGTTTTAATGAGAACCTTGTGCTTGAATACATTTTGAAAGATCTTCAAACCTCGGTTGAATGCTTGTCAAGGAGCACCTTATATCTATTTCAGGATTTAACTTGTTCCGGTAATTGTTTTTGATTACACACAGAGCCGAAAAACCAGCCTCACACATATATGTTGTTGAAAAGGGCAATAATACTTTTAGGGCTTCTTTAACAATTATTGGCTTTTCGATTTTTAATTTTAACCAGAAAGCACATAAAGATTCAGTGTTTTTGTAGAAATTGTATCGAAGTGCTTGGTCACTTTGTATTTCTATTAATTGTTCTTGAAATTGATTAATATTAACAAATTCATCATGCAAATCACTTACATCAAAATTTAATGGCATTCGAACCCAATTATATTTGAAAACATCGTCTGCAGGGAAATATCGATCAAAGTCTGTTATTAGTTTTTCTAAATGATTAATAATAATTTTCTGTATTTCAAAATCTGTGATATCAATATTATTGTCTTCAACAAGTAAATTAAGAGTCGGGAATGAAGCAAATTTCTTTACTTCAACCTTATTTCTCCATAATTTGAGTTTATTTTTAAAACATGTAATTTTTTCAGTTAATTCAATAATAGTATGATTACGTCCTTGCATAGACGTATTTAGATTATTTATTTCAAATAAAATATCTGACAAATAAGCAACTTGAGTAATCCACTTCAACTCGGAGAATTTAGATGCTAATGGGTGTTTCTTTTCTCTCAAAAATAATTCGACTTCTGTCCGTAATGATAATACTCTTTGAACAACTTTGCCCCGGGACAGCCATCTAACTTCAGAATAATATAATAAATGTTCGTATTCTGCACCAAAGTCGAAACACAGTTAGCGGAAAATTCTACAGTTAAGAGCTCTTGATTTGATAAAATTGACTACCGCAACAATTTCATCCAAAACGATACATAATTCGGGTGATAATTTTTTTGAAGCAAGATTTTGTCTATGTAACAAACAATGAATCGATATAATTTGTGGATTCATTTGTTTTGCTCTTGTCGAAAATCCCTTTTGAGATGCTGTCATGGCAGCTGCACCGTCGGTGCAAATACTGAAACACTGGTTCCAATTTAATCCTTCTTCTTTAAAAAACGAATCGACCGTAAGAAAAATATCTTCAACTCTAGTTGTTGTTGACATTGGTTTGCAAAATAAAATGTCCTCCTGTATATCTGTTAAACCTGGATACCGCACGTAAACCATGAGTTGAGCATCTTTACTTACATCTGTCGTTTCATCCAGTTGAATACTAAATAAACCAGCAATTTTTATAGCAGAAATAAGTTGATTCTTAATATCAAATGACATATCATTAATTCGTAAACGAATTGTATCATTTGATAATGGTATCTTTTGTAATTTCTTTGAACTTTCATCTCCGCACATGATACGTGCCATGTCAATGGCAGCAGGTTTTATAAGTTTTTCAGCAATATTATGGGGTTTCTTTTGTCTTGCAATATGCCAAGCCACATGAAAAGAAGCAAGTGTAGCTTATTTGGCAGAATTTATAAAACCACTACTACTTGGTGCATTCAAACGCTGTATTTTTAAATGGGCTTCTTTTCTTTCGAAAAAAGTACGATCTTTTCCCTCAAAGGAAAAATTTTTATGTTTTGCATCAAAATGTCTTTTAAGTTTGTTCGGTTTCATCGATTCATTACTTAATATTTCACTGCACAACACGCATTGCGGCTTGTTCACTCCTCGATCATAAATGCAAGTAAAACCTAATTCTAAAAATGCTTCCTTGTATTCACGTTTTGCCATTATTAGGGTGATTACAATTTTACAATACGCACTGCAGCTTAATCACTCCACTATTAATAATAAGACAAAATTTGTTTCTAAAATGCTTGTATTCACGTTTCACTGTTATTACACGTTTCACGTTTCACTGTTATTCACAACACAATACGCAGAAACGAGTTTTTGACAGAGAGCTTACTGAGTCTGCGCGCACGCAAAGCAATGGCGTGCGTATTACCAACACCTCCTAGAAGAGAAAGCCTCAAGACAGGAATTGGACGGCACCCCAAGCCCGTTGTCAAGAAAGCGGAGATGGGCACCGCCGGCCTTGGTCAACAGCGGACTGCTGCGCTATGAGTTTATTATATAAGGGACATTAGATAAATATAGTTTCTGTTCTAATAAATAATCAGCCACAGTGAGTAAATTCTCTATATCGCTCGTTATATATTTGAAGAGAGTTTTGCTGAAATCTATGAAATGTTCTGAATATCCACGTTAGCATTCCTCTGAATATACTAAAAAATAAACGTTAATATCGAACAGAATATTTATTTTAACTGGTCTACGATCTAACAGTAAATATAAGAACAATAAATATAAGAAACAATAAATATAAGAAACAATAAATATAAGAAAGAAAAGGGAGTTCTGAAGGAAATGCGAACTCCTTTTCAACTCATACCTTTATCCTCATCGAAAACGACTTTTGACCATACCAGCCCCTGGTATATGAACTCCAGTGGGCATACCGAGAAGCGTTCCCCTACCAGTGTCTGGCTCGTCTTCGGCATCATCGTTATAATATCTGGGGTTCCTAGCTAGGCCATCACACAAAACAGCAAGGAAAAGGAAAAAGACCTATGAAATGAAAGTGAAAAGAGTTGAAAATTATTGCACCGGTCATAATTTGTATTAACATATTGCTTTAGCACTCGAGAAGAGTCGCAAGAGCATCGATGTCCACAGTTAGGCACCCACGCAAAACTACAGGGAAAATGAAAGGGATCTGTGAAATGGCATTAAAAGGGGCCCGAGGAGACTAAAGGCTTTGGACTCGGGATTAGGGATGCTCAGTTCAAATCCCTTCAATACCTTCGTGTCCAGACGGGACATGGGCACGTTTAATTCTTAGATCGGAAAGCCCTTTATGAGGTCGGAGAGGGTGGGACAAGGTATGATCCGCCCAAATGTCACCACTCGTGGTGCGAGGTAAAAATTCAGGAGAGAACAGTGGGTGGTGTTCGCTCACCTACCTGTGTTCCCGTTGAAAGCAACTAACTACATTCTCACAGATTATGTGCGAATGTCTTTATGTACAAGTGCCCCACATTGGCAAAGAGCAAGTAAAAAGGGTTGAAATTTAATTCGTTGGTCTTAAATTTTATTTAAATAGCGTTTTAGGTACTCTCAGAGTTACTCTGATAACTTGCAAAAATTACCTTTGTCGGAATTTTGGTTGAACGTATTTTACGTATCGTAAAACTGCCCTACTAGTCCGAGTTACATAAAAGCTGTTGTGCCATTGAAGGATTTATAAGTTTATATTAAGTAATGAACATTGAAAAAAACCTACTGTGTATCAAAATTTTTATTACCGTTTCCTAACTGTTCCCTTCTTCTTCTTTTCGGGGACCAAAACATTTCGTTGAAGAATTTATATTATAACCATTTCTTTACATATTTTGAACTCCGCTAATTGATTTCGCAATCATGTCTATCTGAGCACATTTTTAGGAGATTTATGTGGGATGCCATCCATACAGCCCCATGCATGCCACTCTCACATGGAGTGCGCCTTTGTAAGCTCCCGTGAGCGCCACCTAGCAGGCGCCGCGAAGAACAGACGATAGACGATGTTTAACTTTTGACGAGCGTGCACGTGTGTGTGCCGCGCTGCTTGTTTATCCCCCTTTTAGACGTTAGTTCCCCCTGTAAATAATGTCCCTCTTTAAATAAATGTTACATATCCTAACACTGTTTGTTATTATTCCCCCCCAAAACTCCACAGATGGGGTCTCTGGCCTCCTTTTACCCTTAACATCCCCTAGATCACCCCTGCCTGCCGTATCAACTCTCAATTTGATGTGATAGTTTCAACGACGTTTACAGCTGAAATCACGTATAATTTCACTAAGACGTATAATTCGACGGACTTATCAATTTTCCTGACGTGCAGAGGACTAAGTTGAGATATACAAATTGTTGGATTTTTCTGTTTAGAAGTCTGCATTCAGTGAGTACCATTTTTTTGTGAGTGTCGATATGTGTTCAGTTTCACTAAACGATTTTGTGCCAATCGCGCAAGCACTTATCTGTGCTCCAACTAAAAGTGTTAAATTATTTTTTTCGACTTGTTTTGATGAAACATTTGATTTTTCTTCCCGATCTAAATTATGCAATTTTCAAAATTTCCCTGCTACTTACGATTTGAATTCCCGAAAGAAATCCATCATTAAAACATATTCATTAAATGATTTTATCTGTGTTGCTAATATTTTGTATATTGATTCCGACGGTTCTAAAGTATGTGTTCAAACTATGTGATTCCATTTTTGACGCATTTTCGAATTTAACTTCCTTTCAAACTCCGATTTCTGATTTTGATGAGAATGACGATTTGACGCCAAGTTCCTTCGCGCAGACTGGAGTATCACAGACGCCAGCTGTTCTCGCCACAGTTGAAAATGCTTATACGAATTCTTTTTCGTCCAAACAAAAACAATCCGAAATTGACATTTCCGTTCCTTATTCTAATTTATGGCTTGTTTTGAGAGATGTTTCCTGTTCTATGTGAAAATTTACTGGTAACAATGCGTATACTATTCAAAGCTTTTTTGCGCGACGTAGAGGATAATTTATCCCTTTCACCACATTTAACAGATCAGCATAAAGTGATTTTTGTCAAAACTAATCTTTCTGGATCCGCTAAATTATTTATTCAAAGCCAACGTAATCTGATCAATTTGAGTTCTTTAAAAGAAGCATTAATTGAGGAGTTTGGTTCGAAAATTACGAGCGCGGACTTACATCGACAGTTGCGAAATCGAAAATTAAAACCAAATGAATCTCTTACAGAATATTTAATTGCTCTTCGTGAGTTAGCTTAGCAAGCTCTTGACTTTGCTGTGGACGACGCTAGCATAACTGAGTATTGCATAAATAATATTCCAGACGCTTCCTGTAATAAATTAATTTTGTATAATTGTACTAACTTTACGGATTTCAAACAGAAACTCAAAATTTATGAAAAGATTTTTGGCAGAACTAGATGTAAATCCTCAACTGACCATTTCGGTTCTAACTACATACCTCGTAAACGTGATGATGTGTACCATAAAATTTCAAACCCAAGACGTGAGATGAAACCAGAAGCACTTCGTCCTCATGCTCAAAGTAAACAAATGTGCTATAACTGTTTTAATTTTAACCATTTATCTAAATTTTGTCCAGACAAATATCGAGGTCCAAAATGCATTTCTTGTGGAAATTTCGGGCATATCGCCGCAAATTGTTCAAAATCAACTGATTTACACACAGAGAAAGAAACTGATGTTAATACTCTGAATTCAACTGCTTCAAATTTAATGTACAAGGATGTTACACTCAACCATGTCTCTTTCGACGCGTTAATCGAAACTGGTTCGATGGCTACGATTATGTTAAAACGAGCGTATACTAAAATTGGATCCCCTGTTCTTAATAACTCTAGCACATTGCTTACGGCTTTTGGCAATGGAAAAATTAAGCCGTTTGGTTCTTTCAAATCCCAAATTTTTATTGATGGTCAATTGTTTACCGCTGATATTTGTGTTGTTGACGATAATACTATGCCAGTAGATTTGATAATTGGTATGAATGTACTTGCACAGGCTGAATTCACTATCACTAAAGACGGACTTTCGATTCATAAACCTTTAGATTTTGACGCTATAGACGAAGACGTTACTCTTATTAGTAATATATTGGTAATAGATGATTCTAGCCCTGATATAGGCCCTAGTGCTACTAAACAACAGTGAAATACCATTCAACACCTCGTGGCCAATTATGAACCCCATAAAATCAAAACTACTAATATTGAAATGCATATACAAGTTGATACTTCGACTCCCCTCTGCTACAGACCCCGACATTTACCATTTACTGAGAGAGATATTGTAGATAAACAAGTTAATACTTGGATTCAGGACGACATAATAGAACCCTGTTCATCAGACTACTCGAGTCAGGTTGTTCTTGTTAAAAAGAAAGACGGAACCCCACGACTTTGCGTTGACTATAGACAATTAAATAAACATATAGTTAAAGATCGATACCCTTTACCTCTCATTGACGATTTACTCGACAAACTTCAGAATGCTCGTGTTTTCAGTACTCGAGACCTTAAAAATGGATTTTTCCATGTTAATGTTCATAAAGACAGTCGAGGTTATACTTCCTTCGTGACACATTCAGGTCAATTTCAGTTTCTTAAAGTTCCCTTTGGTCTTTGTACATCACCTTCCGTATTTCAGCGATTTGTTAACACAGTCTTTAAAGGATCTCATTTTATCAGGTCAAATCTTGTTGTATATGGAGGACTTAATCATTCCTGTTAAAGATGAAGCGGAAAATATCGAAATAATAAAATCAGTTTTTTCTGTCGCTTCTGACTACGGTCTTGAGATAAACTTTAGAAAATGTAAATTCCTTCATACACAAATTGAGTTCCTTGGCCATATTATTCAAAATGGACAGTTATTTCCCTCCCCTCTTAAAACAGCCGCCGTTCTAAATTATCCGGAACCAAAAAATCAAAAAGACGTCCAATGTTTCCTTGGTTTGGCTGGTTATTTACGTAAATTTATCCAAAACTTATCAGTTATCGCTCATCCTCTATCTAACCTTCTAAAAAAATGTACTATTTTCCATTTTGGTGTAAACGAGAAAAATGCTTTTCATCAATTGAAGCAATGTTTGGCTAATAAACCCGTTCTTAATATTTTTAATCAGAAAAGCGAAATTGAATTACATACTGACGGTTTTGGATGCATTCTTCTTCAGAAGTCCACTGATGATAACTGTTTTCACCCTGTATATTTTGCAAGCAAATGTACATCCGACGCTGAGAAAAATTACTGAAGTTATAAACTCGAGATGTTAGCCGTAATTCCTGCATTAAAAAATTTAGAGTGTATCTACTGGTCAGAAATTTACTATAGTAACAGACTGTAACGCCTTCAAACTTACTATGAGCAAGCGTGATCTCAGTGCTGAAATTGCTCGATGGACACTATTATTAGAAGACTATAATTATACAATTCAACATCAAACTGGAGCGAAGATGGCTCATGTTGATTCGCTAAGCCGCTATCCGACGATGATTATTACCGCCGATTCTTTGACTTTCGAAATACAAAATGCTCAGTCGCGACCCTAACATTCAAGCCATTAAAGAAATTCTTAAGACTAAACAGTATAACGATTATTTTATCAAAACAAATGTTCTCTACAAGTTAGTTCACGGTTACGAAGTTCTAGTCGTTCCAGACTCAATGCAAGACGGCATTATCAGAGACGCACCCGAGAATGAACATTTTGCTACTAAGAAAATTGAGGAGCAACTCAAACAACAATTTTACATGCGTAATTTAAAAGAGAAAATCGCCAGGTGTATTGCCAACTGTGTTCCATGCATCGAACCGCAAGTGTGGTAAACAAGAAGGACTCCTACACCCTTTACCAAAAGAGCACACCCCACTCCATACATATCATGTCGATCACTTAGGTCCTCTCGCTACTACTTCTAAACGATATAAATATATATTCGCCGTTATCGACAGTTTCACCAAATTTGTGTGGCTTTACCCGACGAAATCAACTGACGCTGCAGAAGTTCTCTCTAAATTAGAAATTCAAAAACAAATGTTTGGAAACCCCGTCCGTATTTTTTCGGATCGAGGATCTGCTTTTTTGTCGAATGCCTTTAAAGACTTTTGCGACCATGAGAACATCCAACATTTGACTATAACCAATGGTCTTCATTGCGCAAATGGACAGGTTGAACGCCTCAATTCTATAATCATTTCTGTTTTATCCAAAATGTCCATCCAAGATCCTACGAAGTGGTATATACATGTTGCTGACGTCCAGCAAATTAGTAACACAACTTTCCAACGCAGCATTAAGAAGACTCCTTTTAAACTGCTTTTCGGTACAAAAATGCGTGTCAGCAACAATCTCCAAATCACAGACCTGTTGAATACCGAAATACAAACTGAGTTTATAAATTCACGCGACGACCCCCCGTAAAGACGCCAAACAACAGATTTTAAGATTCCAAGACGAAAACCGCAAAACCTACAATCTACGACGAAAGACACCTCCGAAGTTCAAGTTGCACGATCTTGTCGCCATAAAACGCACCCAATTCGGACCTTGTTTAAAACTCCATCCAAAGTTCCTCGGACCCTACTAAATCATCAGACTTAAGCCCAACGTCACCTACGATGTTTAAAAATGTGGACATTTCGACGGACCCATGCATACCAGTACATGCGTCGAGTTTATGAAACCGTGGACTCATAACTTTACATAACCCGTTTGGACTAAACATACTTTGATTTTTGAACTATGTTTTCATATTATTTTTTCTTTTTCAGGCATACTTCATTAGCCAGGATTGTTTTGCTGTTTAGATGTTACTGCAATTAGTGTTATATTTTTCATTTTCTTTTCCAGCTCATTTTGCTAGTATTATAACCTATGTGTATTTTTATAACTTTTATACTTTCTTTTCATTTCGTCATAATAAATTGTCACCAGTATTTGTTTGGGCCCCTACCATCATCTGGGAGCAGATGCTTTTTGTCGGATGGCCGATGTGGGATGCCATCCATACAGCCCCATGCATGCCACTCTCACATGGAGTGCGCCCATGTAAGCTCCCGTGAGCGCCACCTAGCGGGAGCCGCGAAGAACAGACGATAGACGATGTTTAACTTTCGACGAGCGTGCACGTGTGTGTGCAGCGCTGCTTGTTTATCCCCCTTTTAGACGTCCCTTCCCCCTGTAAATAATGTCACTCTTTAAATAAATGTTACATATGTTAACACTGTTTGTGATTATCCCCCCCAAAACATCACATTTATACTTAGCATTAGCTATTTCACATAGATGGAGATTTTGGGAACTTCGTTAAGTTATCTCAAATATTCATTAGAAAAAATTATTCATGCTATGTAATTTCATATTAATTTTAACAAAGATTCTTTTATGATTCAATCATACTCAAGAAATTTAAAAACAAAACTGAAAAAGAATCAGTGAAAGTATATTAATAAACAAATAGGGTCTTGTAAGGTATACACAAGATTCGATTCACAAGAATCGAACTTTTGAGTGAATGAATTAAAGAAGCTGCTTTAGATATGCTAATTTCGGAATACGCGCCTAGTATAAATACCATGCAGCGTCATTAATGAAAAAAAGGTGGTTAGGGTTGAAGAAGGTAGTTAAAGTGGATAGATAAGTGATAGGGAGCTACGAGGTATGCAGCTCCAGTACTATCCTGAGCTAGTGCTTAGGGGGCCCGAAGTTTATGTGGCAGTACTGCTGGTTTGACTTACTGTTTGTGAGTACTGAAAATATATTGTTCTTGAAAGCTGTATTTATATATTCCGTACAAGTAGTACGTATGCTTATTGCTGTAAAAGCCAATTATATATGTGCACCGAATTCAATAAACATTGTTTCATGTATAAACTGTGTTTGCATCAAATTCAAATAGAGTGCCACTTCAAATTATATACACCCCAGTCTGGGTAGAAGTGAGCTATATACTCTATAGTCTTTTAAATACCATTTATAATACCGTCCAACATTATTGGCATAAAGGGAGTCCATTCCTTCTGAGATGCCATTTTCAATTTATTATTTTTTAAGTCTTATAACTTAGTTTTGTTTGACTTAACAAGTATTTAAATCAAATATATTGCTTTCTAAACATGTTTGTTCATAAATTTAGCTCTCTTTGCTTTGAATTAGTGCATCTACCATAATTAAAATTCCTAGATGAATTTAGTTTAGCAAGCCCTAGAGACAATATCACATATTTAGGATTTTAATTACGATATTCTAAAGACTGCACCATACGGGTGTTTACATAACTACGAGGCTTTCCACGTGAGATCCCGTTCGGAAAATGTTTTCTCTCTCGTCATCTCGTTAAAGTAACTAGATAATACATCATTTGCCTTTCAAATAGCTATGGTTCGGTATCCAATATTTTAATTAGTCCTTCAAATATTATTTATTTTAAAATACCTTTGTTGGTTAAGAGGAGAGGGAGAATTGGCAATTGGATTTACATATAGCAATATATGGCTGCTGAAAATTCATTGGACTCTTTTTTCAGATGAATTTACCAAAGAAGTCTTGAAAACAGCTAGTAAATTTAAAAGTGCTAGTAAATTTAAAGGTGAAATAAATATTTTACATTCAGTACAGGCTACGATAAACACATAACTATCAATTTCTTTCTTTTAACTTTCTTCGTAAAAAAATGCATTGATTCGATAGATCTCTTGTATGAGTATTCTTTACATCTGATACTAAGTTGTTGTGTTGTGGCGTTGAGACATATTCCTCCTGGTCTAAAGCATTCCAGGCCAGGTCCTAACATTCCTGCGGGTTGAGAGGTCCCGCACCGGTTTTTAATGCCACCACAAGGGTCGGAATCCAGGTGGAACCACAATTTTCCCCGAGCACCCCAAGGGACGACTTCTTGGTTGGTTAGTGCCTTCTCCCACTAACTGACCTCCCAGAAGGACTTAACGGCATATGAATTCAAAGTACTTATATCCGGCCTAGACACTTCCCGTAAAATAATGGTCAAATGAACCTGTCATAAAAAATTCCGCACGAAACATTTACCGACCAGCGTACTTGATGTCGAACTTCGACAGCATATCTCAGATTTTCCATCGATCAGGTATGAACTTTCTGTCTATTCCACATTCCGTTATGCAAAAAAACATGCATCATCTGTCCACATTATGTCTGCGAGGAATATTGGTTGCACCGCTAAGTTATTCTTCACAAAGTTGTACCACGTCTAACGTCTCTCAACATCTATTGGCAGCAAGCCCTGCACGGGTATGGATGGGTATGGATGAGCACCTAACTCATTGAGGATTTTCCAAACGCTGCTTTTTGAGAGGCCACAATTGTCACTGATCATTTTTGTGCTGCTCTGAGGATGGGCGAGATCGTATGCTAGCACATCTTCCGGTTGCACTTTGAATCCTACATTACGAGGTCATTGAACTCGAGGTCGACTAGTCACGCAGCCCGTCTCCCTTAAACGTTTTACAACTTTAACGCTGGTCTGCCACGTAGGATGCGGGTCTACAGGAAAACTTTCACGATACAGCCTTCCAACTGCTTTTGCCTTACGCACACATTCACCGTAAATTAACAACATCTCGCAATACTCTGTAATCCAAATTTTGCCATAACCCTCAGCTTTAACGTACAACCCAGAAAAATACCCTTTTTATACTACACAAGTCTCTGGTGAACAGGTAAGACTTTCCATCCTCATTTGCATAATGCATGAAATCCGTGTTATTTTTATACCAGACATGGTTTTTTAAAGTTTTCATAGTTTGTAGAGACATTCAGTAAAACTCGCAACTGGTGAGGACAGAACCATGGTACTCATCAACAGGAATGGCTTGTGTTTCCCCTGCGCCACAACACAGTCTGGTATTTAGTCCGTGAGGTGGTCTTTTGAGATTCACTCGCGTTTCACGACGCCATAGTGTCCGACGCAATACTCTTCAATGCCAAATTTTCCTATAACCCTCACCTTTAACGTAAACCCAAGCAAAAACATCCTTTTTATACTACACCAGTCTCTGGTGAACAGGTATGACGCTCCATCCTCAATTGCATAATGCATGAAATCCGTGTGATTTTTATACCAGACATGGTTGTTTAAAGTTTTCATAGTTTTCATAGTTTGTAGAGACATTCAGTAAAACTTGCAACTGCTGAGGACAGAACCATGGTCCTCATGAACACGAATGACTTGCGTTTTCCTTGCGCCACAACACAGGCTGATATTTAATCCGTGAGGTGGTCTTTTCTAGCTTCGCTCACATTTTATGACACCATAGTGTTGAAAATCACGACCAAACAAAGGTTCCTTTTTTGCATTCTGTTTTGAGTATTAATGCACGCAAGGTGTCTTTTCTTATTAAATCTATGATGCTAAACAACTTTGTGTTTGACTTTTTTCCCGTATCTCGTACCGTTTTTGAGATAAAAACGCTAATTCCAAAATTTTCCGATAGAAAAGTAGTCTCATTGAGTAGCGCATAGGCTTTTTACTATACCTAGACACCTACTTTATGGTCTAAGCTGTCACCGTATAGAAGTTAAGGGGGTGTATCGAATATAGGTGGTAACCCTGTATAAGCCGGCAAATACGGTTTATGGGGCTTCCATGAAAAAGTAGCTACTGTAGAATCGCGGTGTTGAAGGGCGAACGTTCCTAGAATGAAAGAGATGAAGTACCTGCCGCACTGGAAAAATACCGGGTGGTTATAATTAAACTTCCCCTATAAACGGCATCCTACAGTGCAAACGGATGAACGGAATGCAACGAAATTTCGTATATGGGCTATACACGAGATGCGCTCACGGAATTTCGAAAAAAAAAAATATAATTCCAAAATGTCCACTAGACGGCGTCTTTTCGGGAAAAACATGAAATTTTACACAATAAACGACTAAAACGGAAGACAGAAACTATATTAACAATCCAGAACAAGAATTATGAGTAATAAAATGTAAAACTGGGATAAGCTGTGAGTTGTAAGAGAAAAATATCGAGATTTGCATGCTTGGGATGAAGAGGAAGATTTATACAAAACACGTTAGGGTATAAAACGTTTGCAGACGTTGTCATGTTTAAGTCCATGTTTCCGGCTGTACTAATGACGGTCTCTTTACGTGCGTTATTGGGGAAGTTGTTTTACGAAAACAAGGGGAATGCTTCTGCTGCAATTCCTGAATTTCGTCGTAGAAAGAACCTACGGCGTGGACCATTGTCTACTAAATGTATCTGGGCCATGATTGAGAGATTTGAAGAGACGGGGAAATTAGGAGTTCAACCTGGAAGAGGCCGTAAACGTGTCACACCGGTACTTGTTGATGCCGTCAAGACAGCTGTTGACGCACAGTCACAGACATCAGAGTTTGGGAGCAGTAGCGCGCGTGCAGTTTCTCGACATACAGGCTATTCTTACAGCACCGTCCGAAAAGTACTCAGAAACATAATGCTCTACTTCCCATACAATATCCGCCATATCCAGGAGCTGCTTGATAGGGACAAGCCACAACGTCTCTCATTCGCAGTCAGTTTTCTCAACAGAATGACTGTTAATCTGTCATGGCATTGGAATATTCTGTGGAGCGACGAGGCTCATTTCTACCTCAATGGGACAGTCAACACACAGAATTGCCGCATTTGGGCTAAGGAAAATCCGAGGATCCAGGCTGAATTCCCCCTACAGTCTCCAAAGGTCACTGTCTGGTGTGGATTCACGGCGACATTCATCCTTGAGCCATTCTTCTTTGAGGAAATCTGTGGGCCTGTCACATGTTCCGTTACGGGCCGTCGGTACCATGACATGCTGCACACGTTTTATGTGCCGGAACTATATCAAAGGCGGGTCCTTACATCGACCATTTTCATGCAGGATGGTGCGCCCCCACATATCAATGGGTCCGTGAAGGCGTTATTGCTCCAACACTTCACAGAGGAATGTGTTATTAGTCGCTCCTTTCCTAATCCATGGCCACCACGTTCGCCGGATCTAACTCCGTGCGATTTCTGGTTATGGGGCTATTTAAAAAATCTGGTGTATCGTGGAGATGTTGCAAATTTGAATGACTTAAAGAACTCCATAACGCTTCATGTGCGAAGCCTCACAACTGATCAGTTACGATCTGCTGTTGAACACACTGTCCATCGACTTGAAATTTTGCAGGTGAATGAAGGTGGTCAGGTGGAGCAGCTTTCCCTACATCGTCCTGGACACGATTAACAACTGCTCGTCTTATGCAAGTTCGTCCTAATCTGTTCTTGTTTCTGCAAACTGAACTGTTTTTATTTCTCGATTACCTTTACTTAATGTGGTTCGATGACAAGGTGATCAGAAACTAGTCTATGAATGTTAATATTGTTTCTGTATTCCGTTTTGGTCGTTTATTGTGTTAAATTCCATGTTTTTCCCGAAAAGGCGCCCTCTGGTGGATATTTTGGAACTAAATTTGTTTTTTCGAAATTCCGTGAGCGCATCTCGTGTATAGCCCATATACAAAATTTTGTTGCATTCCATCCACCCGTTTGCGCTGTAGGATGCCGTTTATAGGGGAAGTTTAATTATAACCACCCGTTATATGAAAGGGATAGAATACAACTTCTGTATCAAGTATATAATCATACGCTAATAAAGCCTATACTACTTCATGAAATAATTAATACGCAAATATGAGATAGAGAAACACATCACTTACTAAAAACTTCATTCTGGACTTCTAGTGAATATCTTTGGTGAACAAGGATACAAGTGCTGGCATCTCCATTGTTTCCTCTTTATATATGATTCAAAGGGGAATCCAATAACTGCGCAGTCAAAGTCTGATTTCCAAATGTCCATTGTCTTCTATTAAATAATCTTGACAAAACAGGTTATAGATGTCATTTCCAATATCTCCTGTTTGTACATCCATCAAACTAAAATCTTATGACTGCATATTAAATGTCTGATATCAATACCTCTATTGAATATCAAGTTTAAAATCTATATGACGGATTGAAATGCCAAACGATTTACTCAATTCATTTATTCAGCAATTGGAAGACGTAAACCACACACCATTAAATTAAACTCCACAGAAATGATGCTCCTTTTATTTTATTTTCCTTTTTCCCGAGTGCAACTGTGAAAGTGTCCGAATACATCAGGTAAGGAGATTAGAAACTTGGATTATTGTTAGAATTTTAGTTTTTTCAATTTTTTGAATACTAAATTGAAGTGTAATATATTTCAGGTACGTGTTAAATTTAAATCAAGTAAATACAGACTGCATGGCTGATTTTAATTGTTTTTTCAAAGATATAATTGTTTAATGGTAAGAACCAATGGTGAACTCCTAACTGTCAAGCGGAAAAGCGCACTAAGATTACATATAAAATATGTCTGAAATTTTATATTGGTATTTTTGTAAAGTATTTCAAATAATTTGCTTAGCACCTTGAAATTATACTTCAAAATTGGTCGTTTTGACATCAAAACCTTCATATATGGAGGAATATAAGAAGGAAGTTGGAAGGAATATAATAAGGATTTACAAGAAAGAATATAAAAATATAATATCGACATTCTGATTTGATGCCTTTATGTTATGTACACTCTCGAGTTGATAGGATTTAAAATGCAAAAAAAAAAATTATACGTGATACAGAAAATTTTTAAAGCGTTAAAAACTTTTAAAAATTTTAAAACGATTCCACTGTTTTCAAAGCTTGCAAACAGTGGAAGTTTTTGGCTTCTATGGGAGACGGAATTCCATGTTTCTCATCTTCATCATAACCGAACTACCCAATTTTTGCAAAAGGGTTTGAGATCCATTTTCCCATGCTGAAGAAATCATATGAAGAGATTCTACGGCGTTTATCGGTTTTTTCTGTCTCTAAATTCTATACTAAGAAGAGATATTTTCAAATATTTGTTTCTATAGTTGACTTTTAACGATCGTATGATCCCACAATCACAAGGTTTAACTTTGCTTGCACAATTGGCAGGGAAAAATTCCATTCGCACATTTTGTAATTTTAAATGTACAACATGGATTGTACATTGATCAACAAATAAAATAATCTTACATTTCTGTAAGCGCATTTGTCTGTCCAGTTTGCGGATAATCGACTCCAGCAGACGCGCCATAAATAGACTCGTAGGAAAAATTGTGCCTATTTCTAAGGCGGTTTATCAAACCATTTGAAGCTGTGAATCCTTAAATTTCCAGTTTATAAGCAAGTTCTATTTCAAAACGGGATACTTGTATGGGGATGCTTGTTGCACGAACTTAGTTGAACTTTATTAAGAACAAAGAGAGGGGAGATTATGAGTATTTGACGTTTTGATAAGATATATTTCTTTTTTTTGACACAATTTTTGACTATTTTAGGAAAATTTCATTGCGTTTTTCCCTCTGAAAAAACGTTTAATGTGGGAAATGTTTTAAAATGATAACGTTAAATCTCAGATTTTTTAACATTACAATTATATGAAATAAATTGGGACTAATGAAAAAGGACGTTATATGCGGGAAATCGTTAAATACGGGTTATGTAAATCGGGGTTTCAATATCAATATATATATATATATATATATATATATATATATATATATATATATATATATATATATATATATGAAATAAACATCGTCTCATTTTAAATTTAAACTCACTAGGGGCTTTTCCCCTAGGCTCGCTACGCTCGCTTTTCGTACGGGGCCCCCGGAGTTACTTTAAATAAATATTTAAAACTTAAATTTTCAGAAACAGGTTATGATGAGTTTGGTCTAGGGAAGAAAGGTTTCTATCAACAAGTCATGCTTAAGCCCTTCACTTAGATGTGAAAAATTCGTGATTAGGAAATTAAGTACCAGAACTTAATAAGCTTGGATATATGATATCACACCATTTTTTAGTCATAACTTTTGTTTTGAAGCTTGGAGTTTTATAAAAGTTATTTTAATGGATATCAGTTATTTTTTTGAAATAGGTAAATAGCCATTCACAAACTGGGCTTTTGCCGGCAAACAATTGCTTGATACCTGGAGTCTCATAATCAGTTACAAATATTTAGGTTTTATTTCTTTACCCAGGAACCAGCCCCTTCCCTAAACTGTAACTGTGAATCATGGAGATGAAAACACTAACTGACCAACTTTAGGTCTACCACTCTGTCTACAAAGAAACTGGCAAAGAAAGTGACTTCAATGACACTGGTAGTTGGCTCTACGCACATTCTAGCAGAGTCATGACAGTCGCTTATGGGCACAGACCAATTTGACCACTCTATCTACAAGAAACTGGCAAAGAAAGGGACTGGAATGGCACTACATATATCATTTACAATCACATAGTATCAATTCGACGTTACATATCATTTAAAAAAAATAAAGAATTTAAATTCCTACAATATTTCCTTGTAAACAATATTCCCAACTTTTTTCTCATTCCTGATAAAAACTTTAATATTTTCCCTCGATATACATCTTGACAAAGCAACATGCAAATGGCCATGGGAAAATATCGGACGCTCTATGTAAATGCCTACGCGTTCAAAAGTCTGACCTTGTGACTTGTTAATCGTTAGCACATACGCAAGACGAACAGAGAACTGCCTACGATATAACACTAAGGGTAAATGGCAATGACCAGTTGATGTGTTCAGTTAAATTCTCGGTATATCTACCACGGAGCCTTTTCGATCCCCAGTTATAATCTTCACAGTCAAAACCTGAAACCCAATCCGCTTTACCAAGAGACTTGTACCATTGCAGAGTCCATCAGCTATTGACAAATTCCTAATAAGCATAACGATGCAGCCAACTTTTAACTTAAGCTTGTAGGGTGGCATTCCAGATGGCGTGAGAGCATTCAGATACTCGTCAGCATACCTGAGAGTTGCTTCCACTTCTCTTGCATCACTATTGTCAATTCCATAAAGAGTTGCCTTGTCAATGCTGTAGCTTACCATTTCTTCTCCAGTAATTCTGGACAATACTTTTTCATTTATTCGATTGACTTCATCGTTGTGTGGTGATAAAACTATTCTGGTGAACAGATCAGTTCAAGCATCAGAAACATCTTCGAAAAACCAATCAGTCATGTCTTCACAGTGAAATTTTCAACCACCAGTTTCTCAAAGTCTCTATTGCCAAATTGCAAAAGCCAGTCTGAGAAATCTGCTGCTCCTCTGTCGGCTCTCAGGTTGATTTTTAAATGATGAATCTCGAATACTGGCCACAAGGGAGATGATTTCACACACTCATTGACAATTTGTTTTCTACTTGCTTTCTTCACAACTGGCAGCACTTGTCGGAAGTCTCCTCCAAGAATGAATGCCTTTCCACCAAAAGCTATATTGTTGTTCATGGTGTCACGAAGTGTACGATCAATAATCTCAAGAGCTTTTCTGGGTATCATGCTTGCTTCATCCCATATCACAACATCGACCTCTTGTTTGCCTGGCATGTCTAAATTTTTCCTTATTGAGCATATAATAATTTTTGTATTACGATTTTCTGTGTGTAGTTCTTTCAGAGATTTTCTTCAAACAATTTTTGGATTCTACAGTTGTTTGCACAATACAACTGGCTTCAACTGTTTCTTTGAAGCATTTATTTCATAGCGTGGGGATTTATCTCTACCAGGACCTAATGTGTCACTTTGTTCACTTAATTGGAGGACTTTTCGTTTTTCCGAATCTCTGTAATAGGCCTGGTTGTTTTTTCGTTTTAATTGAAATTTGGATTGCATTTTTCTATTCTAGTCAATCTTTATAAACACAATGGGTAATATCGTACTAAACACTATTTATACATCATTAATCATTTGCTATATGTAAATTTTATACGTATATGTATATTTCTCTATTTTGCAAACCCACGTGGTTGTAGCAAAAAGTAAAATATGAATAATAATTAATCCTTATTATTTGAATTCAATCCTTAGTATTTTCTATGAACGTATAAAACAAACAAATAAGGTTATACATATACAATATAATTAAAAATTCTATGCACTTACTTAGGATTTCACTTCCTTAAAAAACCAACATGTACACCGATTCCTTCTATAAGTGATAATGAGTAAAGGGTTGGTACAATACCATTGGGCGATAGTACGCCAAAATGGTTGCCATTTTGCCATTTTGGAGTACTATCGCCCTAAGATGTTAATTTTACAGTTCTGTGCTAATTAAAGATTATTTTTTATTCTTTTTTATTTCCAATGGCAAGGCAAAATACCAATACATATAAAAAGATAAAATGACAGTACAAAGATATAAACATGTACATGAGATGGCGAAACTGAAAACAGGGTATAAGACAGAATTCATTGCCTTAAAAGTACTCTTGCTTCCCAATACCTTGAGAATACTTTATGAATGATTAACATAATTATTATATTTCATTGCATCGCCCTCTTGTTATATTCTCCAATAAATATGACAATATGTAAAAAAAAAATTTTAAAAACTACTACTAACATTTTATTGCATTCAACAACTTAGTAATTCAAGACATATTTAGATTATCAACTGAGGTATTGTAAATAAAGTCCTTGAAATCCTTCAACTATAATAAAAGTTACTATAACAGAAGATAAAGTGGTAAATTTAAAACTAAAATAGAAAACTGAAAATAGTTGAAATTGAACTATTTTAAAAATTAAAAGAGTAGGGAAGACCGGGGCATGTCGGCCATAGGGGCACGTTTGTCCATCTGCGATATTTTTCGAACTCTCCAGTAGATTGCGTTACTAGCTAAGCGTCGTGTGTCTTAGCACGTTTTCTTTCACACATAACAGCGTAAGAGTTTGTTTTCTACATTCATCCGCCTATAAAAGTCAATAAAATTGTCAATAAATCACAAAAACATTGAATTAAAATTGAATTCAATGTTTTATTTGTTGTTGTTACCGATCCCTGCCATCCAGCAGAGCTAGATTAGGTCCATGAAACCGCACGCTCTCAAGAAGTCAATTACCAGCAATGGCCGCTCTAGAAAATCTTCCTTTTCAAGTCCCAAGCACACTAGGATACAATTCGGAGTGGCTTGCATTTTGGAACATTTTGTACAAGTTGGAAACACTTTCTCCTTGTCAGTATAAGTCAGTGGCGGCCGAACTTTTTATCACTTCGGGCGACCTGTAATTTAAATTATAGGCGGCGGTCTACTAACATCGTATGTGTTGAGTGACCATAAGAAAATTAGTAATTTAAAGACAAAAATTAGTTTAAGTTTAAAATAATCCTAGATGTTACCAATTACATTCAATATAAAGTTATTTTAATAAGAGAAAAAAAAGTTTTCTTCTTACAAACTAATTAGTTTATATATTGAAAGTTAATTTTAACTATAATTTTTATTTCCTTTCAGAGGACGCGCTGGAAACATGACATTGCATATTTTCGGCAAGCTTTTCATACTGTGGTTCATATGTACTTATAGCTATTCGTACTCGTGCTGTGAAATGGCCATCTGTCAAACGGGATCGATGTTTTGTTTTGATTGCATTCATGGTAGAAAATGCTGTTTCGCAGAGGTAAGTAGAACCGAAAAAGTATGTTAAATATGCTGCACATCTCCATAAACATGAATATTTTTCTTCGCAAAGTAAATTCCAATAACTATTTTCAGACGAAGTTCTTGATTTCAAAAATATATCGCATTTTAGGTTAAGGATTTCATCCTCAACTAGCATTTGATCCACATCCAAAATTTTTTAAATTTTATTGATATTTCTTCTATTTTTATTTCATCATTGAATGGGAATGACGTGAATAATAATTATATAATCTATTTTAGAAATATCTTTAAATCTTCTATCAAACTCATTTTGTGCAAAGACATCTTATTTGCATATTGATCGTATTCATTTGAGTTTCTATACGTAGATTTAGCTGCCATATTTTCAAATTGTTTTAAATCTCCTCCCCCTCAATTGTGCTTCAAGGAATGTAAGTTTCTCTTTGAATGTATTAACATCGCTAACCATTTCAGTTTATGTTTTGTTCTTTCCTCGAAGTTGCAACTTTAATTCATTTAGCTTTCCTGTAATGTCAAAGAGAAAAGCAAGATCACGCACCCATTTATCATCTTCCAATTGAGGATATGATGTATTAACAGATGCCAAAAATTCTTTTATTTCAGGCAAAAGGTCCAAGAATCTATTTACAAACTTACCACGGCTTAGCCACCTTACGTCAGTGTGTAATATTAGTTCCCCGAAATCAGATCCACATTCCTCTAGTAATGCTCTGAATATGCGTCTTTGCAAACTTCTTCCACGAAGAGAATTAACTAATTTAAATGCGAAATTCATCACATCGTCTGAATTCGGTTAATATGAACAAACGGTCGCCAACCTCTAGCGATATGGCGTAAATGTGACATTACAAATCGAAGAACAATATAGTGTAAATTAACACTGCTCTTTCTGGCAAACCCACAAAATAAGTCAAATATTTTGCATAAAAAACGACTTTGGCGAGAAACCGTATCATGTTCTTCATATTTACCCTGAATTCAATATTTTTTAGCATAATGCCTGCAGATGGATAATGCAATGGTAGTTTGTGAAACTTGGAATATCATCAACACTTTTACAAAGCGAAATAAATCCATTATGATTCCCAACCATAGAACGAGCTCCATCAGTCGTTATCGATACCAGTTTATGTATGGGAAATTCTGTTTCAGTAATAAAAACTTAAACGAATTATAAATATCTTGACCTCTCGTTTGTCCTTTCATAGGTGAAATTGTTAGCAGTTCTTCTCTGACAGACATATGTTGGAATCACATTCGAATAAATATAAATAGTTGTGCTGAATCAGTGACATCCGTAGATTCTTCTAATTGTAAGGATAGAAACCTACATTCATTAGTATTTTCTTTTATAATCTCTCCTAAATTGCTACTCATTGCTTCTGTTCTACGCATAACGGTGTTTCTCGAGAACGACATTTCTTTAATTGAAGCAATTATTTCAGATTTATTGTTAAATTTTCGAAATAATAGTTCTCCTGCTTTAATAAAACTCTCCTTACATATTTCAGCGTCTACGAAAGTCTTCTGATGTTTTAATAAAATTTCAGCTACCTTTAATGAGGCCATGGTGGCTGTTTTCGACTTCGTACTTAATCTCGCAAAAAATTATTGTTGCATATTTAATTATGTCAGTAATTGTTGTACTTTTGCCTTCCGTAACTCGGTGCCAAGTGGATAATTATTCTCATATTGTTTATGCACTGTTCCAGAGGGTTTTTCAACAATGGCCCTTTTTGAAAGTGCTACGCTTGAAAGACAAATAATGCAAACACATTTATCTTTTTCCTTCGTGAAAAAAAAACTCCTGTTCCCATTCATCATTATAATGATATATTTTCGACTTCTTGGAACTTTTGGTCGGGGGACTCATTGTGGGTAAAAAAAAACATTAAATTAAATAAAAAAAATTAAAAATTAAATTAAAGAGCATAGTAAAAAAAGCAGAAGCTTACATGAAATGATGACTACTGTCACTCCTGGTAACTTTCGTTACGATCGATACAAACACGTCAAAACTAACCCGTATCAAATAACCCCCTTTAGGTGATGAGACTTCCTGAGTCGAAGATAGCCGATTATAGCGAAATGTGACATCTAAAACCCGAAATGCCCACACACACGTCCCCTATGCGTTACGGTCGCCACGTGAGTAATATATAATCTAAAAGTCAACACTTGTTCTACCCATCGGGTTTCAGAGAGAGAGACTAGCACCAACAATTGGCTTACTTCGAGATTGTAGCGCGTCGTCTCTGTCGGACGGTTTGACTCGCATGATATGTGAGACGAAGAACTGAAATGTTTACATATAAGAAACGTGGGCGACTAGGAATAGTTACGCGGGCGACCAGTCGACCGCGGTCGCCGCTTACCAGTGGTGCCAGGGTAATCGCATTGTCACCATACCGACGTCCACCAATCCATGGTGGACCTCGCAACATGACAGATGGCGTTGTCGTCCTAGAAGTAACATTAGTCCAACCCGTAAAACTGCCACAACGTAGCCAGCACAATGTGTTCCAAATTAGTGCAGTAGACGTCAGAGTTCAGCTTACCAAGAGTTGGAACCAATGGTCCCGGTCCATACCAAGAAGAACATTCCCAGACCATAATTCCACCTCCGCCGAACTTTACTGTGGGCACAATGCATTTTGGCAGGAGGCGTTCTCCAGGCAGACGCCAGACTCAGAACCTACTATTCGAACAGTAGCAGGTGAACCTTCATTTGTCGCTCCTGAGCACCTGTTTCCACTGAATTTCGGTCCAGTTTTGACGTGCTTTGCACCACATTTACCGAGCAGAGCGTTTGGACTTTTGTGATGAAAGGTTTATGGAAGAAACCAGGAACATGAAAACCAAGCAGATGTGCTTCCCTGCGGATTGTATTAATCGAAACAACATTCCCGGATGCCCGTTGAAACTCCTGCAGTATGTGGGACACCGGTTGGGTACGGTTCATCCGAAATTCAATGGACATCAGCCGTTGGTCTTTATCTATCACTTTCGTGGGTCTGCCGACTTGGAGCACATTCCCACAATCACCGCTCACTTCCCACTTCTGAAGCATACACTCCACTGTCGGTTTTGGGAAATTCAGTTCGCTAGATATGTGCCATAACGATCGGCCATTTCTGTGATACCCAACAATTACACCTTTCTTGAAATCAGATAACTCTGCACTTCGTGGCATCTTGCATGCGACTAATGCCAATGTTGTTACCTACACGATATTTAACGGCGCAGGGCATGACGTATATGAGAACCGTAGATATCGTCATTTGCATAGGTGTCCAAAAAATTTTTTTGCAGACAGTGTATGTGTATATATATATATATATATATATATATATATATATATATATATATATTTATTTATTTGTGTGTGTGTTTACACATCGGCTTAGAGCAGGTGAATTTGTAATGGATCCAATTTTTTTTAAATTAAAGATCATAATGATGTAGAGTTTTTACATCAAGTAATTAAGAAATGTAAAACATTGAAGTACACTAATAGTATTGAAACAAATTTTTATTTATGTTTTTTCATTATATGCAGTACTTGGTTAAATAGGTTTGCATAACTCACTTTTTTTCGAAGGTATAGAGAAAAATTGAAACAAAAATGCATTTTTTTTACCATGATTACAAAATAAAGATAAACATCATGCAATTAAACATTTTTCATATTGTTACATTTTTCTCTCTTCTTCAGGAAATCAGTCTGAAAAAAAAGGATAGGTTATTAAGGATAAATATTTTTTTAAAAATTTTTATAGCTCTTTTTTTTTTCAAGAATGATCTAGAATGAAAATTAGTTGTGGAAAGATAAAAGGAAAATAAGAAACACCATATGTATTCATGTTATCCAAAAATTCTATCATTTAATTGTAATGAAATATTTGACTTGTTACAAAAACACAATAAAAGAAATGCTAAAATACTTCCTACAAAAAGTAATGCACTAAAACATTTCAACAAAATAAGCATAAAATGTCAGCTAAATATCAAAATAATTTCTACCAAATATCCACGAAATTTCAACCAAGTATGCATAAAAAACCATATATTTAAAAATTTATGTATTATAATATATTTAAAAACGAATCTATCCAACTAAACACTGTAAGATCCTTAATACCATTACATCATCTAAGAAATTACGGTAGCGCATCAGTTGACATCACAAACCTTTAATATAGACTTCAAGTTGTAAATATATATATATATATATATATATATATATATATATATATATATATATATATATATATATATATATGTAATATTAAATTACTAATATTAATTGTCCTATATATAATTGTCGTATCCTAAATTTTTCCCAATAAAGCCAAGCCCTATTTCAAAAACGAAATCGAAATAACCTAATGTTTTTCTTCAACGCATGCACGGGAAAGTTACTTTTAGACTTCCGTGATCTTTATCCCCCTTCGAAGAAATACCACGTGATCGGGGTCAACCAATTAAAAGAATTCATACCTAGCTGCAAAATCAGAAGTTACTCAGCATAAAAAAGGTGAGACGGAGCATTTTCGCGCTCTCTACTACTTTGGCGCTGCTTCATTACTTCCTTGCTCGCTGTCCGCGTACTGCTCCAAAATATATTAGGATGTAATCGTATTCGATACTCAAGCCTGGGCAGCTATGGGCTGTCCATTGACGTTATTATCAAACATCATGTCTTCAGCTTGTGCCAGTTCGTTCAACTATGTATAGCTGTGTATTTTCTCTGATGTCTTGAAGTTTGGTTCCACGGAATAAAATATTTCAAGTGTTCATCGTTTTCCTGTTCTTTCCTGAAGTGTATATGTGTGAATCCATCTCCTCTACCGGTCTACTAGAAGTATTACCATTCTGGCTACGTCAATACTGTCGTGTCGCACCTCCTCTACAAAGTTAGATTTATTCGTCCGTGAAAGTACCCGTTTTTCGTAATATATATATATATATATATATATATATATATATATATATATATATTTATATATATATATATATATATATTTTTATATATATATATATATATATATTTATATATATATATATATATATATATATATATATATATATATATATATATATATATATATATATATATATATTTATATATATATATATATATATATATATATATATATTTATATATATATATATATATATATATATATATATATATATATATATATTTATATATATATATATATATATATATATATATATATATATATATATATATATATATATATATATATATATATATATATATATATATATATATATATTTATATATATATATATATATATATATATATATATATATACATATATATACATATATATATATATATATACATATATATACATATACATATACATATACATATATATATATATATATATATATATATATATATATATATATATATATATATATATATAAGACGCTTTTAACCACTAAGCCTGGTGGCGTAGTGCTTAAAAGCGTCAAGCTGCCACAACACAGGTCCAGGCTTCGATACTGCGTCTGACCAAGGTTGACTCAGCCTCTCATCCCTTGAGTGGGTCGATAAAATGAGATCTAAGGAGGTTGGGAACTAAACTCTGGTTGTCCCGCGTCAGGTTGACCATCTAACTGAGACTTATGCTATATGGCATCCCAAGCCCACGGTCAAGAAAGCGGAGATGGGCACCGCCGGCCTTTGTCAACAGCGGACTGTTGCGCTATGAGTTTATTATATAAGGGACATTATATTAACATAGTTTCTGTTCTAACTACAGTGAGTAAATTCTTTATATTGCTCGTTATATATGTGAAAAGAGTTTAGCTGAAATCTATGAAATGGTCTGAATATCCAGGTTAGCATTCCTCTTAATATACTAAAAAATAAACGTTAATATGGAACAGAAGAATTATTTTAACTCGACTACGATCTAACAGTAAATATAAGAACAATAAATATAAGAAACAATAAATATAAGAATGAAAAGGGAGTTCTGAATGAAATGCGAACTCCTTTTTAAGTCATACCTTTTCCTTAGCCAAGAAAACTTTTCAACATACTAGACCCTGCTTTCTGAATTCCACTGGGCATATCGAGCAACGATTTCTTTCCAGCGTCTGACTCATCTTTGTCATCATCGCTAGAACCTTTGTCGTCCTTGGCTAGGCCGTGACTCAAAACAGCAAGAAAAATGAAAAAGACCTATGAAATGAAAGTGAAAAGAGTTAAAAGTTATTGCACTGGTCTAAATTTGTAATAACATATTGTTTTAGTACTAAAGAGGACTCGCAAGAGCATCGATGTTCACGGTTAGGCACCCACGCAAAACTAAAAGGAAAATGAAAAGGCTCTGTGAAATGGCATTAAAATGGGCCCGAGGAGACTAAAGGCTTTGGACTCGGGATTAGGGATGCTCAGTTCAAATCCCTTCAATACCTTCGTGTCGAGACCGGACATGGGCACGTTTAATTCTTAGATCGGAAATCCCCTTATGAGGTCGGAGAGGGTAAGAGAAGGTATGATCCGACCATTTGTCATCCCTCGTGGTGCGAGGTAAAAATTCAGGAGGGAACAGTGGGTGGTGTTCGCTCACCTACCTGTGTCCCCGTTCAAAGCAACTAACTACATTCTCATGGATTATGTACGAATGTCTTTATGGACAAGTGCCCCACATTGGCAAAGAACAAGTAAAATGGGTTGATATTTAATTCGTTGGTCTTAAATTTTATTTAAAAAGTGTTTTAGGTACTCTCAGAATTAATCTGACAACTTGCAAATATGACCTTTGTCGGAATTTTGGTTGAACGTATTTTACGTATCGTAAAACTGTCCTGCTAGTCCGAGTTACGTAAATAATGTTGTGTCATTGAAGGATATATGTTTATATTAAGTAATGAAGATTGAAAAAACCTACTGTGTATCAAAAATTTTTTTTACCTTTTCCAATCTGTTCCTTTCTTCTTCCTTTCGGGGGCCAAAGACGCAAACATTCCATTGAAGAATTTATATTATTACCATTTCTTCACATATTTTGAACTCCGCTAATTGTTTTCTCAATCATGTCTATCTGCGCACATTTTTATGAGATTTATACATAGCATTAGCTATTTTGACATAGATGGGGATTTTGGTATCTTTGTTAAGTTATCTCAAATATTCATTAAAAAAATATTCATTAAAAAAAATAAGAGTGGGAGGAGGGTTAGTGCCTTTTCCCACTCACTGACCTCACAAAAGGACTTAACGGCATATGAATTCAAAGTACTTATATTCGGCCTAGACACTTCAAGTAAAATAATGGTCAAATGATCCTGTCATAAAAAATTCCGTACGAAACATTTACCGACCAGCGTACTTGATGTCGAACTTCGACAGCATATCTCAGATTTTCCATCGATCAGGTATGAACGTTCTATCTATTCCACATTCCGTTACGTGAAAAACATGCCTCATCTGTACACATTATATCTGCGAGGAATGTTGGTTGGACCTCTAATTTACTCATCGTAAAGTTGCACCACGTCTAAAGTTTCTCAGCATCTCTTGGCAGCAAGCCCTGCACGGGTGTGGATGGGTATGGATGAGCACCTAACTCATTGAGGATTTTCATTTAGATATTACTCCATATGAAAAAGAAGAAGTAGTTCAGTTACTTCAGACCTCAGTAGAAATTCCTCCACAACAAATTTCCACAAATGCCTCCCTTGCCAGCATTCAGTGGAAATTGAGCAACGAATTGTCACGTCTCAAATGTAATGGGCGAACAGCAGCTTTGTGGGTCCAGTACTTTGAAATGGTGGTGTTGATGAAACAATTCATTGCAGCACAGCGCACTGGTAACTGGGAAGATCATATGACATGAGCCCAACTGATGATACCTTACTTCCATGCCAGTGGGCATTTTCATTATGCAAAGTGTACTCACCTATATGTACAAGACATGCTGGGACTAACAACTCGCCACCTTCAACTTAAACAGGATCTTATAGATCGTGAATACTTCACTGTCAACAGAACTGGAACACCAATGGCTGGTGTGTGGTCTGACGGGGCAATTAAGGTGACAGTCATGTGTGACATGAAGAGTGAAGGAGAATTAACACGAGTGTGAGGCTTTAGTGATTCGGTGTTGGCGAAATGGGTTGGGGGAGCACGCACAGATACAGCAATATGTAGTTCACTTGAGATGTTTTGTGGCGTCCATACTGCAAGCTAAGAACAGCATGTTGAGTTTCGAGAATCACGCATAACCAGAGATGATCTAAACAGAAGGAAGCTTGCTCAATGGTTGGCTGATCACACGCCTTTTGCTGAACGTAATTGTTTGATGTCACTTACAACGGGAGTCACTGGAACAAGTAACGTCAACTGCTACCATGCTTTGGAAATTTGAACCCGCACAATGAGCACTTTTGTTAAAATGAATTTCTCAGAAGTGAAACAATCCAAGAAGAACTCAACCGTTCCTTTAGCTGCTATGAGCAATATGATCAAAGTTAATGATGAGGTAGTGGTGGTAGAGCCTCTGGGGATATTTCAGAGAACTCTGATCACCAAGAAGAGAGAAGGGTATGTATAGGAGTTGCTAAAGTACGAGTTAGTCCCATACCCTATGTCTCTATTCGCCGAGGGGATAATGAGAAAAATCAAAAAGTCAGCACTGTATGATGCTTTCCCAAAATGTAATCAACTGATCAATGTGAAGAACAGTTTCACGGAATTTGATGGCGGCTTCCTGTTTTATAGAGTAAAGTGTAACACCAACACCACCTTCGCCTGTATCTGCGATCAATATGCATCGTACATAATCAACCATTACGGCAGCAGTTCAGCTGTTTGTTTTTGATGGTTATGAAGACACGAACTTCACGAAAAGAGACGAACAACATCGGAGAGCATAAAGTAAAACATCAGTGGATATTGACTTCAATAAGAACATGGTGGCTACTGTTCATCAGGAAAACTTCCTTTCCAATGAAAGAAACAAAAGCAAGCTTATTACTATGTTAGTTCAGGCCTTGAGTGCAAGAGGTATACAGTCTACTATAGCCAAAGGAGATGCTGACTGCAGTATTGTCAGGGGTGGGTGGCTAAACACCTCTCATTCAACTGTGGTGATAGTAGGTGAAGACAGACCTGCTCGTTTTACTTGTGGCTCTCACTCTACGAGACCGAATGTGTTTTTCATGAAGGTCGGACGGGGCAACACAGATGACAGGCTCTACTCTTCACAGCATCTTCAGGCCTTATCATTCAGCCAGTACATTCTTTTCATCCATAGTTTCTCAGGATGTGACACTACGTCAGCGATTTATGGTAAAAGCAAAGCAGCACTAGTACAATGTTTCCAGCGGTATGCCAAGGAAGCAACAAACATCGCCAAAGTGTTTTCGCCAGTGTGACTCCAAATCTTCACCAAGAGACATCGCTGGAGCTGGGGAACGAATGTTCCTGCTCATGTTCCAGGCAAATGAGCCAAAGTTCCGCCAAATGAGCATGATCTCAATCACCACAGGTACCTTTCATTTTTCTTTGCTCGTACTGACCCCATTAAGTAAATTTAATACTTTATATAATTCATTAATATTCAATAATACGTTATACACTATCTGGCCAAAAGTATCCTGACACCCCCCCCCCCCTAAAGAAGTGGATCTAGCAGGTGACATAATTTGATGCGTAACCGGAAGCTATAAAAGTGTTGGTAGTGGTTTGTCAGGTCATATTTATGCGTTTATGAGACAATGAGTAAGTCAAAGGAGCTTAGTGACTTTGATCGTGTCATTATAGTGGGATGCCACCTTTGTGGGAAATCAGTTCGTGAAATTTCGGACATTCTACAGAAGCCAAAATGATAGTGAAGACATTGACTTGCTTGAAACTATTTCCGAAGTATCAGATTGACGGCTTTTAATATATAGGAACGAAGTTGATGAAATAAATTGTATATAATATATTTAATGTAAGTAATTGTTGTTTGAACCTACTTTTGATAACCATTTTTTGATTATATGAACAACTTTTATACATTTTGGTTTGTTTTCTTACTTCCTCCTTTGTACTACAAGTATTCATTTGTATATTATGAGATATACATTATACATACAGGTACACATAATTTATTATTTATACGGGTTATAAATACCATACGTATCTAATTATTAAACATTATACAAAGTGATTAAGAGAGTTACAGACCATGGAAACGAAACTTGAGTAACAAGCATTTTACTGCAAAATGTTGAAAAGTACCCCTAAACATCAAACCCACAAACTATTTACCGGGTGAAGATAAATTAGCATAAGTCTATACATTTTTGAAGGAAATTTTTCACTCTACAACTTTTTCTATCACGAGTTTTTTGAGAAATGGAAGGGGAAAGAGTTAGAACAGGAAGTTTGAAGAGATACCTGAACCGCTACCACTTTTTTTGAAAAATTTTCATATTCAATGGCTCATGTCTTGAAAACGGTAACACTTAGGTATAAACATGGATAAACCATTTGGAAGGGAATTTTATAAGCTTTAAGTTTTGGATTTGACAATTTTCTGTGCGACGCAGCGTTTTCGAGTTAATCGCCGAAAACTGAAAAAAGTGATCTTTGGACCCCCAATCCATCCCCCGCGGCGCCTGAAATCGAGGGGACTTTATTAGGTGTTGCTCAGGGGACCAACCTCTACACATTCCGGAAAAAATCTCAACACCTTCATTTAATGCATGATTCGCCGACATTTTGAGCTAATTTGATTAGACTATTAGTCAGTGAGGTGGTCTTTTCGAGCTTCGCTCACGTTTCACGACGCCATAGTGTTGAAAATACCGAATGTAAAAAAGGGTCCTTTTTTACATTCTGTTTTAAGTATTAATGTACGCAAGGTGTCTTTTCTTATTAAATCGATGATGCTAAACAACTTTGTAATTTACTGTTTTCCTGTATCTCGAACCGTTTTTTAGATAAAAACGCTAATTCCAAAATTTCAAGATAGATGGAGTTGTAAGTTGTCTCATCGAGTAGCGCATAGCCTTTTTACTATACCTAGACACCAACTTTATGGTCTAAGCTGTCACCGTATAGAAATTAAGGGGGCGTATCGCATATAGGTACCCTGTATAAGCCGGCAAATACGGCATATAGGGCTTCCATCTTAAAGTAGCAAATGAATCGCGGTGTTGAAGGGCGAACGTTCCTAGAACGAAAGAGATAAAGTACCTGCTGCACTGGAAAAATATATGAAAGGGATAGAATACAACTTCTGTATGAAGTATATAATCATACGCTAGTAAAGCCTATACTACTTTGTAAAATAATTAATAGTCAAAAGTGAGGATAGAGAAAAACGTCACTTACCAAAAACTTCATTCTGGAATTCTAGTGAATATCTTTGGTGAACAAGGATACAAGTGCTGGCATCTCCAATATTTCCACTTTATATATGCTTCAGAGGCGAATCCAATAACTGCGCAGTCAAAGTCTGATTTCAAAATGTCCATTGTCTTCTAGTAAATAACCTTGACAAAACAGGATATAGATGTCATTTCCAATATCTCCTGTTTGTACATGCTTCAAACTAGAATCTTATGACTGCGCATTAAATGTCTTATATCAATACGTCTATTGAATGTCAAGTTTACAATCTATATGATGGATGGAAATGTCAAACAATTTACTCAATGCATTTATTCAGCAATTGGGAGACGTAATCCACACACCGTTAAATTAAACTCCACAGAAATGATGTTCCTTTTATTTTATTTTCCTTTTTCCCGAGTGCAACTGTGAAAGTGTCCAAATAGATCAGGTAAGAAGATTAGAAACTTGGAGTATTGTTAGAATTTTAGTTTTTTCAATTATGTGAATACTAAATTGAAGTGGAATATATTTCAGGTACGTGTTAAATTTAAATCAAGTAAATACAAACTGCATGGCTGATTTTAATTGTTTTTTCAAAGATATAATTGTTTAATGGTAAGTTCCAATGGTGACCTGCTAACTGTCCTGTTGAAAAGCGCACTAAAACTACATATAAAGTAAGTATGAAATTTTATATTGGTTATTTTGTAAAGTATTTCAAATTATTTGCTTAGCACCATGAAATTATACTTCAAAATTGGTCGTTCTGACATCAAGACCTTCATAAACGGAGGAATATAAGAAGGAAATTAGATGGAATATAAGAAGGATTTACAAGAAAGAATATAAAAATATAATATCGACATTCTGATTTGATGCCTTTATGTTATGTACACTTTCGAGTTGATAGGATTTAAAATGCAAAAAGAAATCATGCGTGATACAGAAAATTTTTTAAAAGTTAAAAACTTTAAGTGATATAATTGGACATAGATTTCACCCTTGCCATGGGCAAAGCAATCTGGAGACAGTTTGTCTTTTTAGGTGCTTTTGATGTTTAAATCGAAAGGACGAATGTTCGGTTAGTATCACTGGGCAAAAAAGGTCTTTTTATAGGCAGCTATTTTATCGCTGCGATCTGAAATCATTTAAAGTTACTCTTTTGGGGATTTTTGCAGACTGTTTGTTCACAGTACATAATAACCGTCGGTTTAATTGGCTATGAAATGATTTCATAAAAATATTTAATATTTATATTTTACGGAATTTACTTTAAATACGTAATAAATCTAATTTTTATGAAAAAAGAAGGAAAATTTGGTAATATAAACACTATCTTAATCATTTAATGCATTTTATCCATGTTGAGCTATTATTATTTCACACCATAAAGCATCGAAAGAACATAATGTTACTGTCACCTCCACAATTTATAATTTAAATCCCCATAATATTATAAAAGCAGAGAACATCTGTATAAACAACCTATTTTCAGTAAATGAATTTTCTATTTCTGACAGTGCTAGATTGGAGATTGTCTAATTCTTTCTGATTCGACACATAGAGCGCAAACGAGTTCAAATTTCATGTATAATGATATCACATCTAAACTTCAAACAAACTATCAAAGATTCTCGTTACAACACTCCAAGCTTCTGGATTACACTCTTCTTTGAGATTCAGTACTTGCATCGCAATTTAGTAGCAAGTGTTACCCGAATAAAAAGCAACAATTCCTCGAAATGTGGCTCTAAAATAAATAACAATTTTCATATAAAATTTATCTAAAATTAAATATTGTTAAAGTACTCGTGTATAAAGACTAATTCTTTTGCCCATACAAATTATTATTTGAATCAGGGTTTTGATATCAAGGCATATATTGCCTCCATGGAATAGTGGTTACCGTCTTGAATATCCACGCAGGGGACTTGGTTCGAGGTCCCAAGTAACGCACAGACGTTCCCATGATGACCCCTCATAGGGAGCAATATAGGCTCACGTAAATGGTGCCAGGGGCGGCTCCAATCCGAAGTTGTTGTTTTTTTCTTTTGGAGGGGGGCATCAACGCGGTTCTTATGTATGTATGTATATACCGGGTGGCCATAATTAAACTGACAGTGCTCACAGTGTTCTGTAGCGCGATCTATTTGCGAGAATGACGCCACATTTTGTAGGAAGATTAAACAAGACGGGGGACGAAGGATTCCGCGAAAAATAAATTAGTTCCAAAAGTCACCGCTAAGGGAATATTTGATGCTACGATAAATTTCGCTGTGAACCCACACCAAACAGTTACCTTTGGTGAATGTAAGGGAATTTCTGTGACTGCATGTGGTGATTTGTCATCCCAAATTCGGCAGTTCTGGGTATTCACAGTTCCATGCAGGTAAAAGTGGGCCTCGTCTCCCCATAAGATTTTCCACGGCCAAGCATCATCCACCTCCATTCTGGCAAGAAAGGTGAGAGCAAAAGTCAATCGCTTATCATGGTCGGGGTACAGTAACTCCTGTACACGGCTGATCTTGTACGGATAGAAGTTGATAATCTTTCGTAAGATTTTTCATACCGTACTGTAAGGCATATCCATATTCCGAGCTAATCCACGAGCGCTAGAGGTGGCAGCAATATTGTCTGGTCCTCTGTCGACAATCGCCGTGGCAACTGCTTCGATTGTATCCTGTGGTACAGGTTTTCGTCCTCTGCCTGACTGAACCTTCAGAGAACCTGTTTTCTCAAACGTCGCAACTATTGCTTTTAGCCCATTAACTGACACAGGACCGTTACCTTTACGCATTTTTTTGTGCGTTCTAAAAGCAAGAAGAGCGGCTGACGCGTTGCACTGATTGAGGTAAAAGAATTTGACCAGTAACGCACGCTCGACTAAAGAAGGAGACATTGCACATAAACTTTCAATCCGATTGATTCGAAACGTAACACATTGCCTTTTAAAACCCAAGAAGCTGGCACTGTGCCAATAGATGTAACGTGAAATTTGAATAAAGAACTTCTTCTTCTGCTCAGCGTACGTGATATTGCAGATTACGAGACTTTATCGGTGTTTATGTAGATTTTACGCTTTTTAAAAGTGTTGCCATATTGCACTTGAACTAAATAAGAAAATGTGCATAATAAAAGGTAATTTTATTCCGTATTAATTTGCATTTGTTAACACTCTATTTTCTATTACATAGCGCCAAATATTCCCCTAGTGGTGACTTTTGGAACTAATTTATTTTTTCGCGGAATCCTTCGTCCCCCGTCTTGTTTAATCTTTCTACAAAATGTGGCGTCATTCTCGCAAATAGATCGCGCTACAGAACACTGTGAGCACTGTCAGTTTAATTATGGCCACCCGGTATATCTATACATATATATATATATATATATATATATATATATATATATATATATATATATATATATATATATATATATATATATATATATATATATATATATATATATATATATATATAAGGTGTTTTAAAGTCTTTCCAATAACCAATTTCCATAGTTTATTTAACCAAATTTTTTTACGACCAAATATGATGATTTAATCCAATTTACTGGATAATCCGGTTTTAAATTGATATTTATACCTATGTTGATAAAGAAAGTATCAGCTAATTATGTTTTTATATGTAAAAAATTTTATCGTGACGAATTATTACAGTGCTACAATGATAATACTGTATATAAAGAATTAGATTCTATGACGTGTACTATACAAAATCGTATCAAAGCATTATATCGCCGTGCAGGCTATGAAAATAAGAATCTAAAATTTCCCTATTTAGTCTTAATCCCTAAATTTCATAAGTCACCGGTTAAATTTAGAACTGTAACTGTGGGCTGCAATACATACTTAACTCTTGCTAATAGTAAACTATTAAGTATACTTAAAATCGTTTATAAAATAATAAGTAAAGAAGGGGGCTATTTCATAAATAATAGCTTAGAAATAGTAAAACCGATAAAAGGTAAAGGTGATATAACTAACTTTAAAATCTTTGATTTTACGGATCTATTCAACTCAATCAACCTACAAGATCTCTATAGTATTATACTTGGGTTATATGAAAAATATGATTTAAAGTCTTATATAACTGAAAATAAATATCGAGCGCTACTAGACCTAGTCCTAAATGAAACAATACTGTATAATGGTAGGAACTTCTTTAAACAAATGCATGGTATACCAACGGGTGGAGGATGCTCGTCTGCATTGGCAGATATTTACCTTCACTTTTACGAACGAGGAGTTATGATTCTTAATGAACTTTCAGATATGTTGACGACATACTAATATGTTTTAATGATAACTTAAATGCAATAGATATTAATTTTTACCCTAAAAATCTTAAATTGGAGGACACTGATAAAGATAGCGAAGGCAATTTGGTATTTTTGGACTTGAGTTTAAATGTTAATCTAAATCTAGTATCGTACTGTCTTTATGATAAACGCGAATATTCAACTTTAAAACTGTCAGGATTATGAATTGGAATAACGCTCTACACTTAAATATTAAACGTAATGTACTTATTAAGCAGTTAATACGTTGCCAACGTTTACATTCAAACACAAAGATTATGGACATCAGAATAAATAATTTCATAGCAATAGCCTTTGACCAGGGTTTTCCTGTTAATTCCCTCAAGTCAATTCTAACCCAATTTTTTAATTTAAATAATACCGATTGCGAGAATCCTTTTAACATAAAGTTGGCAACATCAAAAGTTTCCCTAATACTGCATTAAAAATCCCTACTATGTCTATAAATGTGCGTGTGCTATGAGATTCGTGACTCTAGCTTGGTGTGGAATTAAGTATATTAGAATCTTAATATTTTTGTAGTGTATTTGTTAACGTGTATTTTTTAGTATTTTAGTATTATTGTATTTTTGTATCTTAGTATTTTGTTTTTCTGTATTTATACACTCATGGACAAACAAATTAGCACACCAAGAAGGAGTCGTCAAAATGAAACGAAATTTTACATACGTAATGACTACTTTGATATAAGTATATGATAAGAAAATCAAAGAAAAAGCATAATTTATTTCAGAGAAAAAGGCAAAAGAACGGAAGAGTTAATACTCCGTTGGACCTCCTCTAGCGCGAATGCACGATGCGATACGATCGGGCATTGAGTCATACAAGTTCTGTATGATGTCTTGAGACATTTCGTTAAATATTTGCTGTAACCTTGCCTCTAGTTCGTTCAAACTCGTGGGATGCCCAACTCGTCGTCCCAAATGACCCCAGATATGCTCGATCGGAGACAAATCTGGGGATCGGGCAGGCCTAGGAAGGGTAGTAACAGTACGGAGACAGTCTTGTGACACCCTTGCCGTATGAGGCCGAGCATTGTCTTGTTGAAAAATGGCTCCTGGGAGCCGTTGCATGAGTGGCAACACATGTGGTAGCAGGATTTCATGAACATACCGTTGGGCTGTCATGGTGCCACGGAACAATACTAGGGGTGACCGTGTATTGTAGGCAATGGCACCCCATACCATCACACCAGCTGTGGGAGCGATGTGTCGCTGTACAGCAAAGGCAGGATTGAAGCGTTCACCACGGACTCTCCACACACGAACACGATTGTAATCACTGCCGAGATTGAATCTGGATTCGTCGCTAAAGACGACCTGGTTCCATTCCGCTGCGAACGTGTCACGCTCTATCGTCCAACGTGTGCAACGTGAGATTCAAACAAGGATCCAAATGTGTATTGCAGCTGACGGTGAGAAGTTTGAACATCTCAAATAAGGGTATATTGTCAAAATTAGTTGTTTTTTATCTTTCTCAGATCCTTTTATCACGTCACAGTGTAGGAAATCACGAAAAAACAAATGCGCGTTTTAACCGTCGTAGTCTTCTCATTAATGTCCACAAGGTGTCTTTTCGTACTAAATCTATAATTTTCTACAAGTTTGTAAATCACTTTTTTTCCCTATCTCATTCCGTTTTCGAGATAGGAATGCTAACTCCGCAGTTTTCCACCAGGTGGCGTGGTAGGTGGTTTCATTCAGTAGCGCATGGCTACTTTACTATACCTAGACACCACTTTTATGAATATAGCAGCAGCCGTTCCGAAGTTAAGAGGGTGGGAAGGGACTTTAGTGGGCATACTGTATATATATAAATATATTTATTTATATATCTATATATATATATATACTATATGTATATAAATATATATATATATACATACATATATATATATATATATATATATATATATATATATATATATATATATATATTTATATTTATTTATTTATTTATTTATGTATACCGGGTGGGTTTTATCGGGGAAACATAGGAAATCTGGCAGATATGAAGAAGAACATCCTCTTGCACGCCCGCAACATTTGTCCCGACCAGTTACAAGCCGCTGTGGATCATGCTATAACACGGTGTCACGCATTGGCCCTGAAGCACGGTGGACACATTGAAAACCTCCTGTGAAATCTTTGTGGGCTCTTGTTACTCCGCCCATGCCTTTCGTTTGTGCCTTCACTAACATTTGTCTAGGATCGACTAGGTTCGTCTAGGTTCTTGTGTAACGAACTGCACTAATAAAGCTAATTACCGACACCTCGTATTCTTTCCTTGCTTCTTAGAGTCATGTTTCATTTTCCTTACCTTCAACCAATCGCAGCGCCTGATTTGCACCTAGCGGTTTATGTTGGAACTAAATTTGTTTTTTTTTTCCACCAATCAATTCCCCATGGCCTGATATGTATACCCTTCAAATAAAAGACGTTACGTCCACTGCTTTTCTCGCCAGGGAGTCTCAAACAGGGTTCTTTAATTTGAACCACCCGGTATACACACACACACACACACATATATATACATATATCATCCACATGGACAGTGAAGTATATCTGACCTTCTGCATTCTGTCTTGAGTACAAACAAGGATCATTTTGACTTCTTTGAAATCCACTTTCCAAGAGTACTTTATTGAGTTTTCTGTTCCACTCATTTGCTCCTTGTTTTAATCCATACAAATTCTTTATAAGTTTACAAACTTTGTCCTTATCGCCTTCAAATCCAGGTGGCTGATTCATGTATACTTCATGGCATAAATCACCGTTCAGATACGCTGATTGTATATCATAATGGCGTACAGCCATTTTCTGCTTTCCTGCCACGGTCAGTAACAGTCTGAAAGTAGTTGGTTTTGCAAAAGGTGCAAAAACTTCGTCATAGTCATGTCCGTATTTCTGCTGGTAACCTTGGGCAACTAGACGGGCTTTATAGCGTGAAATCTTTCCTTCAGCATCTGTTTTGGTTTTAAATACCCATTTGCATCCTATAATGACTTTATTTTCAGGAGCATCTGTTAATTCTTAGGTTCCATTTTCTTCAGGCGTCAATTTCTGCCTGCATGGCTTGTTTCCAATATTCATTATTTGGGCTGGTACATGCTTCTTCGTATGACGATGGATCAGATGTTTCCACTGATTGTGCCTTAATAGACGACATCTTTAATCTTTCGTGTGGTACACCTTTGTTTGGTCTAGCCGAGCGTATTGGTTCTGTTTCGTCTGAGACTTCTCGCTTTATTCGCTCTTCAACCACAGGTAATTTTGCATCGTTTTCTTCATCTGCTTGTTTCTCAATGTTTTGAGTTTCTGTATTTACTGTTTCTTGCATACACTTGGCATGAGGATCTTTCGGTAGAAAGGTAACATCTCTTCTGATGATTACGGTATCTGTACTTGTGTCCAGTAATCGGTATCATTTAGTGCCTTCTTCATATCCAACCATGATACGTTTAACAGCTGTATCATCAAGTTTCCTTCGCTTTACACTAGGTACGTGCACATACACGGGGGATCCAAAAGTTTGTATGTGTGACAATGAAGGTTTTCTGCTATGCCACTTTTCAAAGGGAGTTGATGTGATTTCTTTTGTTGGCAGTCTATTTTGCAAGTAAGTTGCTGTGACAACACCTTCACACCAATATTTGTTCGGAAGATTTGCAGCTTTTAACATCACTCTTGTCATTTCTAGTAATGTTCTGTTCTTTCGTTCTGTTACACAATTTTGTTGCGGTGAATATGGTACAGTCTTTTTATGCAAAGCACCGTTAGCTTTAAGTAGTTTCTCAAATTCTTACTTATATATTCCCCTCCTCGATCTGATCTCAAACGGAATTTTGCCAAATTGTGTAAGAGATTCTTTGATGAAATACTGGATATTTTGTTGCATTTCTTCTTTACGCTTTAGAAGATAAACTTTACTGTATCTGCTAAAATCATCAATAACTGTTAGAATATATCTGGTCCCACTTGGTGTCAGCGTCTGCATAGGACCGCAAAGATCAGTGGGAATTAAATCAAGAGTTCCAGCAGTTTTCGAGAGAGATTTTTGAGGAAATGGTTCACGGCAAGCTTTAGTTGCAATGCATTCTTCACAAACAATTTTCTGCAAACAAGGTGATATTTTCATATCTTCGGTCATATTATCTATATCCATTCTTAAAATATCTGCTGGGTTTCTATGACCTAACTTCGTGTGCCAATCGTGAATGCATTCTGCATGCGTCTGTTTCGTGCGTAAGGCATGTTCGCCTTCTTCAAGAATATACAAATTTTCTTTAATACATCCTGATGCAATAAATTTGTTATCTTTAATTATACGACACTTCTTATCTTTAAAGATAGCTTCATAGCCATTATCATTCAGCTTCTTTACAGATAATAAATTGTTGGAAAGATCAGGAACAAATGAAACATCTTTTACAGTTATTAAAACTTCCTTATTATTTTGGTTCCTAAAATTTATCAAACAGTTTCCTTTTCCCTGACTGAATACTGCTTTACCGTTGGCTAATATGATTCGATCCGAAATGGCATTATTGTCAATAAAAGGGAACATATTTTTATCACTACACATGTGTGTTGTAGCTCCACTATCAATACACCAAGAATTATTGATAAAATTTGCACAAGAAAAACAACATTCATTATTAACTTCTAAATTATTGTTAACATCCGATACTTTCGTTACGTTTACCAATTGATTTTGGTCATTTTTGTTTCTCCACTTCGCATATTTTCTGCATTCGGCTTTCAAATGGCCAATTTTCTTACAGAAGAAACAAGTACGTAACTTATTTTTTTATCAACATAAACATTGTAAACAGATTTACTAACACATTTAAGAGCTTTATAATCATTATCCTTAGAAGCATTATCAATATCTTTATTTTCGCTTTTGCGTTTAAATTCTTCAATTAGTTTACCTTTAACAAATTCTAATGTTAGATCAGTTTCTGGTCTTATTTCAAGAGCAGTTATTATTGTAGCGTAATTAACTGGTAAGCTACTTAACATAAAAGTTATGAATAATGGATCAGAAATTTTCTCACCTAGTGCGGAAAGTTGATCCACCAGACTTTCCATTTTCATAAGATGATCCGCCATTATTCCATCTTGCTTCAATCGAAGATAACACAATTCTTTGAAGAGTCCGACTTTTCGCGAGAGAGTTCCTTTATTGTGATAATGTTCCAAAGTGAACCATGTTTCTTTTGCAGTTGTTAATTTCCTGGTGTGCCCAAGTTGGTTATCTTCCAATAAAAGACCTATAGTTGCAGGTGCTTTTCCATCTTTCGTTGACCATTTTGCAGTTAATGGCGATGGGGGTTCTTTTTTCTATAACTTCCCATAAGTCCTCTTTGATTAGCAATAGTTCAACTTTAAATTTCCAAATGGAGAAGTTGTTATTATTCAGCTTCTCGGTATGGCGGCCGGATTCCAATATATTCATTTTACTCTGATCCGAAATTCCAAAAAGAACAAAGAATATATGGCGTCAAATCGAAAGTCACTTTACGCTGAGAACAAAAAAAAAATATCTTTATGGAGAAATGGAAGTTTAAAAGATATAATAACAATAATCTGGGCTCATAACCTGTTGAAGCGCGCTATAAATGCGTACGTTATTAAATCTCATTAGAAAAAAGAGGAACATCTTTATTCATATAGTAGTTACGGAGAGTTACAAATTAGCGTCACAACACGCTGCCTTAGCTCGGACTAAAGAGTGGAGGTTAGGGGGATTTTTGGCTCAGTGCCAAGGCGGGAAGCATCGCTTAAATATTGCACTTCCGGTATAATAAACAACAATAATTAATTCTTGAAATTAAAGATACTAATAAACAATACGTACGATAAGAGATAAATATCTAATTTAAGATTTTTTTCCTCATAAGGAATCTAGACATACTAATCATAAAGTTGGCTTCTTAATACTTGAGAAATTTTAGGGGATCCAAAACATCCGAAATTCTAAAAAAAGGCACTTTTTTTTTTGGGGGGGGGAGCTTTAAAAAGTCTAAAACCTTTGGAACGGCAGACTTGCAATCAAGAACCCTACTAGTTAATGCGTCGAGATCTGTTACTGAGGATGCTCGACTTGAGTTCCTAGAAGGACCACTAAATGCTCTCGTTTGTACGCAGGTATGGGCACATTAAATATGTTGGATAGAAAATCCCTCACTAGCGTTTGTAGAGGTGGGAGGAGGGTAGAATTCCCCCCCCCCAGATGTCACCCCTGGAGTCGCTTGGTTTAAATTGTAGAGGCCTCAAGCTAGAACTCGGACCCCTGTGATGGCCAATAGCATGTGAGGAAACCAGGACACCCATTCAACGCTGTAAAGTTCATACGATGGAGAGAGAGAAGTGGGGAGGGGGAGATAATTACAGGCTTTTTAGATGATTACAATGTCAGAACTTTCATGCTGTACTGAAAACACGTATCCTAATTATGCCTGTATTTTAAATCTATTATCCTTGGAATGGAATTGAGACCTCACGTGAATCTGAGACCTTCACGTGAAAGAAAGCATTTTTTAAATCCAATGTGCTAAAAATACGTGTACACTGAAGTCTATCCAAAATATCCTCAATCAGTGGCAAAGGATACCTATCTTTCATTATAATTTTGTTTAATTTTCTAAAATCAATACAAACACGCGGGGTACCGTCTTTTTTTTTAACCACTACAACTTGGCTAGAGTATTCCGAAGAACAAGGTTCAATTATATTCATGTTTAACCATTCCTGAACTTGTTCGGGAGCTATTTTGCGTTCCACAAATGGTAATCTGCGAGGTCTATAAAATACAGGTTCATCGTGATTGACAACAACATTCATTTCAAAGTTTGATTTTTTATTTCCACTCGGTTTATAATTTGACACTAAGTTACTTATTTCATTTCTAACTGTTTTTTCACATCACCACAAATATTTAGCTCTTTACATGTGTCAGAATTGTTTATATTTAAAATCTCGAATTCATCAGACGTACATTAATTCTTGGTCTAGAGACAGTTATACTACCCTTACTAATCATAACTTCTGCTTGATTAAAGATATCTATCCCTATTATGGCCTCGTAATGCATAACGTAATTAGATACTACACAAATTTTACAGTCAAAAGTTTCCTCATCAATTTTTAATGAACCCTGAAAAAAGCCTAAAGGTTTAATTTTATTATCACCTATTCCGGTCAAAACTGAAGTAAAACGATGTAGTTTGGGCTTTCCTAGTTTATGATAAACATCCTCTCTAATCAAGGTCAAAGCGCTACCTGTATCCGATAAAGCCAAAATCGGTACATCGGAAATGAAGATTGTCTTACGCATTATTTCTAACGGCTGCCTACACATAGCTGAGACATTTTCGGCGTCCACAACACATTCATGGGACCGATGGCCAAACCCATTACATTTAAAGCACTTGAAGCCCTGGTGCTAGTTTAAACAAAAATTACTCTTATGGCCTAATTCACCGCAGTTGTAGCAACGAATAGTCTTTTTGTTTATGGATGAAAATTATCACGGTTAGGCGAATGTTGCGCTGACTCATGACTTTTCCGAACTTTGTTGTTATAACGAGTTGAATCTTTTGAATTTTGATCAGCCTTAATTTTAGCATAGAATCTTAATTTCCTTCTGAATTCTTTAATGTTCTCACATTCATATAAAATTGATTTATTCTTAGCAGAATCATTAATAGCATTTATCACATAATGCATTAGCGAGGAAAATCTATATTACCCTTGTTAGCCAATTCTCACATAACTAAGAAATAATCATCAAATGATTCATTATCTCTTATTTTTCAATTTTATAACATTTCATGTGATTCAGCAGAGTTAAAAGTTGAACCGAACTCAGAAATCAACAGTTCTTTAAGTTTAATCCAGGAATTCACTCCACCTTCACTCTGAATGAATAACCTAGCTTTTCCAGTTAAAGATAGTTTTGCAAACAATAATTTATGCAAATCACTTAATTGAAATAAATCAGTAATACTATCGATGTCGTCTATCCATTTATCAAAATTTTGCCAAGAATCCCCATTAATTGGACTAATAGCAGTTTTAATATCAGAAAAATTAATGTTAGGTTTGAATAATTCTTGAACTGGAAGTCGAACGGAAATATCGCCTTGCTTTAGTTTGTTATTCGCGAGTTGTTCACAATCTTTTACAGAATCACTATCAATTTCATTATGATCATCTTCACGAATGATATTTTTTTCTAGCAATATTTTATCACACATAAATGCAAGAATTCGGGTTATTATTTCAGGTTTTGTTCCCTCATTATTAATACATAGTAAATTACAGATAGTTATAAGGTTATTTAAAGATAATTCCCTATCAACGAACTCAAATTTTCGTTTATAAGCAGGCTGTTCTACTTTAAAATCAAAACCACAAAAATCCCGAAGGCGTTTTCGGTTTTGCCGATCAACTTCAGTCTCAAATATCAGTTTATGCAAGCATCGAATTTGCAAAAGCCTTTCGGTTTTCAAAACAACCTCCTATTCGGCAATGTCACTCCATTTCATCTTAAAATAATAAAGAAAACTGACTCACCGGATACGTCTTGAAGTTTATCCAAATGTTGATAAAGTTGAAAGTAGCCAAAATCAAAAGTAGAGTTCAAAACACACATACAGAGATCATTCCTGACGTAAGCCCCCAAAATTTGTAAGGAAAGGTTGGTGTCTAGGGGGTTTTAGGGGATCATCAGAAACTTCACTCTAATGACACGAATACTGCTACACAAATACTATTATTATTATTTACACGAGACAATACATTTGACGAATAACACCTAATAGATACTTTACATTAAGACAATTTAAAATGCGTCTTTGGATAGTCGTGTATAGGATAAAACAGAAGTTTATCTGCCATATGCAGGTAAAATATGTCTTATATATATTAAAATGGCGTCATCACTCATCTTCCTCCAGTCTGCGCCTCGTATTCCCCGATATGCCACGCAGACACATCTGATATACCCAAACGCTTACCTCGCTTTGGCAAGGTTACAGTCAAAGGCAGCGGGTGTCAGCAGTGAGCGCCAGAGGGCGTTCCCATATATATCTGATCAACCAATAAGTATTTCGACAACTGTGATAGACAGGGAAAACAAAATTCATTTATATTCAAAAGTTGGTAGATCCTCCAAGGGAAGCAATTACAGTCTCAATCCTTCGGGTCATGCTTTCCACCAGTTCTTGTATGAACACCAATAGTATTTTTTCCACTCGGCTTGGAGAATACATGTAAATTCCTTCACCAAAATTCGACGGTTGTTACACCCCTTAATTCAGTGATCCAATTCACCCCAGAGGTTTTCGATAGGGTTCAGATTTGGGCTCTGGGCAGGCCAGTCCATTCGGTTAACCCCATTGTCACCATACCAATCCCTGGTGGACCTCGCAACAGGACAGCTGGCGTTGTCGTCCTAGAAGTAACATTAGTCCAACCCGTAAAACTGTCACAAAGTAGCCAGCACCGTGTCTTCCAAATTAGTGCAGTAGACGTCAGCGTTCAGCTTACCAAGAATTGGTACCAAGGGTTCCTGTCAATACCAAGAGAAACATTCCCAGACATTAATTCCACCTCCGCCGAACTTTACTGTGGGCACAATGCATTCTGGCAGGAGGCGTTCTCCAGGCAGACGCCAGACCCAGACCCTGTTATCCGAACGGTAGCAGGTGAACATTGATTCGTCGCTTAAGAGAACCCGTTTCCACTGATCTTCGGTCCACTTTCTACGAGCTTTGCACCACATTTATCGAGCAGAGCGGTTGAATTTTGTGATCAAAGGCTTATGGACGAAACCAGGAACATGAAAACCAAGCAGATGTGCTTCTCTGCGGATAGTATTCCTCGAAACAACACTCCCGGATGCCCGTTGAAACTCCTGCATTTTGTGGGACATCCTTTGGGTACGGTTCTTCCGAATTTCTCTGGAAAGCAGCCATTGGTCTTTCATTTTCGTGGGTCTGCCGACTCGGAGCAGATTCCGACAAACAACGCTAACTTTCCATTTCTGAATCATATACGCCACTGTCGATTTTAGGAAATTCAGCTGGTTAGATATGTCCCTTAAGGATCGGCCATTTTTTTATGCCCGACGATTAGACATTTCTCGAAATCATATAACTCTGCACTTCGTCGCATCTTGAATGCGACTAATGCCAATGTTGTTTCCTACACGATATTTAAAGGCGGAGTGCATTATTTATATGAGGACCGTAGATATCGTCATTTCCATAGGTGTCCAATACATATTTACAGATAGTATATATATATATATATATATATATATATATATATATGACACGTACGCTACTTACACCCTTCCCAGTACGTCGTCTTAAATCCAAACTTACTCTTTCTTAATCTATCTCTACATAATTATTAAAGTTATAGCAGTCAATGAGTTAAAAGGCCGGTGGCAAAGAACTACAATTAATACATCTAACATAGTTTATTTTCCCAATAATTTCCTACCTGATTGAATCTGTCAATTTTAATCAAGAACTCATCAAGCTCCCCGCGCGACGCGTGACTGACTCAATCAAGAATTTCCCGCCGTGTGATGAAAACGCTATTGTTTTTTACCATTTAAAGCCATCGCGCATGCGTGTGACGTTTGCACCGAAGATGAGGCAGAGGCTGAGCTAGTTTTGTTACAATTTATAGATTCCCTTCCTGGTTCTTCAATTTACGTGAATCAAGTTCACCCCGTAAAATACTTTCTCTGCGATGCGTTTCGAAATAAGATATGAGAATAGTGACGAATTACGCCACGACAGTAAATTAATTACTAAGCCCCCTTTAAATTTAGAGTAATCATTCTTTTCCCACTTAAATTCTGATAACTTCCCCCCGTCCCCCTGAAGGCACGCACACAAATGGAGTAGTAATTCCATTTGGCAAGTCTTCAGAAGAGAAAACACTAGGATTAAATTTAAAAATCCCAAATAACTATCAACCGAAAAATATTACTGAGTAGGGACGTCTCCCCAGTCAACACAAACTAAATTAAACCTAACCCAAAATTTATCTATTCACGCCTAGCCAGATTGAATCAAGGTACTGATACATTTTACACAAGTCTCCATTTGAGACATAATTGCCATTGACGAGCTATTAATCATCACAATATAAATTTCCAAAATTACAAAAATCACAAGTAAATATAGTAAACACTCAGTTCTTTTACCAATTGTAGAAGTCCAAATCTGTACAACCAAAAATAAAATATTAACTCCGTAAATCGGACGCTATTCATCACTCTTCATCTGTACACAAAACCCAAAAACATATTTTTCGAAATTACACCATAATATTACACTTGTTTTATGAGATCCAAATTGATAAATAAACACAAAGTAGCTCAAAAAGAAAGTTTAAACATTTTTTTTTATAAGCAACACACGAAGTTTAACCACATAAGTGGAGTCAAGAGGGTGTTAGGCACCCAACATATAAAATCACTTAAGAAATGGATCTCTGATCTTCACATTTTTATATTTTTTATCAAAAAAACACATCATAAAATTTTATCAACCTAATCAATAAAATCAAGAACACACAATTTGAATGTTAAAAATATATGAGAAACAGTAAATTGGAATCTAAATGTATGGAATCAACTTTCAAAATTATCTACATTACTGAAAACATGTTTCCTTTGTCAATTTTTATTACGTACTTCTCATGATGACTCAATGACTTACTTAAAGCTAATCCTAATGACATGAGGAGGCATGTGAAACAGCTCATGCCCGGTCAAAACATTAATCATTTTATTATTTATTGACAAAACATGTTAAAATTTACATTTTTCAATATGCTATCCAAATGTTACCAATTTCAAGGCCAAAATATTTCGCAAACATTCACATCTTACATTACTGCAAATTCCACACCTCATTTTTTTTTTATTATTTCGATATAGTAAAATACACTTAACAATCAGAGGCCCTCCTCATTAAGTTTGCCGGTCGACCAAAAATATACACTATAAAAACATTTAACACAATATTTATCAAAAAATGTATAGCAATCAAAAGGATACCCAAATTATGTCAAGACTCAAGATATAAGCACACTTATAAAAATTGTAAGATCAATATAAATCAAAGTAATATACCCATGAAGAAATTGTAAACCAAAATAACACACTTAAAATTGTAAGATAACTGTAATCTGAAAAACACTCTATGAAACTCCAAATAATATTTATCAAAATGTAACTTAAAATAATACTTTATGACACTCAAATAAACACAAAAATATATACGAAGAATAAATTGTTCATCTTCGCACCAGGAAACCAGAATCTGCAAAAATTTTAAAATTGCTCCTAATTTAGTACATTACTTTGCTTTCCCCCCCCCCCCCTCCCCAAGAACAAGATGGATACACAATTTAATTTCATAATATTATAAATTTAAAGCACTTCGAATTGTTAAACATTCCAATTAACTTCTCTTAAAAAACATGAAATAAGTCTTTCAAACTCCAAATCCTTATCAAATCAGCAAAACCTTCACAAAAACAACAATTTTTCAGCAGTCATTAAATCCGCTGAGAAAAATATGAAAATATTACATATCTTATCAAAGATCTTTTTAAAATGTGTCAGTTAATATTCATCATTTAACTCAATCCGCAAGTGACATACTCTTCAGTGAAACAGGGTGGGGAAGCTCTTATGCTTAAAATTTTTTATGGTTTTAAAAATACAAAAATACTCAACAACTTCAATAAATTCAAAAACTTCAGATACTTCAAAAAACTTCAAACACTTCAAAAATCTCATTAAGTTCAAAAACTAATCTCATCAAAATGTAATATTCCTCAAAAACCCATATCGGATTTAACATTCTGACACAGTTATTTAAACATTATCATTAAAATTATTTTCATTTCCAACATTACCCTTCAAACACAATCTTTTCACATATAAAACCCATTTCACATTTAAAAATTTAATAAGTATCGCTTACCCTTTTTTAATATCCCGTCAAACAAAATTTTAATTTTTCTGCTCGCTGAATTTTTTTTTTTACACAAAATCTTCTGTTCTCCGGATGATGCTTGATAAACAGCCGTTTTTATTTTAGCTGACCAGAAAATCCTTTTTTAAAACGCAGACTTGACAGAATTCTTGTTGCTTGCCAAATTCACAAACCAGGCACCGCTGTATTCAAAAACATAAACTCACGCTGGTTGCAGAGTCGGGAGAAAAAAAAAATTTTTTTTCGTTGCTTGTTGCGTCGTGGAAAAAAAACACTCCACGATTCAAGGTCTTGTGGAGCTGTTACACATCTAGTTGATTATCTGGGAAAATCGGACCCAGCCCGAAGAAAACTTTTAGCTGAACATATTTCGATGTTTCACGGCACCGGAAAAAAACCTTTGATGAAACACACGATGTCCGCGATGATTTGTTGATTGAAGAAGATCAACACTGTAGCACAATTTTGACACTCTGAAGACACAATGCACCAAACAGCAGGCCCCACAACTGCTGAAACACAGCTGCGTGTTTTTCAAAGAATGTGTTGTTCGGTTCCACCAGTTCGGAACATGTGGGGGGGATTAAAAACCGTTTTCCTTAGAGACGCAGCCACTAAAGCTATCATCTTGGACGTTCTGCAATGTAGTAAAGTTCGGCGTCTAAGAAGAAACTGTCAGCCGATAATCTGCCGGCATCTGCCGCCCCCTCGACCCCTTCTAAAAAATCCAGACATTGGGGAGAGCGGCGTAGAACATCGACCCGAGCGGTTGTGTTTTTGTAAGGCTCCTGTTTTTTTGGGCCGGAATGGGCCCTGGAGCGCGCACTGTAAATCTGCACGTAAATTAAGTGTATATGTCGAGAATGTCTAGTGTTTAAATTTTTTCTTGTTAATAAATTGTTAAGTTTTGTTTTAAAAATTTGGCCTTTGTTTGTAAATTAGAACTCTGTCTTTCTTTGGTATGGATCAATAGTTGTGAAATTTCTTCAAAATGCCTCAGAGAGTTAACAGCCTTATAGTGACGTCACACCCCGTAAAATACTTTCTCTGCGTTTCGAAATAAGATATGAGAATAGTGGCGAATTACGCCACGACAATAAATTAATTACTAAGCCCCCTTTAAATTTCGAGTAATCAATCTTTTCCCACTTAAATTCTGACATATATATATATATATATATATATATATATATATATATATATATATATATATATATATATATATATATATATATATATTATATATATATATATATATATATATATATATATATATATATATATATATATACAGTGGAATCTCGATCTATCGTTTTTCAAGGGACCGATTGAAATGTACGATAAATGCGGGAAAACAACAGATGCGGGAACATAACAAAGCAATATGATCGTTGGGACTGGATAAAATGAACGACACATACGGAAAAACGATGGATCCGAAAACGAGGCATCTTGCATGCGACTAATGCCAATGTTGTTCCCTACACGATATTTAACGGCGCAGGGCATGGCGTATATGAGAACCGTAGATATCGTCATTTGCATAGGTTTCCAAAAACTTTTTTGCAGACAGTGTATGGATATATATATATATATATTTGTGTGTGCGTGCTCGCGCGTGTGTGTGTACAAATCGGCTTAGAGCAGGTGAAGTTTTAATGGATCCAAAATTTTTAATTAAAGATCATAACGATATTGAGTTTTTACATCTAGTAATTAAGAAATTTAAAACATTGAATTGCACTACAAGTGTTGAAACAAATTTTTATTTCTGTTTTTCATTAACTGCATTACTTGGTTAAATAGGTTTGTATAACTCACTTTTTTTCGAGGTAATACAGAAAAATTGAAACAAAAATGCATTTTTTTTACCATGATTACAAAATAAAGATAAACATCCTGCAATTTAACATTTTTCACATTGTTATATTTTTCTCTCTTCTTGAGGAAATCAGACTGAAAATAAAGGATAGTTATTAAGAATAAATATATTTTTCGACATTTTTATAGCTTTTTTATCAAGAATGCTGTAGAATGAAAATTACTTGTGCAAAGATAAAAAGAAAATAAGAAACACCATATGAATTCATCTTATCCAATAATTCTTTCATTTAACTGTAATGAAATGTTTGACTTAGACAAACACACAATAAAATAAATGCTAAAATAATCCATTTAAAAAGTATTGCACTAAAACATTTCGTCAACATAAGCAAAAAAATTTGGTTAAATATGCAAATAATTTCAACCAAATATCCCCGAAATTTCGACCAAGTAGGCATAAAAAATCATATATTTAAAAATAATCTATCCACCTAAACACTGTACGAGCCTTAATACCATTACATCATCTAAGAAATTAAGGTAGCGCATCAGTTGACATCACAAACCTGTAATCTAAACTTCAAGTTGTAAATATATATATATATATATATATATATATATATATATATATATATATATATATATGTATATATGTATATATATATATATATATATATATATATATATATATATAAAGATACATATATATATATATACATGTATATATATATATATATATATATATATATATATATATATATATATATATATATATATACATGTATATATATATATATATATATATATATATTTATATATATATATATATATATATATATATATATATATATATATATATATATATATAAGACGCTTTTAACCACTAAGCCTGCTGGCGTAGTGCTTAAAAGCGTCAAGCTGACACAACACAAGTCCAGGCTTCGATTCTGCGGCTGACCAAGGTTGACTCAGCTTCACATCCCTTGAGTGGGTCGATAAAATGAGAACTAAGCATGCCCGGGAACTAAACTCTGGGGGTTCCACGTTAGGTTGAACACCTAACTGAGACATATGCTGTATGGCACCCCAAGCCCACGGTCAAGAAAGCGGAGATGGGCAGCGCCGGCCTTTGTCCACAGCGGACTGTTGCGCCATGAGTTTATTATATAAGGGACATTAGATTAACATAGTTTGTGTTCTATTAAATAATCTGCCACAGTGAGTAAATTATTTATATCCTCATTATATATATTTGAAAAGTCTTTTGCTGAAATATATGAGATGTTCTGAATATCCACGTTAGCATTCCTCTGAATATACTAAACGATAAACGTCAGTATCGAACAGAAGATTTATTTTGACTGGTCTACGATCTAACAGTAAATATAAGAACAATAAATATAAGAAACAATAAATATAGTAATGAAAAGGAGTTCTAAATGAAATGCGATCTCCTTTTCAAGTCATACCTTTTCATCAGCCAAAAAAACTTTTGATCATAGCAAATATTGGAAATTTCATTAAAAGGGGGATATCGAGAAACGAATTCCCACTAGTATTTTTCTTCTCCTTCTTTTCGTCAGCATCGCTAGAATCTTTGGAATCGCTGGCTAGGCTATCACTCAAAACAGCAAGGAAAATGATAAAGACCTATGAAATGAAAGTGAAAAGAGTTAAGGATACGAGAAACAAAAACCGACCTAGGCGGTGAGCCTGTACGGCGATTAATTATCTACTGACTTCTGGTCGCCAAGACGGCAACCCGCTCGACTCCGGATCTACAGGTCCAATCACTAGCCATTTTCCCCGCCCCGCGTCAGCGGGGCGGGTAAATCGCTCCATCTATGTCCTGTCCATCTTCGCTCCATCTATGTCCTGCCAATGCCACTTGACATCATCCGCTTAGCGGTCTTACGTTCAGTAACATCCAAGAACCAGAGCCATAACTATTCAAATTAAACTTAATGCTATTCCGTTCCGCAGCCACCATTCCTGCGAAATACATCGCTTATCGATTTTATTGCTTAACTTTTCAACCATATGAAGACTGCACCACTTGTGCGGTGACAACAAAGACACCATACAGATTACTCCACTTGAGCAGTGAAAACATAAATTTCAAACACAATACAAATATTAACAATCAACTTAAAGTTCAATCATCATCAGTGGAGGGTGGAGGAGTCCCAGTCTCCCTAAGTCCATAGTCCGTTGTTCTCATAATTTTCTCAACTTCAGCTTTATATCTACTGCAGACTTGATCCGTCGGTAGATGCTTTACGTCAATCTCTTTCCCTGCCTCCTTCCTAAATTTCTGACAGTTAGTACAAACGGGTTCACTTTTGCAGAGTTGTCCCTCATGTCGTTCTTCAGCGCAGACTTAACATGTCTTATTGTTCCTACAGTGTTTGGCAACGTGGCCAAACCCCCAGCACTTATAACAGATCGTTGGTTTTCTGTAATCCTTCCATGGGCAGTATTTCCATCCCACTTTAAGTCTCGTACTATTCGCAATCTTCCTATAAGTCTCTCCCTTGAGTCTCAGTATCCAGTTGAACAGTCCTCTCTTCGTCTTATAATTGGTCATAACTTCAATTTCATCATTCTCCAGATCAGCATTCTGCTTTTTTAATAAGTCTATTATTTCATCTCTTTCTTATTTTTCCTTAAACATCATAAACTATAATGCATGGCTCTCTCATTTTCGGTGCACGTGTAACATATAAAGTGTACACCGCATTCTTTTTTCGACAAGCATTAACAACGATATCGAGTTCCTCATTCGTCTCGATTTCAACTGCAATTACACCTCTTCCAATCATTTTGCATTTCTTTATTCCTATTCACAATTTTTCTGGTTTTACATTCTCTTTAATCACTCTCTTGGTTACCTCAGATTTTTGCTTATTCATTGGTATAATTTCAATTTCATTTCTCATCTCTTTCTGTGTTTTCTTCACCTGCTTTTTCTTCTCATTAGCCTTCCTCTTAACTGCTTCAGCATAAGTCTTATCATCCTTTCTTTCAAGGACACTTATCTTGCCTTTTAGATATTGTATCACTTTCTGCTGGTCAGTAATTGAGCTGACTATCTCCCCAATGTCATCATTTATTTGCCTCTTAACTTCCACAGTTAACTTGGAAGTACTGATAGCAGTGATCAGTCTCTGATGCTTCAGCTTAACTAATTCCTTAGTGAGTTCACGTAACTCCTCCATTTTTTTTCTCCTCACTTTCCATACTTGGCTGCTTAGCTACCTACTGATACCCACGCTCCTCTGGCGTTAGCGACTAACCTTTCGCTTAGCCCCTAGGGCGCACCACGTGGAGATGCCGGAGGTGTAATTAAGAAAAAATTTATGCCAAATCAAAAATTAGCAAATAACGAGCCAATTACCTTAAACTTGGCACAAGTAAGCCTTAATAATAATTCAGCGCAGTATCTCTAATAATCAACAATAGCGTGGGTGTTAAAGAGTTAAAAGTTATTGCACCGGTCAAAATTTGTATTTACATATTGTTTTAGTACTCGAGAGTACTCGCAAGAACATCGATGTCCACAGTTAGGCACCCACGAAAAACAGCAAGGAAAATGGAAAAGATTTGTCAAATGGGATTAAAATGGGTCCGAGGAGACTAATGGCCTTGGACTCGGAATTAATGATGCTCAGTTCAAATCTCTTCAATACCTTTGTGTCCAGACCGGACATGCGCACGTTTAATCCTTAGACCGGAAAGCCCTTTATGAGGTCGGAGAGGGTGGGAGAAGGTACCAGATGTACCAGATGCCCAGATGTCGCCCCTCGTGGTGCGAGGTCAAAATTAAGGAGGGAACAGTAGGTGGTGTTCCCTCACGTACCTGTGTCCCCTTTGATAGCAACCAACTACATTCTCATGGATTATGTGCGAATGTTTTTATGGATAAATGCCCCGCATTGGCAAAGAACAAGTAAAAAGGGTTGAAATTTAATGCGTCGGTCTTAAATTTTCTTAAATAGTGTTTTAGGTACTCTCAGAGTCACTCTGATAACTTGCAAAAGTTACCTTTGTCGGAATTTTAGTTGAACGTATTTTACGTATCTTAAAACTGTCCTGCTAGTCCGAGTTATGAAAAAGCTGTTGTGTTATTGAAGCATTTATAAGTTTATATTAACTAATGAAGATTGAAGAAAACCTACTGTGTATCAAAATTTTTATTACCTTTTCCTAACCTTTCCTTTCTTCTTCTTTTCAGGGGCCAACGACGCAAAACAATTCGTTGAAGAATTTATATTATTAGGGAAGACCAGAGCTAGTTGGTATAGATTTTGGTTTTTGATTTTTCTATTTTTTTGTGCAAAACTTGGAGATATTCCGGTGAATATGGTGGATAGCTTGACTTTTTGACTACAAAATCATGTTGGACCCATTAATTAAATCCGTGTTTAGGTAACTCCCAAAACACTTTTCTTAAAAGATTGTAACTATTCTAACTAATCCCAGGTGCGGGGTTAGTTGGCATACCCCTAGGGGGGAGTTGTCATAACGTAATATGGTTAGGGATATTCACAGCAATTTTCGAGGAAAAACATTTTATTTCATCAAAACTTGGGGCAACATGGCTTTTTCTTCTTATTGACTCTTTGAGCCGAGATTCTATCTTTGATAGGACTGTCTGTTAAAGTAGCAGTAAACCTTCTTTTTCGGTCACGGTTGGATTGCTGTCGTGGCCCGGCTTTGGGGAAAGGCCGAATTTCCTCTGGGGTGATGTGTCGGGAAGATGATGAGTGGTCACCAATACCGGCGTGCCTGGAAGGTCATTTGTCGTTAGAGCGGGTTCATTGGGGTTCCTCAACTCTGATTCATCGGCAGTTTGTGTAGCCTCTGGAGCAGGGAGATGACGGAAGATTGCCAAAATCTGAGTGCTCAAATATATCTGGGTTGAATGGACAGACCCCGCTCACTTTAAATCCAAATGTAGTGTTGGACGGAGTCATAACTGATTGAAAGGCTGTTTTCCCAATTGCTGGAATATCGTAGATAGTTAAAGTTTTGTCTGGATGACTGGTCATCCAAATGTCACAAGCGGTGTTGGCGTATTTTTTTAGGGGTCCAAATACAGTTAATTCTCTCAAATGGTTGCAATTTATCGCTGCAGTATGGAGGAAACAATAGGACAGTAACCCCATTTCCTTCGAACAAATCGAGAGCCTCAATGGATGTCAAATGCGAGTCATTGTTATCGAGGTGAAGTAGCACATGTCGCGCTTGTGACCATCTGGTAAAGTGGATAAAATGTTGGGCAAACTTCAAAAAACTGCGTTCGACCATCCAACCTGACTTGTTGGCATCGCCGCTGGAGCCCCCTGATACGGATCGCACTAAATGTTCATTGAACTTGGCTCTTGGAAAAATGAAGGAATATATGCAAATAGCCAAGGTAACAAGGGTACCTCGTTCAGCAGAGGTGATCTGTCCAATTTGCTTAAACCCTTTCCGTGCTATCACCTTGTCTGGGTTTTGGACAGTTGTTATCCCAGTCTCGAACATGTTGTAGATGTCCTGTGGCTTGAATCCATACCTGTTCAGTACTGTTTGGAGTAAAGTGAAAAAGTTTCCGACGTTAGTCTTGCTGAAAGTGGTGACTCGAGCTAGGCTAGGGGTCTCAGTTGTTTGAAGAGATAAGGATTTGTTTTTGTTCATAAAATACGAAAGCCAATCAGGTCCGGCCATTATGTTGAGCCAAGTTTTTGCCCTCAACACTGTTAGCGTGAACGGCCTCGGTCACCCTCTCAATTGTCGATTTGCTCGGTCTGTTTTTCTCTTGTACTTCCTCATAGCTAAACCCAATAAGTGGTTATTATTCTCTCAGAACTTTATTTAAAAACTCTTTCGGTGAAATCGGCATCGATATTGTGAAACAATTCGAATATATAAAAAATAATTTTAAATCAATATAGCTTTATTTCACTTAATAGTTTAATTTTTCTTTAAACTGGTTTCAATCTTTCGATCATCCTCAGTGTAACGTAACTAAAAGCATTTTCAACACATGATATCTTATCATTTGGCTTTTAATTATATTTTCTTTTATATATCTTATTCTAACTGTATATTCATTTTAAATTAAATAAATTAACTTCTTAAAAGAGAAAAAAATAGAAAGTCTTGAAAGAAATAAAAATGAAAATGTACAATAAAATTAATGTATAATTATAATGAGATATATAAAAGAAAATTCAATTAAAAATGAAATGATAAAATATCATGTAATGAAAATACTTTTAGTTACGTTTTACTGAAGATCATCGAAAGATTGAAACTGGCTAAAACGAAAAATTAACTATTGTAAGTGAAATAAAACTATATTGTTTTAAAACTTATTAGTCGTATTTAAACATCATTTAAAAATCTTTATTTATTCATTTTTTACAGAAATTGTTTCCTTTTTAATGAACATTAATGGAGGGGTTAGTTGCCATAGGTGTGGGGCGAGTTGTCATAGCTATGCCAACTGACCCCATACCTAACTATGCCAAATAGCCCCACAGGGATATCCAAAACAAGATAGAAACCCCACAATCCCAAACATCAAAAACGAAAGATTATGAAACATGCATGCAACCACAGTTAACCACTCTTTCGAAAACCGCCATCAACAGCGCCTCAATCCGATCTACAGGTTCTCCAGACCAAAAAAAGTTACGATAAAAAAACTTAATCACCAGTCAGAAAAACTATGAAACATGATACTTCCAAGCAGACTGAAGTTATGGTGGATGGTGCACATTTTCATGCACTCCCCACTAGCGAGATGACAGTGCTCTAGCTCTATGGTGGCAGAAAATAGAAGCAGTGTGCCAACTAGCCCCTTATGCCAACTAACCCCGGTCTCCCCTACCATTTCTCCACATATTTTGAACTCCGCTAATTGTTTTCCCAATCATGTCTATCTGCGCACATTTTTGTGAGATTTATACATAGCTATTTCACCTAGATGGGGATTTCGGGATCTTCGTTAAGTTATCTCAAATATTCATTAGAAAAAATTATTCATGCTATGTAATTTTACTTTAAGTTTAGCAAAGGCTCTTTTATGATTTAATCATACTCAAGAAATTCAAAAACAAAACTGAATAAGAATCAGTGAAAGTATATTAATAAACAAATAGCGTCTTTTAAATACCATTTATAATACCGTCCAACATTATTGGTATAAAGGGAGTCCATTCCTTCTGAGATGCCATTTTGAATTTATTATTCTTCTAAGTCTTATAACTTAGTTTTATTTGACTTAACAAGTATTTAAATCAAATATATTGCTTTCTAAACATGCTTATTCATACATTTAGCTCTCCTTGCTCTGAATTAGTGCATCTACCATAATTAAAATTCCTAGATGAATTTAGTTTAGCAAGCCCTAGAGACAATATCACATCTTTAGGATTTTAATTACTATATCCTAAAGACTGCACCATACAGGTGTCTACATAGCTACGAGGCTTTCCACGTGAGATCCCGTTCGGAAAATGTTTTCTCTCTCGTCATCTCGTTAAAGTAACTAGATAATACATCATTTGCCTTTAAAATAGCTATGGTTCGGTATCTAATATTTTAATTAGTTTTTGAAATGTTATTATTTTTAAAATACCTTTGTTGGTTAAGAGGGAGAATTGGCAATTGGATTTACATATGGCAAAACATGGCTGCTGAAAATTCTTTGATGCTTTTTTCAGCTGAATTTACCAGAGAAGTTTTGAAAACATTTCTTCCGAGATATGTGCTAGTAAATTTAAAGGTAGAATAAATATTTTGCGTTCAGTACAGGCTACAATAAACACATGAACTATAAATTTCCTTATTTTAACTTTATTCGTTGCATAAGAAAACGCATTGATTCGATCAATCTCTTGTATGAGTTTTCTTTTCACCTGGTACTAAGTTGTTGTGTTGTTTTGTTGAGATTTATTCCCCCTGGTCGAAAGCATTCCAGGACAAGTCCTTACATTGCTCAGGCTGAGGGGTGTCGCACCAGTTTTTAATGACACCACAAGGGTCAGAGTCCAGGTGGAATCACAATTTTCCCCGAGCACCCCAAGGGAAGACACTTGGGGAAAGGGGAGGGGGGGGAGTGCCTTCTCCCCCTCACTGACCACACAGAAAGACTTAACGGCATATGAATTCAAAGTACTTGTATTCGGCCTAGACACTTTCCGTAAAATAATGGTCAAATGAGTCTCTCATAAAAAATTTCGCACGAAACATTTACCGACCAGCGTACTTGATGTCGAACTTCGACAGCATATCTCAGATTTTCCATCGACCAGGGATGAACGCTCTGTCTATTCCACATTCCGTTACGCGAAAAACATGCTTCATCTGTCCATATTATGCCTGCGAGGACTGTTGGATGTACCTCTAAGTTATTCATCACAAAGTTGAACCACGTGTAACGTCTCTCAGTATCTCTTTGCAGCAAGCCCTGCACGGGTGTGGATGGGTATGGATTAGCACCTAAATCATTGAGGATTTTCCAAACGCAGCTTTTTGAGAGGCCACAATTGTCACTAATCCTTTTTGTGCTGCTCTGAGGATGGGCAAGAGCGTATGCTAGCACATCTTCCGGGTGACCTTTGAGTTCTACATTACGAGGGCTACGAACTCGAGGTCAGCTGGTCACGCAGTCCGTCTCCCTTAAACGTTTTACAACTTTTAAGATGGTCTGCCGTGTAGGATGCGGATCTGTAGGGAAACGTTCACGATACAGCCTTGCAGCTGTTTTTTTCTTACGTACACATTCACCATAAATTAACAACATCTCGCAATACTCTGTAATCCAAATTTTGCCATAACCCTCAGCTTTAACGTTCAACCCAGCAAAAACATCCTTTTTATACTACTGTACACTAGTCACTGGTGAACAGGAAAGGAGTTCCATCCTCATTTGCATAATACATAAAATCCGTGTGATTTTTATACCAGACATGGTTCTTTAAAGTTTTCATAGGTTTCATAGTTAAGTTTTCATAGTTTGTAGAGACATTCAGTAAAACTCGCAACTGGTGGGGACAGAACCATGGTACTCATCAACAGGAATGGCTTGCGTTTCCTCTGGGCCACAACACAGGCTGGTATTTAGTCCGTGAGGTGGTCTTTCGAGCTTCGCTCGCGTTTCACGACGCCATAGTGTTGAAAATCACGACCAAACTATGGTTCCTTTTTTACATTCTGTTTTGAGTATTAATGTACGCAAGTCGTCTTTTCTTATTAAATCGATGATGCTAAACAACTTTGTGTTTGACTATTTTCCCGTATCTCGTACCGTTTTTGAGATAAAAACGAGAATTCCAAAATTTGCCGATACATGGAGTTGTAAGTTGTCTCATCGGGTAGCACATAGCCTTTGTACTATACCTAGACACCAACTTTGTGGTCTAACCTTTCACCATATAGAAATTAAAGGGGGTGTATCGGATATAGGTTGGAACACTGTATAAGCCAACAAATACGGTATATGGGGCTTCCATGATAAAGTAGCAACTGAATCGTGGTGTTGAAGAGCGAACGTTCCTTGAACGAAAGAGATAAAGTTCCTGCCGCACTGGAAAAATATATGAAAGGGATAGATTACACCTTCTCTATCAAGTATATAATATGCTAATAAATCCTATAATACTTCGTGAAATAATTAATGCGCATCACTTACCAAAATCTTCATTCTGGACTTCTAGTGAATATCTTTGTTGAACAAGGATAGAAGTTCAAGCATCTCCAATATTTCGTCTTTATATTTGCTTCAGAGGAGAATCCAATAACTGCGCAGTCAAAGTCTGATTTCAAATTGTCCATTGTCTTCTAGTAAATAATCTTGACGAAACAGGATATAGATGTCAATTCGAATATTTCCTGTTTGTATATGCTTGAAACTAGTATCATACGACTGCGTATTTAATATCTGATATCAATACGTCTATTGAATATCTATTCAAGTTTGAAATCTATGTGACGGAAGGAGATATCAAACTATTTTCTCCACAGATTTATTCAGCAATTGGGAGACGTAAACCACACACCGTTAAATTAAACTCCACAGAAATGATGTTCCTTTTATTTTCTTTTGCTTTTTACCGAGTGGAACTGTGAAAGTGCCCAGATAGATCAGGGAATGAGATTCGAAACTTGGGATATTATTAGAATTTTAGTTTTTTCAATTTTTTGAAAATTAAATTGAAGTGGAATATATTTCGGGTACGTGTTAAATTTAAATCAAGTAAATACAGACTGCATGGCTGATTTTAATTGTTTTTTCAAAGATATAATTGTTTAATGGTAAGTTCCAATGGTGACCTGCTAACTGTCCTGTTGAAAAGCGCACTAAAACTAGTAAATACCGACTGCATTGCTGATTTTATTCGTTCATTGAAAGATATAAGTGTTTCATGGTAAGGGCCAATGGTGACCTCCTAACTGTCAAGCGGAAAAGAGCATTAAAATTACATATAAAGTAAGTATGAAATTGTATATTGGTAATTTTGTAAACTATTTCAAATAATTTGCTTAGCACCTTGAAATTATACTTCAAAATTGGTCGTTTTAAAATCAAGACCTTCATATACGGAGGAATATAAGAAGGAAATTAGAAGGAATATAAGAAGGATTTACAAGAAAGAATATAAAAATATAATATCGACATTCTGATTTGATGACTTTATGTTATGTACACTCTCGAGTTGATAGGATTTAAAATGCAAATAAAATCATACGTGATACAGAAAATTTTTAAAAAATTAAAAACTTTAACTGATATAATTGGACATAGATTTCGCCCTTACCATGGGCAAAGCAATTTAGCGATTTTTTTAGGTGCTTTTGGTGTATAAATCGACCCAGCGAGTAAGAAGGTCCGGCAAAAAAGGTTGTATTGGTAGATGGAAAAATTTACGATTGCTTTTGTAGCCTTCTATTTTTATAGACAGCTATTTTATCGATATGATCTGAAATAATTTAAAGTTACCCTTTTGGGGATTTTTGCAGACTGTTTGTTCACGGTATATAACAACCGCTTGTTTAAGTGGATGGGAAACAATTTAATAAAAATATTTAATTTTTATATTTTATGGAATTTTAAATGTGTAATAAATCGAAATTTTTATGAAACAAGAAGGAAAATTTGTTAATATAAGTATTATCTTAATCATTTAATGCATTTTATCCGTGTTGAGCTATTATTATTTCACACCATAAAGCATCGAAAGAACATAGTATGTTACTGTCATCTCCACAATTTATGATTTAAATCCCCGTAATATTATAAAAACTGAGAACATTATTACTGTATAAATAACCTATTTTCAGCAAATTACTTCTTTCCGACTTAAGTAAAACAGAATTAAGTAACTTAAGAATTCTTGAAGTACTTAAATGACTTGTTTCCGACATTACTAGATTGGAGATTGTCCTATTCTTTGGGATTCAAATTACATGTATAATGTTATCACATCCAATCTTCAAACAAACTATCAAAGATTCTCGTTTCAACACTCCAAGTTTCTGGATTACACTGTTCTTTGAGATTCAGTATTTACAGTACAATTTAGTAGCAAGTGTTACTCGAAAAAAAAGCAACAATTCCTCGAAGTGGGGCTCTCATGTAAATAACAATTTTTGTGTAAAATTGATCTAAAATTAAATATTGTTAAAGTACTCGTGTATAAACACTATTCCTTTTGCACTTAAAAACTATTGTTTCAATTGAGGTTTTGATATTAAGGCATATACTGCCTCCATGGAATAGTGGTTATCGTCTTGAGTATTCACGCAGGGGTCTTGGTTCGAGGTCCCAAGTAACGCTCGGACGTTCCCATGATGACCCCTCATAGGGAGCAATATAGGCTCACGTAAATGGTGCCAGGGGAGGCTCCAGTCCGGATTTTTTTTCGGGGAGGGGGGGCAACTTTGGCTCTTAGGGTTATATGTATATACAGTCGAACTTCCATATATCGAAGTAGCAAATTGCCGGAAAAAATTCGATATATATAAATTTCGATATATAGAATTTATATTAGTTTTATCATAATTCTCCTAAAACATTAAAATTAAGGCGACAATGGACCTTCAGACTGACAAAAATATATCACCAAAATGATTTCTTTTTCTTTCAGAAAATGATTCTGCATCTCATCAGCTTTAAATTTAAAAAAAAAGTATGTTGATCCGATTATTATTAACCGAGTTATAAGTATTTTTTTCAAACGTAAACAATGGAAATGTTAGTCAAATTTAAACTTTAAATGCCATTTTCTCAAAACAAGCTTTCATGTCGTTTCGGTAAGTTCAAAATGTTCCATGCGTCATAATTTTTCTTGAATTTTCATAAAATTTCATAAAATGATTATTTATACATGTTAGAATAAAACTTAGTAATCAATTCATAATACTGTTTTAAAACAACTTAAAATTTTTACAATAAAAATAATTTTTTTTATAAAATGTTGCATAATATGACCTATTTTTATCGATTTCTTTTCTAGTTTTTATAAATATGACTGTAAATCAAATATTGCTACTAACTTTTATTATAACTATATAAAGCTAGCTTAAGAGGGAAAATTAGATATCTGAGACAAAAATTAATGCGCATGGAGCATTTTTAAATAGAGTAATTAACAAACTGATTTTAATTAATTTATTAATTAATTACTTTCTCATTTTTTTATTTAGAATTTCCATCTATAAACAACACTGTATAAGTATACAAAATTTCATAGCAATTGGTTAATAAATAAAAAAAAAGTTTTTCATGGTCCATTGTCGCCTTAAAGCTAATTTTCGTATACGAAACTCCATTTCTAATTTATATGCGAATCACATTAAATGAAAGTTAATAACTAAAATTGAATTAATATGAAAGATTTATTGACTACTACATACCTTTAAAAAAACAATAATCCAGACAGTGGTTACAATGATTGATTCATTGCAGTTACATTCTTATAAAAAAACTACAAATATCTTGCTGAACAGCCAGTTTTGCCGAAAGTTCATCAAAGTTCATTACGACCGAAAGTTCATTATGTTCGTACTTATTCAGTCCCCTAAAAACTTCATCAGGGACATTTTCCGTGAACTGAAGTCCACGACGTATTGTTTCAAACGCCAAAAATTGAGAGATTTTATTGTAAAGTGGAATAAAATCTCTCAATATGTCTTGAAAAAAAAATCGATATATAGAGAATTTTTCGATAAATAGAAACAGTTTTTCTATGTAATGAACATGGATATTTGTTAAGAGTTTGATATATAGAAAATTTCGATATGGGGAAGTTCGATATATGGAGGTTCGACTGTATATATATATATATATATATATATACATATATACGTATATATATAAACATATGTTACCGCTAAAGTGCAGAAATCAGTTAAAGTGCACATTACCTAGCTAATCTGCAGATTGACTGATTTGCTCCGTTAAAGTGCGGAACATTGTTTCATTTCTCAAATTACCTAGGTAATCTGCGAATTACCTAGATAATCTGCGCATTACCTACTAGCCACTCGTTAAAGTGAAAATAAGATTTTTCTGGAACAACAGCACAGTTTCTGTATGCTAAAATTAACATAATGTTATTTATTTATTTTTCGATATCTAAAGAATCAAATTAATACAATCAAACAATCATCAAATTAGTTGATAGAATCAATCATCAATCAATTAAAAGAACTATAATAGAAAGAATCAAACGGTTTAAAATATTATTACAATTAAGGAAATGAATTTGCAAAACATATTATAAAATTATGCTTACTTATTTGTCCAATCTAAAGATTGGTGACACTTTGAATTACACTCTTAGACGAAATAAACGACGCACCAAGAAGGGGTACTGCAAATTGGACACAAATTGATGATATGCATACAGGTCTCGACGGAAAATGCAAAATTTTAAGGTTTGGCGGCCAATGAATGAGCATGTGACGCTGTACCGTATCTTAACTGCGCAACTGGCAGGATAGTAAAGATGAGAAATTTCGATTCTAGGTCATAAATTCTTTGCGAATTTCATTCCGTGTACTCAGGTCGACAGTAACTATGCCTTGCATACAGGTGGGCGAACAATATCCGCTGATGTCAGCATTTGAGAGAGGATGTGTAGTTGGGCTCAAAGAAATCGGTTGATCTAATCGGCGAATTGCTCGACATTTGGATAGGAGCGATGCCACTATTAGACGACGCTGGCAGGAATGGGTGAACCATAGCTGAACACAGCGTCAAGAAGGAAGCGCGACCCTTAGGCCGTCCGCACACGGAGCAACTCAAAAGAAACTGATAACCGACTCCAATCACAAACCAGCCCGTGATGAGTCGTAACCTATGTAATTGAATGGAGCCACGCACATGGCGCAACTGGTTACAAACCCGTCAGCAACGCGTTTGTAATCAGTCGCAGGCAACTGAACGTGTCGAGTCGCTAGCAACTTCAGTCGCCAGTATCTCTTGCGTTGTGCGTATTATTACACAATCTATGCTACAGCCGCTCTTTTGGCAAGTTGCCAAATGACGTACATGAGTCACGTGACTTCTGCCTAGCGAAGAAATGAAATTCTAACGTTTTTGTTGTATGGAATATGTGCACCCATATATACAGTCCATTTTTAAACGATTGATCAATGACAAGCTATTGTGACGATTTTTTAAAATAAATTAATTTATGAAATTAAAATAAATTAATTTCTGATAATAATTTAACTAAAAATAATGCCCGGAATAATGATGTTCTTCCTTCCATGACAGGTCGCAAACTATTGATTTGAATCACTTTTGAGTCGGCCCGTGTGCGGAGCCACATCACTAACGAGTTTGCAACCGATAAGCAATTTCAGTCGCTAACCAGTTGAGTTTCTTTTGAGTCGCTCCGTGTGCGGACGGCCTTACAGCACAGCGGTCCCTCGACGATATTCTACGCCCCGTTGTGTTGCCCTTCATATCACGCCATCCTGGGCTTACATTTCAGCAAGATAATACGGGCCCGCACACGGCGAGAGTTTCAATTCCTAGTCTTAGTGCTTGTCCAACGCTACCTTGGCCAGCAAGGTCGCCTGATCTCTCCCCATTGAGCACGTTTGGAGCATTGTGGGCAGGGCCCTCTAACCAGCTCGCGATTTTGACGATCTAACGTGCCAATTGGACAGAATTTGGTACGATATCCCGCAGGATGACAACCACCACCTCTATCAATCAATGCTAAGCCGAATAACTGCTTGCATAAGGGCCAGAGGTGGACCAACGCGTTAATGACTTTTTCACTTTGTGAAGCTCTTTCTCTTGAATAAATCATCCGATTTTTCTCAAAATGTAATTGTTGGGAACTCATCTCTCCCACGCGCATGTCCGGATATGTTCAAGGGCAGACAGTCACGAGAACTTTTTGATATCTTTTTACTTTTACTTTAACTCTTGGCATCACTAACTCATGTCGCATGATGAATCTTTAGAATTTAATTTCATTTCTTTTTATGTATTAAAGTTGAAAATATTGTAATATGGATTAAAACTCTTAAATATCAACCTTTGAAATCTTTCTTGAAGCATGCCTGGATGTTTTACTTGAGATGAATACTTGAACTTGATAGACTGACTTACTTAATGAGCACTTACTTAATGCGCACCTTACACAGGTAAAATGCGGAAAACTCTTAATTTGAACTACTATTCGTGATCAAACAGTAAACATTTGTTTTACATTTCAGCAAGAGACGAAAACACACATTCAAATTAAGTTACTCATCCTTAAAATTTTATTACATGAATGATTAACATAATTATTATATTTCATTGCATTGCCCTCTTGTCATATTCCCCAATAAATATGACAATATGTAAAAAAAAAATTTTAAACTACTACTAACATTTGATTGCATCCAACAACTTAGTAGTTCAAGAGATATTTAGATTATCAACTCAGGTTTTGTAAATAAAGGTTTTGAAATCCTTCAACTATAATAAAAATTACTATAATAGAAGATAAAGAGGTAAATTTAGAACTAAAAAAGAAAACGGAAAATAGTTGAATTTGAACTATTTTAAAAATTAAAATACTAGGGAAGACCGGGGCATGTTGGTCATAGGGGCACGTTTGCCCATCTGCGATATTTTTCGAACTCTCCAGTAGGTTGCGTTACTAACTAAGCGCCGTGTGTCTTAGCACGTTTTTTTTTCACCCATAGCAGCGTAAAAGTTTGTTTTCTACATTCATCAGCCTATAAAAGTTAATAAAATTGTCAATAAATCACAAAAATATTGAATCAAAATTGGATTCAATGTTTTTATTGTTGTGGTTACGGACCCCTGTCACCCAGCAGAGCTAGATTAGGTCCATGATACCGCACACTCTCAAGAAGTCAATGACCAGGAATGGCCGCTCCAGAAAATCTTCCTTTTCAAGTCCCAAGCACACTAGGATATGATCTGGAGTGGCTTGCCCTTTGGAACATTTGGTACAAGATGGAAACACTTTCTCCTTGTCAGTTTAACTCAATGTTCCGAGGTGGCCACTACGAAAGCGGGTTATTGTAGTTTGCTCCTGTCTGCTGCACCGGAGTGACAAAGAACCACCGGGGCGATTACCCTGGTACCAGTGGTGCACGGAGGGGGGGGGGGAGATGGCAAAAGCAAACCTTAAAGACAGTTATGTTTAGAATACAGTTCAGTATATGTCAGAGGCGCCGGCTTATCCATGGACTCGTCAGCACCTATCTTTGCTAGGGTATCAGCAAACTCGTTACCTTCAAAATCTACGTGCGAAGGGATCCACTGCAAATGAAACTCACGAGATGAGGAGAGCCGCTTCAGGAATTCAGTGTACCAGGTGCAATCGTTGGGTGTATGTAATGGGGTGGATATTGTATGTTTGCATTCATTGTGATGATGATAAAGATCGATGAAGGCTCTATGAAGTAGTTTAGTTGGACAAAATATCTTTTCTTATCCTTTATGTCTTTTAAATACCATCAAGTAGGGCGGTCAAACTGCAACGCCAAGCTAATAAAAACAAAACAGACGCCAAATGAATAAACGCGCCAAGTACAAAAATTCGACAGACCGCTTACTGCTTATATACTCTGCACATTTCTCTCCTATACTTCCCATGTTAAAGCAATGTGCGTAAATAATAAAATTCTGAATGAACCGAGCATCGTACAAAATTAAAACAAAATGTAGAAGAATCTTATCAGTAAGTACTTAAAATTAAGATAAAAATGGACTTTCAAAATTAAAAATTAACCGAGATACGGAAATTTAATTTTCCGTTAATTTAGGGATTTTGCTATAATCGAGTTTTCGCCAAGAATTCTTTCGTCAACATTTTAAGAAGACCTATAGAGTTTAATATTGAACAGATTCGATTGAGGCTTGGTTTTTTTCGATAAGTTATTATCTAACTTAAAATGTTTCACTTAAAAAATAAATATTTCTATTTTTAACTAGCATAAAACTGTAAAATTAGCATCTCAGGGCTATAGTACGCCAAAATGGCAACCATTATTCAGCAACAACGCTGTTTTCCCAACCATTTAATCATTGAAGAATTGCGATTGTCTCCCAGTGGCTAAGTGGTTGAGACATCAGCCTGCAACGTCGGGGGCGCTGGTTCGATTCCCGCTTAAGACTTGGTTGTAGTGTGGGGAACCGGTCAGTCTTCCGCCTGCAAAAGGAGCGCCCCGTCTAGGAAGGGGAGCTGCAACCCATCATCCATCGCCAGTGTCATCATTTGTGAATAAAATTCTTCTTTAATTGTGTGATTTGTTTGTTTCTATTTCATTGTAGTCATATGTACTCTGTACTGTGGTGTAATGTCATCAGCCCCCAGAGACAATAGCAAAAAAATAAAATTTCAGATCATTAATTTTGTGACAATTCCACATCAGCTTTATCATCGAATTTTTTCTGTTTAATTTTGAAAATTATTCAATTATAACTTTTTAAGTGATTCATACTCTTTTGCATAGTAATGAACTTTTATGGATCTGAAACTAAAATGGCGAATTTTAACTTTGGTGACACCTCACTTTTCATCGGGCAACCCCAGGATCGACATCTTTAGGGCTCGCACCCGAAATTGAAAGGCAAAAAAGAACGGAGCATTTAACGGAGTTATTTAATATCAAAAATCAGAGATTCTTTACCAGTATTTATTTAAAGATAAACGGAACGAAAATTCGAAAGATTTTGTGTGGGAAAATGAAATGTCTGGAGTTATATTTATCCCATGTGTAGTGGGTGTCGCGCGGTCTGGAACACGGCTAAATCTCTGAAGTTTTTGGATCGATAAAGCAATGAGCAAAAGTGATCCAAGTGAGAGCTGTTAATAGAACCAGGTGGTCAACATCTTCGCCAATGATTACAACGATATTGTTACCAGAACATGCTTCATTAATTGCAGTATTTACAATGAGAATATCGGCGGCGTCATTACTTTGTCGGAATCGAATCCCATTGTTTTCCAGCTGAACTGATAGAATGCTGATCAATTCGCTCTTGTTGTTTTAAATTGAAAGGAACTATTCTTGTTGAACAGTAACTCGCATGCTTCCATCAGAGTTTATGTCTACAGATTTTTTTCACAATAGACCGTATATTTTGTTCAATTTTTTTTGTACTGTTAGTGGTGTTGGATTAGCCATTCAAAACGACTACAAAGCTGGTACCATAGTGCTTTTTATATAGTTAACTTAATTTGTGTAAACAGCCGAAAAAGTTAATTGTGTTCCCCATTTGACACGGTGTAGGAGAAAACCACTGTCCACACTGTTGACGCAGTTCAGGAGGTTACGGTCTTTGTTTGGAACTTCAAAAACGTCGTACATGGTCAATGTCGTTGTCTCTCATATACCAACTTCATTAAACAGAGCCAACGTAAACGGAGCTAACTCATATTCTAAATAAAATGCTAGGCCTTCGTCGTTTTGTTTAGCAATCGCTATCCTCTGAAAAAGCAACAACGGGTTTACTACTATATTGAAACCGTTTACTTTCACCGTACAATTGACGGTGATCAAGCTTCCCTAAGGTTTGCCATTTCAAAGTACTGAAACCAAATGGCTGCAGTGGGACCATTCTCTTTCAACTTTTTCAAAGTCATCCCCATTTTAATATCATATACGCTGGCTCATATATGAGTATGTCCGTTTATGGTTTCTAGCGATAGTAGTTCAGTAGCAAAATCTCTAAACAACTCATGGAGATTATTGCTTTTGAAATCAGATATATCCATGGCGTCAAAAACTATTTTTGCTAAAGCTGTTTGGGTAATTAAATTAGCTAGGATTTTTCTAGCGTATGCATGGCCAGACAACATTTTTTCTGCTGACGTAGTTGCATACATCAAAGTATTTATTTTTAACCCACCTCCAGCCATTATATTCTCAATGCAGCCTAAGTATGACATAAAAAGATAGAATCCACCAAATCTCCCAATACAACCTGATAACAATGGATTGGATGTTGCTGCTACTATCTCTGGAGCTTTTATATGCAGAGATTTGACAAACGTGAGTATGCAAGACTTTTGGTGCACATGCGCGGGTCAACCCCCATCGCGATGGGGATGACCCGCGCATCCGCGTTCCAGGTGGGATAGTTCACTCCTTTCAAAGTGTAAGGGCCTGTTCACATAGGAGTCCGTTGCGTTGCGTTAAGGAAAAGATGACGTTGAGACGAAAATAAACCAATCATATGCCTCCAAATGATTAGCAATGAAATTTTTAACGCCTATGATTGGTTTATTTTCGTCTCAACGTCATCTTTTCCTTAACGCAACGCAACGGATTCCTATGTGAACAGGCCCTTAGACTTGTAAAAAAATGTAAATAATGTTTTTGTTCACAATTTAATACTCTTCAATTTTTTTATTCAAATTTTTTACATAAAATCAATATTTCTCAAGTTACTTGCAAAAAACCAAAAAAGTATACACATTTTTCAAGATGGCGGCGAAAGCTCAAGTTTGATTGGTGGGGACTTTTAGTATGTTCATTAGCAAACATCTCCACCAATTTTCAAAACTTTCATATTTTTTTTAGCCATTCGTCAAAATCGGGTCCATTTTGACTGGGGTACTAGGAATTTACCAACTAACCATCCATATTACCCCGTAGTGCACGCGCATTAAAGATATTTGTAAACATGAATCAGGACCACGTGATGTCTTCGCCTCCGTGCGCTTTTCGGAACATCATGCGGCCCTTATGTAATCAAGCCAGATGCCCAATTCTAGCCAATAAAAAGATTTCCCCGCGGTCAGTACCCCTACACTTTATAACCTTCTACAAAAGTTTACGGCGTACACTTTACTGTATATCTTGTCCTGTTTACGCGCTGCTCCGCTGCTGTCCAACATAACGATGTCAATTCTGCCTTCTGAATGCGTCCCGGCAGGGACCGGTAGCGTTACTATTGTGTGTGTCCAGTTGTCAAGATACCTGTGCTTTGCTGAATAATATTTATCTACCTTATAATCCGGAATAAAATAATATGCGTCGCATCTCTGTTCTGTGCGTCCCTTCAATGCCTCGCATCTCTGTATGTTTTTCCTCCCCTATGTGAAGATTACACTATGTCTGACTTTGCGCTCCTCAAGTATCTTCTCATCCCTCTGCCGCGACTACAAAAGTGTTGAATCGCTCCCGCGAATCTTGGGTGTATCATCTCCTCACTACGGAGTATTACAAGTATATATATATATATATATATATATATATATATATATATATATATATATATATATATATATATATATATATATATATATATATATATATATATGTATATATATATATATATATATATATACATATATATATATTATATATATATATATATATGTATATATATATATATATATATATATATATATATATATATATATATATATATATATATATATATATATATATATATATATATATATATGTATATATATATATATATATATATATATATATATATATATAAATATGCATATATATATATATACATATATATATATATACATATATATATATATACATATATATACACATACATATATATATATATATATATATTTATATATGTGTATATATATGTATATATATATATATATATGTATATATATATATATATGTATATATATATATATATGTATATTTATATATATATATATATATATATATATATATATATATATATATATATACATATATATATATATATAAATATACATATATATATATACACTGCTGGCCACTGTAAATGCAACACCCTGAAGGAAACATGCAAATAACATGAAATTTACAACATGCATTAGCGGAGGTGAGATATGCAAATGATTAGAATTTCAGCGCAGACGCACATCACGCGCGCCTGTGTCGCCACTTCAAAGCGCTATTTAAGGCTTGGAGATTTCGACGATTTCAAGTTCGGCAATTGTGTTTTTCGTGTGGTTTTTTCAAAAAAAACGATCAATTATGACTCGTCGAATACAGCGATCATCATTTGATCAAGTATCCGAGTTCGACAGAGGAAGGATAGTTGCCTACCGAGATTGTGGATTATCTTTCAGGGAAATCGGTAGTCGTGTTGGAGGAAACCAAACAACTGTAATGCGGATATGTGATCGTTGGATGCAGGAGGGTACGACGGACCGGCGTGTTCGATCGCATCCACCTCAGCGCACCACTTCGCGTGATGACAGGCAAATTGTGCGCATGGCAGTGACGGATCGCTCAGTCACATCACGAACCATAGCACAGCACATGCAGTCTGTAACGCATCATCCAGTGTCTGCGCGTACCATTCGACGCCGTTTACAGCAGAGTGGTCTGTCCGCAAGACGTCCATTGCTTTGTCTACCCTTCACGCAGAACCACAGACGTCTCCGCCGCCAATAGTGCGATGACAGAAGGATGTGGACCGCAGAATGGAATGAAATTGTCTTTACTGACGAGTCACGCTTCTGTCTGCAACACCACGATGGTCGCATTCGAGTCTGGAGACACCGTGAAGAGAGGATGCTGAACAGGTGCGTTATGCACCGCGACACTGGTCCTGCACCGGGTATTATGGTATGGGGTGGTATTGGATATCACTCTCGCACACCTCTAGTACGCATTGCCGGTACTTTAAACGGCCAGCGCTACATCTCCGAGGTGTTGGAGTCAGTTGTCCTTCCTTACCTTCAGGGCTTGCCCACAGCCAAATTTCAACAGGATAATGCGCGACCACACGTGGCACGCATTGTCCAACGGTTCTTCGTCAATCGCCAGATTGAATTGCTTCCCTGACCGCCTCACTCTCCGGATCTTTCGCCGATAGAAAACATGTGGTCCATGGTTGCTCTACGATTGACCCGTATTCCATCCCCAGCTGCCACAGCAGATCAACTTTGGCAACGTGTGGAAGCTGCTTGGTCTGCTGTACCCCAAGAACTCATCCAAAGTCTCTTTGAATCAATGCCGAGGCGTGTGGCAGCGGTGATCTCCAACAATGGCGGCTACTCTGGCTACTGATTTTGGCAGGAACCACACTTCACAGAAGTCTATAAATTTAATCATTTGATACTTGGTCAACATGTTATCTACAAAATAAATTTTGTTGTGATATCTCTTGTCTTTCTTGGTGTTGCAATTTGGGTGGCCAGCAGTGTATATATACATATATATATATATATATATACATATATATACACACACACATATATATATATATATATATAATATATGTGTATGTGTGTGTCTGGTTGTGTACACATCGGATTAGAGCAGGTGAAGATTTAATGGATACAAAATTTTTTTAATTAAAGATCATAATTATGTAGTGTTTTTACATCAAGTAATTAAGAAATGTAAAACATTGAAGTACACTAATAGTATTGAAACAAATTTTTATTTCTGTTTTTCATTAATTGCATTACTTGGTTAAATAGGTTTGCATAACTCACTTTTTTTCGAAGGAATACAGAAAAATACAACAAAAATGCATTTTTTTTTTACCATTATTACAAAATAAAGATTGCCATCCTGAAATTAAGCATTTTTCACATTGTTATATTTTCTCTCTTCTTGAGGAAATCAGGCTGAAAAAGAAGGAGAGTTTATTAAGAATAAATATATTTTTCAAAATTTTTATTGATTTTTTTTTAAGAATGCTGTATGCAAGACTGAAAATTTCTTGTGTAAAGATATAATGGAAGTATGAAACACCAAATGTATGCATCTTATCCACGAATACTTTCGTTTAATTGTAATGAAATATATGACTTGTTACTTAGACAAACACGCAATAAAATAAATGCTAAAATAGTTCCTGCAAAAAGAATTGCACTAAAACATTTCGACAAAATAAGCATAAAATTTCGGCTAATTAGAGAAATAATTTAAACCAAATATCCGTGCAATATCGACCAAGTATGCATAAAAAATGTACTTAAAAATAATATTTAAAAATGAATCTATCCAACTAAACACTGTAAGATCTTTAATACCAGTCCTTCGTCTAAGAAATTAAGGTGGTGCATCAGTTCACATCATAAACCTTTTATCTAGACTTCAAGATGTAAATATATATATATATATATATATATATATATATATATATATATATATATATATATATATATATATATAAATATATAATATACATATAAATATATATATATATATATAATATATATATATATATATATATATATATATATATATATATATATATATATATATATATATGTGTGTGTGTAAGACGCTTTTAACCACTAAGCCTGGTTGCGTATTGGATAAAAGCGTCAAGTTGCCACACCACAGGTCCAGGATTCTATTCTGCGGCTGAACAACGTTGACTCAGTCTCACAACCCTTGAGTGGGTCGTTAAAATGAGAACTAAGCATGCTCGGGAACTAAAATCTGGCGGTCCCACTTCAGGTTGGCCACCTAACTGAGAATTATGCTGTATGGCACCCCAAGCCCACGGTCAAGAAATCGGAGAAGGGCACCGTCGGGCTTAGTCCACAGCGGACTGTTGCGCCATGAATTTACTATATAAGGGACATTAGATTAACGTATTTTGTGTTCTAATCTATAATCTGGCACAGTCAGTAAATTATCTATGTCCTCGTTATATATGTGAAAAGTGCTTTGGTGAAATATATGAAATGTTCTGAATATCCACGTTAGCATTCCTCTGAATATACTAAACAATAAACGTTAATATCAAACAGAAGATTTATTTTGACTGGTCTACGATCTAACAGTAAATAGAAGAACAATAAATATAAGAAACAATAAATATAAGAATGAAAAGGTAGTTCTAAACGAAATGCAATCTCCCTTTCAAGTAATACGTTTTCCTCAGACAAAAAAACTTTTAATCATAGTAAAAGGAAATTTCATTATAAGGTGTATACCGAGAATCTATTTCCGATCAGGTTTTGGCTCCTCTTTGTTATTGCCATCGGGGACACCCTCAGTCGTTGCCCCATCAGCTTTTGTCTCATCTTTCTTATTGGCATCATCGCTAGAATCAGCGTCGGCGCTGGTCAGGCTTTCACTCAGAACAGCAAGGAAAAGGAAAAGGATCTATGAAATGAAAGTGAAAAGAGTTAAAAGTTATTGCACCGCTCATAATTTGCATTTACATATTGTTTTAGTACTCGAGAGGACTCGCAAGAGCATCGATGTCCACTGTTAGGCATCCACGAAAAACAGCAAAGAAAATGAAAAGGATTTGTGAAATGGGATTAAAATGGGCCCGAGGAGACTAAATGACTTTGGACTCGGAATTAGGGATGCTCAGTTCAAAAGCCTTCAATACCTTCGTGTCCAGACCGGACATGGGCACGTTTAATCCTTAGATCGGAAAACCCTTTATGAGGTCGGAGATGGTGGGAGAAGGTACGATCCGCCCAGATGTCGCCCCTCGTGGAGCGAGGTCAAAATTGAGGGGGGGGAACAATGGGTGGTGTTTGCTCACCCACCTGTGTCACCGTTCTGCAGGAAAACGTTCACGATACTGCCTTGAAGCTGCTTTTGCCTTACGCACACATTCACCGTAAATTAACAACATCTCCCAATACTCTGTATCCCAAATTTTGCCATAACCCTCAGCTTTAACGTACAACCCAGCAAAAACATCCTTTTTATACTACACTAGTCACTGGTGAACAGGAAAGGAGTTCCATCCTCATTTGCATAATACATGAAATCCGTGTGACTTTTATACCAGACATGGTTCTTTAAAGTTTTCATAGTTTTCATAGTTAAGTTTTCATAGTTTGTAGAGACATTCAGTAAAACTCGCAACTGGTGGGGACAGAACCATGGTCCTCATGAACACGAATGACTTGCGTTTTCCCTGCGCCACAACACAGGCTGGTATTTAGCCCATGAGGTGGTCTCTCGATTCACGACGCCATAGTGTTGAAAATCACGGCCAAACAAAGGTTCATTTTTTACATTCTGTTTTGAGTATTAATATTCGCAAGGTGTCTTTTCTTATTAATTCGATGATGCTAAACAACTTTGTAATTTACTGTTTTCCCTTATCTCGTACCGTTTTTGACATAAAAACGCTAATTCCAAAATTTGCCGATATCTGGAGTTGGAAATTGTCTCGTCGAGTAGCGCATAGCCTTTTAACTATACCTAGTCACGAATTTTATTCTCTAAGCTGTCACCGTATAGAAGTTAAGGGGGGGTGTATCGGATACATGTGGGAACCCTGTATAAGTCGGCAAATACGGTATATGGAGCTTCCATGATAATGTAGGACCTGAATCGCGGTGTTGAATGGCGAACGTTCCTAGAACGAAAGCGATCAAGTACCTGCTGCACAGGAATAATACATGAAAGGGGTAGAATACAACTTCTGTATCAAGGATATAATCATATGCTAATAAACCCTATAATACTTCGTAAATATTTAATACGGAAAAATGAGGATACAGAAACACATCACTTACCAAGAGCTTCATTCTGAACTTCTAGTGAATATCTTTGGTGAACAAGGATACAAGTGCTGACATCTCCAATATTTCCTCTTTATATATGCTTCAGAGGGGAATCCAATAACTGCGCAGTCAAAGTCTGATTTCAAAATGTTCATTGTCTTCTAGTAAATAGCCATGACAAAACAGGATATAGATGTCATTTCCAATATTTCCTGTTTCAACATCCTTCAAATTCCTATCTTATGATTATGCAATGCCCTTATGTAATCAAGTAATCAAATTATTACTGTAAGGCCATTATGTAATCAAGTAGGATGCGCAATTCTAGCCAATAAAAATAGTTCCCCGCGGTCAGTACCCTTACACTTTATAACCTTCTGCAAAAGTTTACGGCGTACACTTTATTGTATGTCTATATCTTGTCCTGTTCACCTTTCTGCTCCGCTGCCGTCCGATATAACGATGTAAAATCTGCCTTCTGAATGCGTCCAGGCAGGGACCGGTAGCGTTACTATTGTGTGTATCCAGTTGTCAAGATACGTGTGTTTTGCTGAATAATATTTAATTATATTCCGGAATAAAATAATATGCGTCGCATCTCTATTCTGTGCGTCAATTCAATGCCTCGCATCTCTGTGTGTTTTTCCTTCCCTATGGGCGGATTACACTATGTCTGACTTTGTGTTCCTCAAGTATCTTCTCATCCCTCTGCCTCGACTACAAAAGTGTTGAATCGCGCCCGCGAATCTTGGGTGTATGATCTCCTCACTACGGAGAATTTCAAATGTGTATATATATATATATATATATATATATATATATATATATATATATATATATATATATATATATATATATACTAGCTGAAGTACCCGGCATTGCCCGGGATTTTAACAATATTTGTTAACCAAAATCAACACAGTATAAATAACATAGAAAAAGTATATGTGAAATGTTTTACATATCTCAGAATTCAGGAATTTCAGCCTTTCATCATTGAAGCACTAAAATCTGAAAAGTAAAAATGTCAAATTGTCTAATGTTTGCTAACCAAAATTAATTTAAAACTAAACACGTTATAAATAACATAGAAAAAACATGTGAAATCTTATACACATGAATAAAATGAAAACCCAATAAAAAATATATAAAATTATAATAAACCCCTCAGAATTCAGCTAGATTTAGCCTTCTATCATTTGGGCAAAAAAAGAAGCTGAAATTACAGGTTTAGTTGAAATTTCCAATAGAACCATGATATGACTCTAGCGTTGCCTCTTAAAAAATGAAGTGTTTGATTGAGGGCTGCAAACCATTCAACTCCTCTCCACATTAAACTCCTATAAACATCCTCTACATATTAAATTCCTTTTCTCTCCATAATAAACTCCTCAGAATCTTGGTAGATTCAGCCTTTCATCATAGTACCACTAAAACCTGAAACATCCTCTCCAGAAATATAAATTTATTAATTACAATAATTAAACTCACGCAAATGTATGAATTACATAAGTTTTTTAGCCAACATTTGAATAATTCGTAAATGAAAAAGCATATGAAAATAAAGATAATAAGAACTTCCGGAATCGAAATTAATTACCCTTAATTTTTAATTAATAAAAACCCAACATAATATGAATAAAAACGATAGTTGTTTAAAAGCATATGAAAATAAAGCTATTATAAAGATAATAATAAAAAAAGCATATGAAAATAATGCTCGCGTATGAAGTTAACTTTATGATATAAAGATAGTAATAATAATATAAACCGCGTGCATAAAATATTTAGCTTTTCAAGCGAAATAAATTAATTTTTAGAAAAAAACTACTTTTAATCGAGAAATTAAATACATTGCACAAAATTTTGATTTTACCAACTTTGTACCCTACAATTTACACCCTACTTCTTTGAAGTTGGGTGTTGAAACATCCTCTTTGAAAAATTTACACCCTACTTCTTTTAAATAGGGTGAAAATATAAAGTTTTAACAGCGAATTGAATGCCAGTTAAAAATTATTGTTGTTTAAAATCATATGAAAATTACGCTATTATAAAGATAAAAAAAGCATAGGAAAATAGTGCGTGCGCATGCAGTTAACGTTACGATATAAAGATAGTAATAATAATATGTATATATAAAACAGTTCCGTAACTAACTGACTGACTTACTGATTGACTGACTGACTGATTGACTGACTGACTGACATACAACGTACAGACCAAACCGCGGGAAATAAAAGGGCTGAAATTTTGCATGGCGATTCTTCTTAGAGTGTAGGAGTGCACTTAGAAAGATTTTTGAAAAATTCTTAGATTTTTTTTAAATTAAATTTTTGAGTAGTTTTAGTAACTTTTTTTAAGTTTGCATTTAAAATAATAATAATTTGAGGGTTATAAAATTCATATCACGAAAAAGATCATAAAAATTCCTTTAATATGAAATCTTTTTCGAATCTTTACCTCCATTTTATGATTTTTGGTGAATTTTTAAAGATTAATTTTTAGGATTTAACCTTTTACATGCCACACTATGATCAAGGAATAAAGTACCATATTTTGCTGCGTAACTTTGGTCGATAACTTCCAGGAAGTCGGCCCAACAGGTGTACTCCACTCATTCCTTTATTATATAATTTTATAATGTAAGGTTAAGGAAAATCAACTTTTATTTTAGCTCGGACATATCTTTTTGCTCTTCCTAATGGTTCGTGAGTGATAAAATTTGATGTAATAGTTACAACAAAACTATCGTTCCAATGGCACATATAAACCTCTCCATCGCATCGGTAATCAAACTCTCCACGTTGAAATTTCGATATTTCTTTTGCTGTTTTAAGAGAACATTGTCCCGTTCTAGAATCTCGCACTGTGCCGATTGCCTTAAAGCCTTTGTTAGATAAATCTGTCAGCAGACTGTACGATGTAAAAAAAGTTATCGAAAAATATATTGCGTTTCTCTGGATTGTCAATAAAATATTTACTTGAGACAACTTTTGATCCAAGTGGCAAATTTTCATTTTTCGAACTTTTTCCACCGTAGATAGACATAGCATAAGGATAACCATTTTCTGAGCAGATCATCCAAACTTTGAAACCAAAGCGAATTGGCTTTCCACGTATGAACACCTTAGCCGAACGATGTCCATAACACGGAACCATGGATTCATCGATACTCATATTTTCATGAAAAAATCCAAATTGACGAAAATTTTTTCCAACCTCTTTATAAAAGGGAGAAATTTTTCCTAATTTATCGCCTGGTTCCAATTTACTATTATCAACAATGTGGAAATACTTTTTTAACATCCGAAATTTATTTCTGGACATTGTATTGTTAACAATTAGGATATGCAAATCTTCCTGAGAGCTCCAATATGTATTTTTATCAGGTACTGAGTGGTAGCCACTAAACAACAGTAATACAAGAAACTGCCGAATGTCATTTGCGTCGACGTCTAAAGAGTCTCCTTTTTGTAGGGCGTGCAGCTTTGTAAGTTCGGCTGAATTTTCTAAGTAATCAGACGGCAGAATCACTGATTGACGGCAGAATCACTGATCACGTGTGATATCACTGCTTTTGTATATCGTTACATGCCAATGTTCCTTTTTTGGAACATTGCATTTTTACGCAGTCTTGAGGAAGTATTTCTTGCTATTATTTTAATTTATTTTATTAACTCGTTAAACTTGTCCTTTGCAAGTACGATGGGGAAATTTTTGGGTGGATTTGAATTTTTAGGAATTTTATAGAATTTTTTTTCTTACGTACTGTAAAAATTGTGAAAAAAGCTGATTTTTTGAAATTTTTCTACGCTAAAATATTCATATTTGAAAAAAAAAAGTCAAAAAATCAATCATGCCTTCTATAATATACGGTAATTTTTTCAAACTGACAGATATCACAGTTTATTTTTAAAAAAATATTAAACATGGTGTTCCAAAAAAGGAACATTGGCATATAAAAGGTTAATTTATTAAACGCTGATCACGTGATTTCTTTTTCTGTTACTTTAAATAAATTTATCTTCACATAACAACTAAATAGGCAAAAAAATACTTTTTTTCTTGCTAATGCGGCAGACGATTGGACATTATTAAAAAAATTATTAAAATAATGTAAAAGATATGTTCCTCAAACTGTACTACATTAACTGTACTATATTCTTTAGTATGTCCTATGAGATTTAATTTGAATATTTTCTTCTACATTATTTTGTCTATAAAAATATCCCTTACGATTTTTTATTAATATATTTTTTTGTTTTTTTTACATCAATCGTATACATTGATCGTCGTATTTATTATATATATATATATATATATATATATATATATATATATATATATATATATATATATATATATATATATATTGGCATTAATTGCATACACTGACATTGTATTTAATTTGAATGTACCGTTCGTTTAGGAAGTGTTGGTTTATGGAATACTAAAAGTTTAAAATAGTGGCGCCATCTATTGAACATTTGTGAATCGAGAATCGCATCCGTCAAAAATTGTTCGTTATCCTAATTGCTAGCAATACAATGCCCAGAAATAAATTATTGATGAATGTTTGTTAACCAAAATCAATTTTAAAACTAAACACAGTATAAATAACATAGAAAAGATTTAGCCTTTATCATTGAAGCAAAAAATCCTGGAAAGTAAAACATAAAATATATAAATTTATAATAAACCTACCAAAATCCATTAAAAAACTAAACACAGTATAAATAACATAGAAAAAAAAAGCATACGAAATGTTATACACATTAATAATATGAAAACCAATTAAAAATATATAAATGTATAATGAACTCCTCAGATTTCAGCTATATTCGGTCTTTCATCATAAAAAAGGCTGAAAAAAAATAAAATAAAAATAATTTTAAAAAATAATAAAATAAAATAAAAATAATAATTTAAAAAATAATAAAATAAAATAAAGATAATAATTAAAAAATAATAAAATTAAAGCTGAAATGAAAAAGCCTTCATAAAAAAGCTGAAAATACAGGTTTAGCAAAATTTGCACGATCCCAGACTCTGACCCGAGTCTTACGGTATACCAAATGAACAGTTTTAACGAACGCGCCACGATTATACACAACACTGTTGAGTAAAGTAAAAAATATACGCAATGAGTTTTTTGGAAAGTTGCTATGGGTTGGTGAATATACATACATTTATGGAGTAAGAGGAGTTTTAAGTGAGAAATAAGTTAGCAGGATAGAAGCTTAGTCTTTAACTCTTCAATAGACACAAAGACATAAGCTAGGGGGATTGCAGTAGCGATTAAAAAAGATCGTGACACTTAGCGTGGTTGATTCGAATTTTCCATCGCGTGTGAGAGTGTCAATATGCCGTTAGATCCGATTTATTTTAGAGTATAAAATCTGACTTGAAAGATTATTATTTTCATTTATTATTCTGGTTTAATATATAACTTGAAACTTTTTGATTTTATTTATTTTTATCTTTTCGCTCGCTGTTTGCCAGCTAACCCTAACGTGGACGCCATATTCAGAGGGGCTATTGAACAAAGTGTAACAGCTTACAAATTGTTGGTTTTTTATTAATTAAAAATCAACGGTAATTAATTTCGATTTTTGAAGTTCTTCAGACCCTCGGCTGTTTTTAAAAACGCCTGTATGTAAAATTTCACGATCGTTCCTCCTAAACTGTGGATTTCTATACAATTACAGAGATACAAACATTCATTTTTATATATTAGATATATATATATATATATATATATATATATATATATATATATATATACATATATATATATATATACACATATATATATATATATATATACATATATATATACCGGGTGGCCATAATTAAACTGACAGTGCTCACAGTGTTCTGTAGCGCGATCTATTTGCGAGAATGACGCCATATTTTGTAGGAAGATTAAACAAGACGGGGGACGAAGGATTCGGCGAAAAAATAAATTAGTTCCAAAATTCACCGCTAGGGGAATATTTGGCGCTGTGTAATAGAAAATAGAGTGTTAACAAATGCAAATTAATACGGAATAAAATTACCTTTTATTATGCACATTTTCTTATTTAGTTCAAGTGCAATATGGCAACACTTTTAAAAAAGCGTAAAATCTACATAAACACCAATAAAGTCTCGTGATCTGCAATATCACGTACGCTGAGCAGAAGAAGAAGTTCTTTATTCAAATTTCACGTAACATCCATTGGCACAGTGCCAGCTGCTTGGGTTTTAAAAGGCAATGTGTTACGTTTCGAATTAATCGAATTGAAAGTTTATGTGCAATGTCTCCTTCTTTAGTCGAGCGTGCGTTACTGGTCAAATTCTTTTACCTCAACCAGTGCAACGCGTCAGCCGCTCTTTGTGCTTTTAGAACGCACAAAAAATGCGTAAAGGTAACGGTCCTGTGTCAGTTACTGGGCTAAAAGCAATGGTTGCGACGTTTGAGAAAACAGGTTCTCTGAAGGTTCAGTCAGGCAGAGGACGAAAACCTGTACCAGAGGATACAATCGAAGCAGTTGCCACGGCGAATGTCGACAGAGGACCAGACAATATTGCTGCCACCTCTAGCGCTCGTGGATTAGCTCTGAATATGGATATGCCTTACAGTACGGTATGGAAAATCTTACGAAAGATTATCAACTTCTATCCGTACAAGATCAGCCGTGTACAGGAGTTACTGTACCCCGACCATGATAAGCGATTGACTTTTGCTCTCACCTTTCTTGCCAGAATGGAGATGGATGATGCTTGGCCGTGGAAAATCTTATGGGGAGATGAGGCCCACTTTTACCTGCATGGAACTGTGAATACCCAGAACTACCGAATTTGGGATGACAAATCACCACAATGCAGTCACAGAAATTCCCTTACATTCACCAAAGGTAACTGTTTGGTGTGGGTTCACAGCGGAATTTATCATGGGTCCATTCTTCTATGAGAACATTACCCCGACAGGACCGGAAACCTGTTCTGTTACCGGAGAGAAATATCGCCACATGTTGAACAGCTTTGTCATTCCGGCACTTCCGCAAAGACAATGCCTGGGGGAAATCATTTTCATGCAAGATGGAGCCCCTCCACACGTTGCTGTACGGGTGCAACAGCTGCTACGACAGAAATTCACAACAGAAAGAGTCATTAGCCGCTACTTTCCAACTGCATGGCCACCTCGGTCGCCTGATCTTACCCCATGCGACTTCTGGCTATGGGGTTACCTTAAGTCCAAGGTCTATCAAGGAGTGGTCCAGGACCTGGCTACGTTGAAGGATAACATATCACGGACTGTACGGGAGATTCCTGCAGACATGTTACTTTCTGCTGTTGTGCATACTGTGCACAGAATGCAATATGTGGTCCACAACAACGGCAGCCACATTGAACCTCATTTGAATGCAAAATAAAAGGTAATTTCTATATTGATTTGCATTTGTTAACTCTCTATTTTCTATTACACAGCGCCAAATATTCCCCTAGCGGTGACTTTTGGAACTAATTTATTTTTTCGCGGAATCCTTCGTCCCCCGTCTTGTTTAATCTTCCTACAAAATGTGGCGTCATTCTCGCAAATAGATCGCGCTACAGAACACTGTGAGCACTGTCAGTTTAATTATGGCCACCTGTATATATATATATGTATATATATATATATATACATATATATATATATACATATATATATATATATATATATATATATATGTATATGTATATATATATATATATATATATGTGTGTGTGTGTGTGTGTGTGTGTGTGCGTGTGTGTGTGTGTGTGTGTGCGCGCGTATGTGTGTGTGTGTGTTGGTTGTTGTGTACACATCGGATTAGAGCAGGTGAAGTTTTAATGGATCCAAAATTATTTTTAATTAAAGATCGTAATCATGTAGTGTTTTTACATCAAGTAATTAAGAAATGTAAGACATTGAAGTACAGTAATAGTATTGAAACAAATTTTTATTTCTGTTTTTCATTAATTGCATTACTTGGTTAAATAGGTTTGCATAACTCACTTTTTTTTGAAGGAATACAGAAAAATACAAACAAAAATGCATTTTTTTTAACATGATTACAAAATAAAGATTGCCATCCTGAAATTAAGCATTTTTCACATTGTTATATTTTCTCTGTTCTTGAGAAAATCAGGCTGAAAAAGAAGGAGAGTGTATTAAGAATAAATATGTTATTCAAAATTTTTATTGATTTTTTTTTAAGAATGCTGTATTCAAGAATAAAAATTTCTTGTGTAAAGATAAGAGGAAAGTATGAAACACCATATGTATGCATTTTATCCACGAATACTTTCGTTTAATTGTAAGGAAATATATGACCTGTTACTTAGACAAACACACAATAAAATAAATGCTAAAATACTACCTGCAAAAAGTATTGCACTAAAACATTTCGACAAAATAAGCATAAAATTTCGGCTAATTAGAGAAATAATTTAAACCAAATATCCGTGCAATTTCGACCAAGTATGCATAAAAAATGTATTATCATATATTTCAAAATGAATCTATCCAACTAAACACTGTAAGATCCTTAATACCAGTCCTTCATCTAAGAAATTAAGGTGGTGCATCAGTTCACATCACAAACCTTTAATCTAGACTTCAAGTTGTAAATATATATATATATATATATATATATATATATAAGAGGCTTTTATATATATATATATATATATATATATATATATATATATATATATATATATATATATATATATAAATACATAAATATATATATATATATATACATATATATATAAGACGCTTTTAACAACTAAGCCTGGTGGCGTATTGGATAAAAGCGTCAAGTTGCCACACCACAGGTCCAGGATTCTATTCTGCGGCTGAACAAGGTTGACTCAGCCTCACAACCCTTGAGTGGGTCGTTAAAATGAGAACTAAGCATGCTCGGGAACTAAAATCTGGCGGTCCCACTTCAGGTTGACCACCTAACTGAGAATTATACTGTATGGCATCTCAAGCCCACGGTCAAGAAATCGGAGAAGGGCACCGTCGGGCTTGGTCCACAGCGGACTGTTGCGCCATGAGTTTACTATATAAGGCACATTAGACTAACATAGTTTGTGTTCTAATCTATAATCTGCCACAGTCAGTAAATTATCTATATCCTCGTTATATATTTGAAAAGTGTTTTGGTGAAATATATGAAATGTTCTGAATATCCACGTTAGCATTCCTCTGAATATACTAAACAATAAACGTTAGTATCAAACAGAAAATTTATTTTATCTGGTCTACGATCTAACAGTAAATAGAAGAACAATAAATATAAGAAACAATAAATATAAGAATGAAAAGATAGAAATGAAAAAATAAGGTGGTGCATCAGTTCACATCATAAACCTTTAATCTAGACTTCATGCTGTAAATATATATATATATATATATATATATATATATATATATATATATATATATAAAATATATATATATATATATAAATATATATATAAATATAAATAAATAAATATATATATATATAAATATACATATATATATATATATATACATATATATAAAATATATATATATATATATAAATAAATATATATATAAATATAAATAAATAAATATATATATATATATATAAATAAATATATATATATATATATATATATAATTCTAAATGAAATGCGATCTCCTTTTCAAGTAATTCATTTTCCTCAGCCAAAAAAACTTTTAATCATAGTAAAAGGAAATTTCATTATAAGGTGTATACCGAGAATCTATTTCCGATCAGGTTTTGGCTCCTCTTTGTTGTTGCCATCGGGGACACCCTCAGTCGTTGCCCCATCAGCTTTTGTCTCATCGTTCTTATTGGCATCATCGCTAGAATCAGCGTCGGCGCTGGTCAGGCTTTCATTCAAAACAGCAAGGAAAAGGAAAAGGATCTATGAAATGAAAGTGAAAAGAGTTAAAAGTTATTGCACCGGTCATAATTTGCATTTACATATTGTTTTAGTACTCGAGAGGACTCGCAAGAGCATCGATGTCCACTGTTAGGCACCCACGAAAAACATCAAGGAAAATGAAAAGGATCTGTGAAATGGGATTAAAATGGGCCCGAGGAGACTAATGGCTTTGTACTCGGAATTAGGGATGCTCAGTTCAAAAGCCTTCAATACCTTCGTGTCCATACCGGACATGGGCACGTTTAATCCTTAGATCGGAAAGCCCTTTATGAGGTCAGAGATGGTGGGAGAAGGTACGATCCGCCCAGATGTCGCCCCTCGTGGAGCGAGGTCAAAATTGAGGGGGGGAAACAATGGGTGGTGTTTGCTCACCCACCTGTGTCACCGTTCTGCAGGAAAACGTTCACGATACTGCCTTGAAGCTGCTTTTGCCTTACGCACACATTCACCGAAAATTAACAACATCTCGCAATACTCTGTATCCCAAATTTTGCCATAACCCTCAGCTTTAACGTACAACCCAGCAAAAACATCCTTTTTATACTACACTAGTCACTGGTGAACAGGAAAGGAGTTCCATCCTCATTTGCATAATACATGAAATCCGTGTGATTTTTATACCAGACATGGTTCTTTAAAGTTTTCATAGTTTTCATAGTTAAGTTTTCATATTTTGTAGAGACATTCATTAAAACTCGCAACTGGTGGGGACAGAACCATGATCCTTATGAACACGAATGGCTTGCGTTTTCCCTGCGCCACAACACAGGCTGGTATTTAGCCCATGAGGTGGTCTTTTCGAGTTTCGATCGCGATTCACGACGCCATAGTGTTGAAAATCACGGCCAAACAAAGGTTCCTTTTTTACATTCTGTTTTGAGTATTAATATCCGCAAGGTGTCTTTTCTTATTAAATCGATGATGCTAAACAACTTTGCATTTGACATATTTCCCTATCTCGTACCGTTTTTGAGATAAAAACGCTAATTCCAAAATTTGCCGATATCTGGAGTTGGAAATTGTCTTGTCGAGTAGCGCATAGCCTTTTAACTATACCTAGTCATGAATTTTATGGTCTAAGCTGTCTCCGTATAAAAGTTAAGGGGGGGGGTATCGGATATTTGTGGGAACCCTGTATAAGTCGGCAAATACGGTATATGGAGCTTCCATGATAATGTAGCACCTGAATCGCGGTGTTGAATGGCGAACGTTCCTAGAACGAAAGCGATCAACTACCTGCTGCACAGGAATAATATATGAAAGCGGTAGAATACAACTTCTGTATCAAGGGTATAATCATATGCTAATAAACCCTATACTACTTCGTAAATATTTAATACGCAAAAATGAGGATACAGAAACACATCACTTACCAAGAGCTTCATTCTGAACTTCTAGTGAATATCTTGGCTAGAACAAGGATAACTTGGTGAACAAGGATACAAGTGCTGACATCTCCAATATTTCCTCTTTATATATGCTTCAGAGGGGAATCCAATAACTGCGCAGTCAAAGTCTGATTTCAAAATGTCCATTGTCTTCTAGTAAATAGCCATGACAAAACAGGATATAGATGTCATTTCCAATATTTCCTGTTTCAACATCCTTCAAATTAGTATCTTATGATTGCGAATTTAATGTCTGATATCAATACGTCTATTGAATATCTATTCAAATTTAAAATCTATGTGACGGAAGGAAATATCAAACCATTTATTCCACACAGTTATTGAGCAATTGGAAGACGTAAACCACACACCGTTAAATTAAACTCCACAGAAATGATGCTCCTTTTATTTTATTTTGCTTTTTACCGAATGGAACTGTGAAAGTGTCCGGATTTATCAGGGAATGAGATTAAAAATTCGGGGTATTATTAGAATTTTAGTTTTTTCAATTTTTTGAAAATTAAATTGAAATGCATTATATTTCAGGTAGGTGTTAAATTTAAGTTGAATTATATACCGACTCTACTGTTGACTTTATTCGTTTATTGAAAGATATAAGTGTTTAATGGTAAGTACGAATGGTGACCTCCTAACTGTCATGTGAAAAAGCGCATTAAAATTACATATAAAATAAGTCTGAAATTTTATATTGTCAATTTTTTAAAGTATTTCAAATAATTTTCTTAGCACCTTGAAATTATACTTCTAAATTGGTCTTTTTGAAATCAAGGGATTTATACAGAAGAATATAAGAATGAAATTAGAAAGAATATAAGGATGAATATAAGAAGGATTTACAAGAAGGAATATAAGAAGGATTTACAAGAAGGAATATAAATATCTAATATCGACATTCTGATTAGATGCCTTTATATTATGTACACTCTCAAGTTATGAAAACGTTCTTCACTCTTTAAATTGTTTTTACAATAAAATCACACTTTGATCGTTTTCTTAACTCGACGAATTTGCATGAAAGAAAGAAAATTTACAGAATATAATTAAATTGTCAACACTTTAAATGATTTCAGATCGTATGAAAGAAATAATTGCCTATAAATATATAATGATTCGAAAGCACTCTTGAAAGATTTCTATCCCCCAATCCAATCTGTGTTACCCAGTGATATAAACCAGACGTATCTCATCACCAATGCAATGGATGACTTATAATGACCATATCAAAATTAATTAATTAAATTCTGCTTATTCTACATCCCTCAGCAGAAATAATCCATCAAGGCATCAAGTCAAATTTCATTTTCATTCTAAATTGTATAAATGTCAAAGTGACTTTAATAGAGGTCAATAACTCGAAGTATCTGAGGATGTATGATTTTACTCCATGTTATATTTCACAATTCGTAGGAAAGCACACCTCCCTCTTATTTTTCCCTATTTATACATGTCTTTATTTCAAAATCCCAGTTTATCTAAATGGGAAAATTCCATTATTGTTCCTTTTCGTAAACCTGGTAAACCCCCTTCCTCGCCCGATAGTTATCGTCCTATAAGTTTATTAAACACTATCAGCAAAATTACTGGAAAATTTCTCGCCCTCGAAATTAACAAACATCTGGATGCCACTAACAATAGTATTCCCTATCAATTCGGTTTCGAAAATCTATTTCCGCTCCACATCAGGCCTACCGTTTCACGGAGATCTTAACGCAAGCAAAAATTAATGAAATGTCCTCCGCTGCCCTTTTTCTGGATGTAGCATGCGCTTTCAACCGAATATGGATTGATGGTACCGTTCATAAGATTATCAACTACAACTCCCCCCAGCTTATTAAAATTATATCTTCCTACCTAAGTAATCGTACCTTTCAAGTAAAAATCAATAATACTTTATCCGACCCCTTTCTCATTTTTACTGGGGTTCCTCAAGGCTCTCTTATTGGTCCCATCCTGTTTAATATCTACATTAACGACATTTCACTGTACATAAAAACTGAAATTGCTGTCTTTGCAGACGACACAGCTATTTTTGCTTCTAACCATAATCATAATTATGTAGTCAAGGCTATTAATGACCACGTTGTCCTTATTAATTCCTTGCTCGATAAATGGAAAATAAAATTTAACTCAGATAAGTGCATTGCCCCTATGCTCACCCATAAATTTAATAGAACCTATGCTGACTGCAATATTAAAATTGATTCCACTATTATCCCCTGGTCAAACACTGTTAAATTCCTAGGATTAACGCTTCATAAAATCTTACTTGGAAACAACATATCATTAATAATCGTAACAAGTTTTGAAATGATAAAAGACAACTTTACCCCTCAATTGCCCGAAATAGTAAATTGAACATTAGTAACAAAATGCTCATTTATAAATTATTCTTAATTATTCTAAATTACTTGCGTATGCTGGGGCAGTTTGGTCGTATGCAGCAGATTCTAACATTAAAATTATCTTGCTAAAAACATAACAATTCGGCAAATCACTAACTCCCGATGCTTTTTCGCAATGTTGACATTTATACGGACTAAATTCTCCCCAATATTCAAAACTATCTTTAAAATCTTGCTAAAAATTTTCATAAAAATTTACCAAATGATATTATTAAATATCTTGCCGGTTACGACCGTGCTGACCCAGCTAAAATGAAACGACCCTGTTCCATTCTTGGTCGTAACTTTTAATTGTTTGCTCTCTCTTTGTTCGTCTTCTGGCTTTCTGATTCATTCCTGAAACGGCTACCTTCTTGGTATCTCTTGGTTAAAATACCTTCTTGGATCTCATCAGCTTCACTTCCCAAACTTCCCTCTTTATTGCTAGTCACTTCCCTCTTTATTGCTAGTCACTTCCCTTTTGCCCAGGTGAACAAGTTCTTGCTTGGAGCTTCCCTCCGTCTAAAGTTTTTTTTTATATTTTCCCTATGTTTTACTTTTACTTGAACAATCGAAGCTTTCGTTTTCCCCGCTTTCTATTTTCATATTACATTGCTATATCATCCTACAGTGGTGGGCCCGGCCAATGAACTATAGTTTCCACTACTCTTCCTGAAGTTCCTGAAAACCCCAGTTTAGGAAGATATTTTGAATATGCAAAAAATTATTTTAAATACCTTTACCAATATTTAATTTCAGTATAATCTATATATTGAAGTTGCTAAGACGACTTTTTGGGCAGTCCGTGAGAGAAAACTACTGCATCAATTTACTTCATTTTGGTCTGAAACGAAAGATTTTAATCTGTAGATTTGTCAAATTTGGTTTTTGTAACCGCAGTTTCTATTAATTAGCAATAATTTACAATTAAAAAAATTGATTTCTGCGCATGCTCAGTGGCATGTTTAAATCTGTCTTTAGAAACTCACTGTTTCTGCTCATGCCCAGTGACATGTTTTAATGATAAACACGTTTTTTTTTCCGAAAAGTCTCTAGATCTCTCTCTGCTATTTTTATTTTTATGATAATTACGTTTGTGAAATATAAGATTAAACCTGGTGGAAACTGTTTATTTCGCGCTGCTTAATTAGCGATAATTTACAGTTACAAAAATTTCTTTCTGCGCATGCTCAGTGACATTTTTAAATCTGGCTTTAGATACTCACTAAGCACGATGTCGCTTAAACACTTTAATCTTTTTCTGCGCATTATTATGATTTTCAACATTTGGGAATGATTTGTCGAGTATAATTTGTGTATTAGTACATTTATTTACTATCTAGCCGTCATGTTTTGGCAGGTACCAACTAGTTTTATTTTAAAATTGGAACTCACTTGAGGTTTACTGATCGTATGAGAGTACTACCTTAGTCACGTAACACTTGCTGCTGAATCTGAAGAAAAAATGTAGTGATGAATCAGAAAAAGTTACTAGTTTTCTAAAAATATATTACCTACGCAGGGCTGACTTTCTCTTTTTTTCAAATTTTGGTGGATTTGAATGTTTATTTGTGAAAGTGACAGTAACATATTATGTGCAATGGATGCTTTATTACATTTTTTTTTATTTCCTATCGAGTAAGAACAGATCAACAAAGTAAAATACTCGAGGGATCACATAACTCCTGCCCTAGAGGGTTCGTCCCCAAGTGGCGTATCAGTAAATACCTCCAGTGGAATTCCCTGATACGCCACTTGGACGCCACTTTAAACAAAACCTTTCCCTGAACGCCACTTTAAACAAAAGTAAATTTAACAATTTTCAGGGACAATTTCATAGCCACTAAGGGCCTGTTCACATAGGAGTCCGTTGCGTTGCGTTAAGGAAAAGATGACGTTTAGACGAAAATAAACCAATCATAGGCGTTAAAAATTCCATTGCTAATCGTTTGGAGGCCTATGATTGGTTTATTTTCGTCTCAACGTCATCTTTTCGTTAACGCAACGCAACGGACTCCTATGTGAACAGGCCCTAAAACAAGCGGGTTTTTCTTCTATGTAAATCGATGTTATATTTTATTCCATTGGGTGGTAGAAGGGGAAAAAATTCCTTCTGCCGACAACGATTATTAATCCAAACTCTTTCGAGGCAGTGACATGCCTCTTCTATGGGTAGAGTAATTTTTAGCGATTTTCGGTTCAATTTAAGATTTCTTTTCCTTCTTCTTCTTTTTCTTCTGCTTCTTGTATTCGTAGACAATAGAACAAGAACAAAAATAGAATTAAAACACTGTGGTTGCGTAAGAGAGTTATTCATACTTACGAACAATCAATCTTGTTTCATAACTTTTTTTGTTTTATTGCTTCTTTAGAATTTCTTTAAACAAAAGCAAATTTAATAATTTTCAGGTACAATTTCATAACCACTAACACAAGTGGGTTTTTCTCCAGTGTAAATCGATGTTATATTTACTGTGGTTGCATAAGAGAGTTATTCGTACTTACGAACAATCAATCTTGTTTCATAACTTTTTTGTTTTATTGCTTCTTTGGAATTTCTTTAAACAAGAGCAAATTTAATAATTTTCAGGGACAATTTCATAGCCACTAAAACAAGCGGGTTTTTCTTCTATGTAAATCGATGTTATATTTTATTTTATTAGAAGTTCAGTTTCACGATCCTTCTTACAAATCTGTTGATGTCAAAAAAGACGTTTTTAGAAGTAAAATTTCAAGGTGCTAAGAAAATTATTTGAAATACTTTACAATATTACCAATGTATAATTTCAGACATAAGTTATATCTAATTTTAATGCGTTTTACCGGTAGTACAAGACTATTGACTGGCATATCTCACATAATGCTAGCAGCTACATTCCGCTGTAAGTGTTGTATCCTAAATAAGAAACTAATCTACAAGGCGGTAGTGTCAAAATATCATTAGTTTGCTAAAAATATGATATTTAAGAAGGAATGAGTTTCTCATCTGTTATATCTGTAGCGGATACTTTATTATGTCAAGTAATAAAAGTTCAAGAAAGTTAAAAGAAAAATTATCATCTTCTTTCATAAATGTTTTGTTTTATTGCGTCTATGAGATATCCATGTATGCAACAAAAATTTAATATTTTTATGAAATCATCTCATAGCCACTGAAACGAACGGTTTTTATCTACTGTGAAGAGTCTGCAAAAATCAACAAAGCGTTATATTAAATGATTTCAGATCATATCGAAGAAATGCTTGCCTATAAATATACAATTATTCGAAAGCCATCTTGAAAAAATTCCGTCCCCTCAATTGAACCTATTTTGCCCACTGATAATAACCAGATCTTCTTGCTTGTCACCTAGTTATCGGATCACTCGAATAACCATATCGAAATAAATGAATTAATTTCTGCTTTTTCTGCATCCCATATCCAATCTCTCCTATCAAGGCATCAAGTCAAATTTCATTTTCATTCTAAATTGTATAAAAGGGAAAGTGCATTTAATGGAGGACATTTAAACAGAAGAACCTGACGTTATACGATTTTAAGGATGTTACTCTTAAGTTCATCAAACGTATGGGGATTATTGCTGTATCAACATCCTTCATGCAATCTCGGACATTACTTCTCACACACTTCGTAAAGTGTCGACTAATCTGGTAAAAAGAGTTCGATTGTGTGTCCAGGAAAACGGACATAATTGTGAGCATTTACTGTGATTTGACCATGCCTGACACCTGACAATAAAGATAATCGTTCAACCTTTGTTTGTCCTTTATTATGTTTGTTAACATAATTCATCTGTCTTTAAAACTCAACCAGAAAGGTTGATGTGCGCGACTTTTGAAACACCCGGTACAAGCTAAATTGTTATCGATAATTTTCTAGTTAGAACACAAACAGGTTTAAAATTAAATTTTCACTATCCTAAAATATATTGTGGTTTTCACATTATTTTTAAGACCTTGGAATGGTCTTGGACTTTAAATAGACTTGTAAGGTATACACAAGATTCGATTCACAAGAATCGAACTTTTGAGTGAATTAAAGAAGCTGCTTCAGATATGCTAATTTTGGCATACGCGCTTAGTATAAATACCACGCAGCGTCATTAACGAAAAAGGGAGTTGTTGTTAAGGTTGAAAAGGTGTTATCCTGCGCTAGTGCTTTACGGGCGAGAAGTTTACGTGGCAGTACTGCTGGTTTGACTTACTGTTCGTGAGTATAAAAATATATTGTCCTTAAAAGCTGTATTTACATTCCGTACAAGTAGTACGCATGCTTATTGCTGTAAAAGCCAATTATATGTGCAATGAATCCAATAAACATTGTTTCATGTATAAATTGTGTTTGTATATAATTCAAATAGAGTGCCACTTCAAATTATATACACCCAAGTCTGGGTAGAAGTGAGTATAGAATCTCTATACTGGCGCCCGAAAATTATATATATACCCTGGTAGTTAGCGTTACATTTGTAACGAACAACATAATTGAAATTTAAAACTGTGTACTATGTACTTATATTGATAAAATTGTTGCAAGTACTTATATACTATTTAAAAAATGAGTGTTGTAGAACAAAATCCTGCTGGAAATTTTCCTCGGGTAATTATGGTTCAGCAAATTGCGCCATTCGAAGCCACCTTCAATGGCGGCCCCTCAAGCCAATTCCTAAAGAAAATTGAGCATTACTTTCAGCAACAATGCACCCCAGAGGGGGATAAACTTAAAATTGCTCTAGCCGCTTTAAGAGGTAGTGCATATCAGTGGTACACGTGTATGCAAAGCAGTAATCTGATTTTTGACTATTCGTCATTCAAGCAACAGTTTCTTAGTGTTTTTCCAAAGACCTTTAATCAAAGTGAAATTGAAGCGGAAATTTATTCGCTAAGGCAACGTGAAGGTCAGTCTGCGTTAGATTTTGCTACGGAAAAGATTTCCAAATGTGAGGAATATTTAGAAGAGTTGACGGAAGCGATAATCTTAAAAATAGTTATCCAACGTTTGAAGCCAAGTGTTCAAGATTTTTTAGATAATCAAACAATTACAAGCAAGGTTACCCTCCTTCAAGCTTTAGCTAAATATGACAATAGACATTTCTTCGCTACCCCTCACCGTCATTCAGGTACGAGAAGTTTTATACAGCCGCGCCAAAATTTTTCGCGAGTTTCAAACCAGCAGCGTAAGCAGTACCGCAGGCAAAATAATAGAAGCGCACGGCGTGATAATGAAATTAGTGCACTTAAAGAAAATAGGGAAGCACCTTACTTGCACTGGCAAGTTGATTCACATGATATGGTTCAACCTGTTAAAACTGTGTGGTCAAATGTATTATTTTGTCCGAGCAGTAATCATTATTTTGAGAATAGTGAAAGTCAGGGTATTTTTGTGGCTTATAAAGAAAGTGAGTCTAGCTGGAATGATGAGGTAATTCCAGTACAAATTTCTGAAAATAGGGCCGATACTAATGCTAGTGGTTTAGAAAATAAATCATCGGACACTTCTATTAATGCTATACCTGATATTATTGATGCTATACCTGATATTTTAGATGATATTCACACATCTGTTAATGAAGGAAATTTAGTAGATGACGAAGTATGCGTTACGGAAGTTAGTGAATACTTATTAGTTGACGACAATAAAAATTCTTTAAACGATAGTAGGAACTCGCTAGGTAATAATGATATTATTTCAAGTTTCCATCCGAATGAGGATGCTGTAGGCCAGGTTGATAATATGGTTTTAAATAAAGTACATGAAAACCATACTGAGAATCAGGATGAAAAGTTGACACAGAGTTATACTGTAGGTAGTTTAGCTGATGCTTCGGAAGTTATAGAGAAAGTTTGCAATAAAACGCACGAGTACGAAAAGCTTAATCTTCCTAAAACTGAAGCAGTGTTAAAGAATTTAAATGATAACGATTCTGATATCGCAAGTTTCAAAGAGACTTTTTTGTCAAAAGAGGATAAAACTAAAGTTAAGGGGGATAAAAAACGTGAAAAAGCGCCTTCTGGTTCCAGCATTAAAACTGCTAATACTGAAGTAATTAAGGCGGTAAACAAGAAGTCGTATAAGCACAAATACGAAAAGCAGAGTCAGGTTGTTGAAAAAATAGAATCTGCATTAAAATTTAATACCGATACAAGCAAAAGTACGAAGAAAGGTAAAGTGTGCACTACAAAAACTCCATCAAAGGAGGAATGCGTCGCTGATAAGGTACACAAGGTTGTAAAAAGGAAGAATGACAATTTTAAAGCTCCTTTGCATAAGCACAGGGAACGCAAGATATCAGACGCCCAGCAAGGTTGGCCTCCTCCCAAGAGACCTCCTGTCCATCGTCAAGCCGGACCAGCGCCTCAGGACCAACGACCTGCTGCACGAAGGATGCCCACACGGTCAACGAACCCCTTTACTAGGACTGCGACCATCAAGAGAGGTTCAGCGGATTGGACAAACTGGTGCAGTGAAGTTGCTGCATTCATGAGGAACAAGTCTTGTATCAATTCTCTTATTCTAACTCCCACCCTTTAATAAAATCGAACCAAATTGGTTTGAAGTTCCCCAGTGTATATACTGTATAAACATTTTGAGGGGAAGTGGTGAGGCACTGAAAAAAAAGGTATACTGTTGTTTTATAAATTTTTGAAGGGGACATGTAGTGAAAAAAAAATAATACATACTAACTACAGATAACAAACAACTAACATACTAACTTCACAAATCATAACACATGTACATTATAAATTGGGGGAGAGCAGATACAGTCAAGAAATGTCATGCTGTGCAATTGTGTTGTCACTTTTAATTAAAATAGATATTTTAGGGCGCAGTTGGCCAGCCCAGTATCCGCAACTCTGCAAATCCACTGTGTAATGGTGTCACCTGGACCCTTCGGGGTTAGTTTTGTAAAATGGTAGTGGCGTTTTTTCCCCACACAACGTGTGGAAGGTTTTTTGGCTTTGCCACCCATTATGTAAAAAGTCAGACCAGCACGCGTTTTCAATTAGTTAACTGAAGCCGTTCAGACCTCAGTTACCTAATTTTTTTTTTCGAGGGAGGCCAGTGTAAGGTATACACAAGATTCGATTCACAAGAATCGAACTTTTGAGTGAATTAAAGAAGCTGCTTCAGATATGCTAATTTTGGCATACGCGCTTAGTATAAATACCACGCAGCGTCATTAACGAAAAAGGGAGTTGTTGTTAAGGTTGAAAAGGTGTTATCCTGCGCTAGTGCTTTACGGGCGAGAAGTTTACGTGGCAGTACTGCTGGTTTGACTTACTGTTCGTGAGTATAAAAATATATTGTCCTTAAAAGCTGTATTTACATTCCGTACAAGTAGTACGCATGCTTATTGCTGTAAAAGCCAATTATATGTGCAATGAATCCAATAAACATTGTTTCATGTATAAATTGTGTTTGTATATAATTCAAATAGAGTGCCACTTCAAATTATATACACCCAAGTCTGGGTAGAAGTGAGTATAGATTCTCTATAGACTTTAAATGGTTGATAAAATAGCAGACATGAATTCGATCAGACCTACATTTAGCTTTTTCTAACCTTTTCCATTCACCAATATTAAATGGTATTATTGATGAATGGAAACACAGAAGCTAAATGAACACATTCAACTAAATTTATTCCTTTAAGTCGACTGTGTTCATCGTTTACAGTTTATTCGTCTTTTCAGAAATATGCGTTTCCCTATCACCAGAAATTTTTCCAAGAGTTGGAAACGTCCTTATTTTTGAATACTGCCAATTCATCTCTACACTTTTTACCTCGGAATTACGGATTATAAGTTTACAGATTAGTAATCAAAATTTTTACTTCTACCAAAATTAAGTTTCAAAACCATTTTAACTTTCATCAGTTTTAACAGGAATAGTATCAAATAACCTTCTCTTTCGGAAGGTAGACCCCGAATACCTTTCTGTTGTTGGCATGGTCTAACAAGATTTTTATTTTTCCCGTATGTCGAAGCTTATTCCTTAGTACTTTTTAAATATGGACGCACACTAAATTTCGGAAAATTTCAAATCGCCTTCAGGTGTACCTGCGCCCTGTCCAGTGATACGAACAGAACCTTCTTACAGTTCACCAAGTCATCCGGTTACATAATATGGCAGTATCGAAATAAATGAATTAATTTCTGTTCATTCTGCTTTACACAGCAAAACTCGTCTTTCAGTGTTTCCAGTGCGGAGGCACTTGTCGGATAGACATTCGCCTTTATTCACCGCAATTTTTTCTCGCCATTTTATTATGGGGACACCGTATAGACGGACCAGCATTACCCCCTGTGAAGGGACGACACAAACGGAGGTATTTTAGAGGCGCGACACCAGGATTCGATCCGAGCACCCTCAGCACCGAAAGCCAGCGCGTTCTACCACAAGGCCACCAAGTCTAATTTGATTTTCTTTCTAAATTCTATCATCGTGAGAGCGTATTTTATAGAACGCACCTAAAGAGAAACACTAGATGATACAGAGTGATCCAAAAGTCGCTGTATCCACGAAATACTTAAGAAATCGACAACTGGTGACACTAGAATAATTTAATTTACTTTACATCCAGTTAACATTAAATGCTCAAATTGCTCCCATGCACCACCTGTTTTCATAAAAGTATCCGACGACATATATTCGAGGAAACACGTTGCAGTGTGTCATCTGTAATGGCATTTATTTCAATGCGAATGTTATTCTGTAGCTCCTTGATGGTGCGAGGGTTCTTGACCTATACGCGCTTCCTGTGAGGATATTCAAAACAGCGGGAACATGTCAACAACCCTCACACCTTCAAGGAGCTACAGAATAACATGCTGCAACGTGTTTCCTCGAGCATGTGTCGTAGCATACGTTTATGAAAACAGGAGCACGGGAGCCACTTTGAGCATTTATTGTGATGTATAGTGAAGTAAATGAATTCCATGTACCGTATATTACCATAAATATATTCCATGTACCGATTTTAGTGTCGTTAGTTGTCTAGTTCTTAATCCTTTCGTGGGTATAGCGACTTTTGGATCACCCTATATATGATTTTATTCAGTGATATACTTCCCGTTTCATCATGAAAAAATATTTCTTTCTCCTTTACTACTTTTCATAAATGTCTTGATATCAAAACCCCAATATAGAAAGATATTTTAAATGTGTGAATAATATTATTTTAAATGCTTTAATTCTTTACCAGTATTTAATTTCAGACTAATTTTATATGAAAATTTTAATTCGCTCGAGAGCTAGTCTTCTCTTCCTCCACCCACACATTAGTCGAGGCTTTTTGCCGGACGACGAACCAAACCTCCGAACTCATATGTAGGTATACTCTTTCTGGACATACTTTGTTTCCTTATGAAGTATCTTCCAGCAACGACTGGTGTCTTCTCGGATAAGCTGTTCATTACTGTCCCCTTCACATCCATTCAAGAGTATGAATGATTCCCTCTTGTATCTTTTACCTTAATCCGGGTAATGTTATAAAACCTAGCGTTTTCGAATTGATCCTAGTATTTGAATCACGCAGTAGGTATACTCTTTCTTGACATACTTTCTTTCCTTATGAAGTATCTTCCAGCAGCGACTGGTGTCGTCTCGGATAAGCTATTCATTACTGTCCCCTTCAGATCCATTCTAGAGTGTGAATGATTCCCTCTTGTATCTTTTACCTTAATCCGGGTAATGTTATAAAACCTAGGGTTTTCGAATTGATCCTAGTATTTGAATCACGCAGTAGGTATACTCTTTCTTGACATACTTTGTTTCCTTATGAAGTATCTTCCAGCAGCGACTGGTGTCTTCTCGGATAAGCTGTTCATTACTGTCCCCTTCACATCCATACTAGAGTGTGAATGATTCCCTCTTGTATCTTTTACCTTAATCCGGGTAATGTTATAAAACCTAGGGTTTTCGAATTGATCCTAGTATTTGAATCACGCAGTAGGTATACTCTTTCTTGACATACTTTGTTTCCTTATGAAGTATCTTCCAGCAGCGACTGGTGTCTTCTCGGATAAGCTGTTCATTACTGTCCCCTTCACATCCATTCTAGAGTGTGAATGATTCCCTCTTGTATCTTTTACCTTAATCCGGGTAATGTTATAAAACCTAGGGTTTTCGAATTGATCCTAGTATTTGAATCACGCAGTAGGTATACTCTTTCTTGACATACTTTGTTTCCTTATGAAGTATCTTCCAGCAGCGACTGGTGTCTTCTCGGATAAGCTGTTCATTACTGTCCCCTTCACATCCATTCTAGAGTGTGAATGATTCCCTCTTGTATCTTTTACCTTAATCCGGGTAATGTTATAAAACCTAGGGTTTTCGAATTGATCCTAGTATTTGAATCACGCAGTAGGTATACTCTTTCTTGACATACTTTGTTTCCTTATGAAGTATCTTCCAGCAGCGACTGGTGTCTGCTCGGATAAGCTGTTCATTGCTGTCCCCTTCACATCCATTCTAGAGTGTGAATGATTCCCTCTTGTATCTTTTACCTTAATCCGGGTAATGTTATAAAACCTAGGGTTTTCGAATTGATCCTAGTATTTGAATCACGCAGTAGGTATACTCTTTCTTGACATACTTTGTTTCCTTATGAAGTATCTTCCAGCAGCGACTGGTGTCTTCTCGGATAAGCTGTTCATTACTGTCCCCTTCACATCCATTCTAGAGTGTGAATGATTCCCTCTTGTATCTTTTACCTTAATCCGGGTAATGTTATAAAACCTAGGGTTTTCGAATTGATCCTAGTATTTGAATCACGCAGTAGGTATACTCTTTCTTGACATACTTTGTTTCCTTATGAAGTATCTTCCAGCAGCGACTGGTGTCTTCTCGGATAAGCTGTTCATTACTGTCCCCTTCACATCCATTCTAGAGTGTGAATGATTCCCTCTTGTATCTTTTACCTTAATCCGGGTAATGTTATAAAACCTAGGGTTTTCGAATTGATCCTAGTATTTGAATCACGCAGTAGGTATACTCTTTCTTGACATACTTTGTTTCCTTATGAAGTATCTTCCAGCAGCGACTGGTGTCTTCTCGGATAAGCTGTTCATTACTGTCCCCTTCACATCCATTCTAGAGTGTGAATGATTCCCTCTTGTATCTTTTACCTTAATCCGGGTAATCTTATAAAACCTAGGGTTTTCGAATTGATCCTAGTATTTGAATCACGCAGTAGGTATACTCTTTCTTGACATACTTTGTTTCCTTATGAAGTATCTTCCAGCAGCGACTGGTGTCTTCTCGGATAAGCTGTTCATTACTGTCCCCTTCACATCCATTCTAGAGTGTGAATGATTCCCTCTTGTATATTTTACCTTAATCCAGGTAATGTTATAAAACCTAGGGATTTCGAATTGATCCTAGTATTTGAATCACACAGTAGGGATAGTTATTTTCATCTCTCTGGAATTGACAACTGTATTCCCCCAATGAGCAGAATGCAATCCTCGATCTATGAGTGATGAATCTATAAAAAAAAACACTAGTTTGCTGAAAATATGTTATTTGAATGGGTACGACGTTCTCTACTATCATAATTTTGCATGGCTTTCAGTATTTATTTGTGGAAGTGACAATGACAGATAATCTGCAGGGGATGCTTTATGGCGTTAAATAAGAAGAATGCAACGAAGTTAAAAATCATAAGATATCAAGTAGAAAATCATAAGCGTATGCACAAGAAGGTGATGTTTACACCAGTGCTGCAGGGACTGGACTCTTGAGGACATTCGCCCCATCGAAATCTTGTATGATCCTATATTATAGGAGCACCATTTGGGGGAGCCAACATTGCTCCCTACGAGGGGACACCATGGGAACGTTCAAGAATTACTTGGGACCTCGACGCAAGTACACTGCGTGGAAGTTCAATAGGCTAATCACAATTCATGAGGATGGCATATGCCTTGATATCAAAACCCCAATTTAAAAAAAAAAAAAAATATATATATATATATATATATATATATATATATATATATATATATATATATATATATATATATATATATATATATATATATACACTAGTTATCAAAAATTCAGGAAAAATCCCAAAAAGAGGCATAACACGTTCAAAACTAGACCAATCTGTTTAAAATTTCAATACGATGTTAAGTAAAAGGTGCTGAACAATACTAAATTATGCAAAATAGTGGCGCTGCAGTCGGAATACGTCATTTGCGAGGAGCATAAAAGTGCATGTCTCAGAGCAAGGCGGCAATTGTCACTGCGAGGCTGAGATTAGACATTTGGCATAGCCAAATTGTAACAATGACCTCCAGGCATCATTTTACCGAAGAACTGCGATGGTGAGCTATTGGGAGACTAGAGGCTGAACAAAGTCAGACAGAAGTGGCCAGATAGTTAAATGTGAGTCTCTCTGCGGTTCATAGATTTGCTGTGGCAAAAATTTCTAACAACGGATTCGACAATCAGGAGGTTCAGCCAAGGACAGCCATACGCTACGACGAGTGCCGATGACCGATATTTGTCATTATGCGCGCGAAGGAATAGAACCGCAACTCCGTTTGCACGCTCCGCCTGCAGATCCTCCCTCGCTGCAAGCTCCAAAAGGTTGGTATCAACGTCAACCGTGCGTAGAAGACTTCACGAAGGGGGCCTTTTTGCGAGGCGACCAGCCATTTACGTCCCGCTCACGTCATGCCATAGGCGGGAACGTTTGCAGTGGGCACGTCAACGTGTCCACTGGACGCGTGATCAATGGATGGCTGTTCTCTTTACGGATGAGTCCAGGTTTAGCCTCCAAAGCGATAGTAGGCGTATTTTGATTTGGAGAGAACCTGGAACTCGTTTTCATCCATCACACATCCGTAAAACAGATGCATATGGATCAGGCGGTGTCTGTGTTTGGGGTGGTATCTCTTTGGGTGGACGCACAGACCTCCATGTCTTTCCCCGTGGAAATGTGAATGCTCACACCTATAGAGATGACATCTTAATGCTCACACCTATAGAGATGATATATAGATTATGCTTATGTGCGCCCTTATGCCGGGGCAATAGGTGATGCTTCGAGACTGCACAGGGCTTGCATCGTGGATGCTTATCTTGAGCAGTAAACAATTCAGCGTATGGAGTGGCCAGCTAGATCACCGGACCTGAATCCTATCGAGTAGATTTGGGACGCTTTCGGACGACGTATATCTGCTCTCAATCCTCCTCCTAGGACCCTAGCCACGCTTTCAATTGCTTTGCAAGAGCAGTGGCTCTCACTTCCTACCGAACTCATAGACCGCATAATTGACAGCATCACACATCGCTGTATTGCTTCTCGGGGGGAATCATACGCAATATTAAAGGTACTTTTCCTATACCAAACTGACACATCCGATTTGTTCATTGTATACATATGCTAGTTTCTATAACAACATAATTGTCTGGCGATTTCTTTTTATGCTATTTTATACCTGCCTATGTGCTGTATAATGTGTATAAGTTTCATTAAATTCTATACGTATATTTTTGAGTAATCGCTATTTTTGTGACTTTTTCTTAGTTTTTGATAACCAGTGTATAGGGGAGATCCGTGTAATATGGACCCCCTAAGCAAGAATGCTCATAAAACTTAAATTATTTTTCAAAAAAGATTTAATCTGTTGGCTGCTCATTGCAATTGGATAGCTGCATGGTTTAAACTTGGTGAAGTACTCTAGTAACTATTAATAATTGCAGGAAATAATTTTTTTTATTTTCGTGTCAGTGGTCCATATTACACATACGTTCGTGTAATATGGACCGAACGTATGTGTAATATGAACCACTGACACGAGAATAAAAAGTAAAATATAGAATGAAAGACGGACGCACAAAACTGTGCTTTTAGTGAATTCATTTCAAGTACAGCAATCACCACAATAATAGTGTATCGGGTTGGTTATGTTGGAGCAATCTTCATTCACCCATGAGCAGCATTTCACGCATCTGATCCAGTCTTTCTTCGTACTCTCCCCGGAGAATGCGCAGAAAGCAAACGGTTCAGTAACTTGATTCGCAGAAGTATCCTGGCCGGAGGTTCCTGGGGATGTCCCTACTGAGACCCTTGGAGCTGCCGGGCGTTTTTGCTCTGTCGTCTTCTTCTGTGCAAGCATCTCTTTTTGAACTTTCTTTGTTACTCTTTCCTTTTCCGACGCTGTTGGGTGTCTAGCTTTGGTCGCTTCTTTTTATTGTTTTTCTGCAACGACCTTCTTGAAACGGAATGAAGTCAGAACAGTGGACTCTGAAGTGTTTCCCTTTCTCTTTCTTACGCTTCTTTGTACGCAATGAGGAAGGGGACTGATGTCTTCCACTGCTAACAAACTACACTCCACAAACTACAAAATGTAGTTTTATGACTAATGGGAACCGGGATGTTCTCCTGGACTACATCTTCTGAATTTGACTCTTCGGAAACAGACGTGTTCTGCTGGACTGTAGCGTCAATTGTTGGGTCGATGGGAACTACATTTTCTGGCAAATGGTCGTTGGTCTCGTCTTCTGATAAGACTCGTGGTGGGGCTTTATCAGAAACTTCGGATGGAGCGCAGTCGAAATCGTGAAATAGATGGCGATTGACAGGCCAAATCCCACCTGCACGGAAACAATCGGCAGCGGTTTCAAGAGATGCCGACCGTGTATAAGCCTTCCCGAACAGTCCACCCTATTGGAATTGTGAAACGGCCCGCCCAGCATGTTCCCTCATCCACTTGTCCATCTCTTGAGAATAGTAGACTCTTAATGGACGAAATAAAGCGAGGTCTAAAGGCTGTATTCGATGGGTAGTATGCAAAGGAAGTGATAGTATGATCACCCCTGCTTCTCTGGACAATTCTATGGCCTCGAGATTTTGAGTGTAGGGCACATGTCCATCGAGAATTAACAAAATCTTCCTGTTCTTGTCAGGTTCAGCGAAACTAATGAAATGTTTCATTCATTCACTGTAGATCTCGATCGTCATCCAACCTTTTTTCCTGGTATTCGAAAAGAGTTCCTGGAGGAGTTATTTCCCTTCTCTGCAGATGTTATCCATCCAACGTATCTAAAACGTGTAATATGGACCGTGGTCCATATTACACAACAGCGCATGATTCATATTACACGCATGGACGGAGCAACGTTGTTTCCAATAACATATCGCTATGCAAAATGGCGCGCATAAAACACATGTATGGATTGTTAAGAAAATAAGTACATCTGCTACTATTAACGTGAAAATTATATTAAAATTACCTAACGGCAAAAAGTAATACTTTCATTCTAACATACCTGCTACATCAATGATCATATAAACCAATTTCATAATCGCCCAAATGCAGGCACGCATGTACAAGTCACCTCATGCTTTGGATAACACTATAATATTCACTAAAGGCAATGGGATGGTTCTGCTATCTAGTGGTGAACAGATAAATTTCCCCATGGTCCATATTACACGATGGTCCATAATACACGGATCTCCCCTATATATTTGAAAGGGTGAAAGAAATAGTCTGTATACATGAGTACATTACCAATATTTAATTTTAGATAAATTCTATATGAAAATTGTAATTCACTTCAGAGCCAGCTTCCGAGGAAGAGTTGTCCTTTAATCGCGAAACACTTATTGCTAAATCTTGCTGTAAGTGCTGAATCTTAAAGAAGAGTGTAATCCTTAATCAGGGAGTGTAGCAATGAGAATCTTTAGTAGTTTGTCTAAAGATTGCGTGTGAAATCATTTTATGTGACATTTCGACTCCTTTTACCCGCACTGGCACGGACTCTCTTGGAAAGGTCCGTCGGCATCAGTAGCCAAAGCATAACACCAATAAATCTCTTTTGCACCGTATGTCTTGAATCTGAAAGGATAAGACAATGTCCAATCTAGCACTGTCGAAAATAGAAAAGTCATTTGCACAAAATATGCTATTTTTATAGGGATCACGTTTTCTGCTTTTATAATATTACGTGGATTTGAATCATAAATTGTGGGGGTGACAGTAACATAGTATGTTCTTTGGATGCTTTATGGTGTCAAATAATAATAGCTCAACACAGATAAAATTGATTTAATACATAAGATAGTATTCACATTAACGAATTTCCCTTTCTGTTTCATAAAAGCATCGATTTAGTACGCATTTGAATTTCTATAAAAAATAAAACTTTAATATTTTGATGGAATCATTTCATAGCCACTTAAACAAGCGGTTGTTATCTACTCTGAACAGTCTGCACAAATCCCGAAAGGGTAAGTTTAAATGATTTCAGATCATATCGATCAAATAGCTGCCTATAAAAACAGAATGCTTCAAAAGCACCCGTAAAATGTTTCTATCCCACAACACACATCTTTCGTTCAGTGATACTAACCGGACCTTCTTACTCGTCGGGTCGATTTAAGCATCTAAACCAACTAAAAAAGAAACTGTCGCTAAATTGCTTTGCCCATAACAAGGGTGAAACATATGTCCAAGTATATCAGCTATAATTTTTAACTTTTTTAAAATTTTGTGTATCACGTATAATTTTATTTTCATTTTAAATCCTGTCAACATGAGAGTGCACAGGGAGATTTTTTTTTAACTGAATTCCAACAAACCGGAATTCCACCAAAAATTAATAATGGGGCTAAGGACGACATGAGAAAGAGTTTCCGGGGGAAAAAAATATTAGTTCCAAAAGTCGCCGATAGGGGAAGATATGGCGGTTTTGTTTTCGACGCACCCGAAAATTTGCATAGAAGGCAAGTAAAACATCATAATACAAATTCGCGATTATGTAGTCGACAGCAGAGCCAGTATTTCGTGCTATAAAGATGAGTGATGAATACCGAAAAAGTTGTAAGCAGACAAACGAATAAGAAATAAATTACCCTGCAACACCACTTTAAGCATCAAATTCACTTCTCCCTCCTTCAATGTGACCACAGTCCTGGTGGACGACACATTGTATCCAGAACATTACGTTCTCAACGGCCAAGCGTAACATGTCACCGGGAATGTTCATCAAAGTCCGGGATATGTTGTTATTTAGGGCCGCCAAGTTTGAGACTCCACCAAGATAGATCTTAGACTTTAAATAACCCCACAGAAAGATGTCACATGTGTTAGGTTCGGGGAGTGAGGTGGCCAAGCAAGTGGAAAAAAGCGACTGATGACCCTTTCTTCTGTAAAGCGGGGGCGCAACAGATTCCGCACCAATTTTTATAGTCCAAAATTCTGGCGCTGCTGTCGACTACGTAGTCATGAATTTGCATTTTGATGTTGTACTTGCCTTTCATGCAAAATTCTCGGGTGCGCCGACAACAACAGCGCCATATCGTCCCCTATCGGCGACTTTTGGAACTATTTTTATTTCCATGGAAATTCTTTCTCCTGTCGTCCTTAGTCCCTCTATCAATTTTGGTGGAATTCTAGCTGATAGATCGTGCTACAGATGCCTCTGAGTAGTGTCACTTTAAAAAACATTACCCTGTATTTAACATAAAGTCATCTAATGATAATGCCGATATTATAGCTTTATTTTCCTTCTTATAAATCCTTCATATATTCCTTCGTATTTCCTTCTTATAAATCACTTGATGTCAAAACGACCAATTTAGAAGTATAATTTCAAGGTGCTAAGAAAATTATTTTGAATACTTTACAGAATTACCAATATATAATTTCAGACTCATTTTATATGTAATTTTAATGCCCTTAAGGGGACAGTGGACATTCAAACATAACTTTTTTTGTTTTGAATGGATTTGCTTGAAATTTGAATGTGTGATTAGTACCATAGATATGTAAAAGAGGTTAAACTTTAATGATGAAATATTATGAATTATGAATTATTAATTATATAAAAAATTGACCTAATTAAAAATGTTCCATACGCATTTAATTTGCATATAATATGGTAATTTTTATTTACCGGATACCTTATAGAACTGACAATGAAACTTATTGCTTATTTTAAGCATTCATTAAAAATATAAAGAGAAAAAAATACTAACAGTGAAAACACCCTTTTTATTACGCAAAATGCTTATAAATCATCTTTTCAAGTACAAAATTTAGAAATTCTGAGCTACGAAGCATAATTTTTTTCAATAAGATTTATTTGATATACAGTTAAGTATATAAAACTTAAATTTCAAAGCAATACGATAATTAGAAATGCGTCTGGAACAGTCTGAATATTCGTATGACATGAAACTTTCTATTTTGAGAAAAACACATTTAAAGTTATTGCTATTAGCAACTATATAATATCGAAATTAAATACAAATGCCTATAACTAGGAAAGTAATCACAAAAATTAAAAATACTTTTTGCAACACATTCCTACCCGTCCGTAGTTTCACAATTCAATAAAATAAAAAAATCGAATTTTTGGACAAATTTCACAACTTCGATAGTCCACTGTCCCCTTAACCGCTGAATCTCTAACAAACGGAAAGTTTTTATATTTCTCATGTAACGCTAGCGGCTACTTCTCGCTGTTAGTGTTGTATCCTATATAACAATCTAATCTACAAGACGGAAGTATTAAAATATCGTTAGTTTGTAAAAAATGTGATATTTCAGAAGGAAGGAGTTTCTATCCCTTTAAAATGTTAGTGGTTAATTTATTACGTCGCTTGATAGTAGTTTAAGATAGTTAAAATACAGTGTATGCATATGAGTCTATTGATTTTACCAAATTATCAATCTTCTTTCATAAAAGTATTGTTTAAGTAAGTCTTTGAAATTTCCATAAACAACAAAAATTTAATATTTTTATGAAATCATCTCGCTTTGATTATGAAATTATAAAAGCTTCGATTTATTGCGCAATTAAATTTCTATAAAAAAATATAAATTTAATATTTTTATGAATTCGTTTCATAGCCACTCGAACAAGCGTTTTTTTATCTACTCTGAACAGTCTGCACATATCCCAAAAGGGTAACTTTAAAGGATTTCAGATCATATCGAAGAAATAGCTGCCTATAAAAATAGAATGCTTCAAAAGCAATCGTGAAGTATTTCTATCCCCAAACACAACCTCTTTTGTTCAGTGGTACTAACCGGACCTTCTTACTGGTTGGGTAAATTTATACATCTAAAGCACCTAAAAACACAAGCTATCTCTAAATTGCTTTGCTCATAACAAGGGTCAAAATTTATGTCTAAGTATATCTATTAGGATTTTTAACTTTTTTTAAAGTTCTCTGAACCACATCTAACTTTATTTTCATTTTAAATACTATCAACTTTTGAGCGTATTTAATATCACAGCATCTAATGAAAATAATTGATATTATATTTTATTTTACTCCTTATAAATCCTTCTAATATCTGTATATTGAAGTTTGTAAGCCGACTTTTTGGGCAGTCCGTGAGAGAAACTACTGCAGCAATTTACTTCATTTTGGTCTTAAACGAATGATTATAATCTGTAGATTTGTCAAATTTGGCTTTTGCAACCGCAATTTCTATTAATTAGTGATAATTTACAATTTAAAATTGATTTCTGCGCATGCTCAGTGACATGTTTAGATCTGGCTTTGGAAAATCACTGCTTCTGCGCATGCTCAGTGACATGATTTAATGATAGACACGTTTATTCCGAAGAGTCTCTCTAGATCTCTCTCCGCCATTTTAATTTTATGATAATTACGTTTGTCAAATATAAGATTAAACCTGATGGAAATTGTTTATTTCACGCTGTTTAATTAGCGATAATTTATAATTAAAAAAGAATTGCTTTCTGCACATGCTCAGTGACATTTTTAAATCTGGCTTTAGATACTCACTAAGCAAGTGGCAGCTTAAACACATTAATTTGTTTCTGTGCATTATTATGTTTTTCAATATTTGACAAATGATGTGTTGAGTATAATTTGTGTATTAGTACATTTATTTACTATCTAGTCGTCATGTTTTGACAGGTACCAACTAGTTCCTTCTTATATTCCTTTTTATTTCCTTCTCACATTCCTTCTTATAAATCACTTGATGTCAAAACGACCAAATTAGAAGTATAATTTGAAGATGCTGAGAAAAATTAATTGATATACATTACAAAATTTCAATATATAATTTCAGGCTCATTTTATATGTAATTTTAATGCGCTTAACCGTAAAGTGGCATGATGGACTTCAGAACAGAATGCAGACTGGTGCTATCTTCTTTGACATCCTTAAAGCTTTTAACACTGTCTGGCACAGTGGCCTAATCTATAAACTCATTAAACTTAAAATGTCAGCTGCCATAATTAAATTTTTTTAATCTTATCTTTCTGACAGAACTTTTGCGCTAATCTATTCTGGTACTACCTCTTCCCTTCGCCCTATTAATGCTGGAATTCCACAAGGCTCTAAACTCGGTCCAGTGCTCTTTAATTTATTTATAAATGATATCCCCACCACCTCGCACACATCTCTCGCCCTTTATGCAGATGACACTGCCATCCTTGCTAAAAACCACAACATCAAATACATGCATCTCTACCTTCAACGTCACATCTCCATCATCGAACGCTGGTTCGATAAATGGCGCATCAAATTAAACCCCAGTAAAGCTAAAGCTATCTTCTTCTCTTATAATAGAATCCCCCTCCCCCTGTAAATGTTTATTGCCAGCTCATTCACTTTGAAAGAGAAATTAAATATCTTGGTATCTACATCGATAGTAAATTAACATGGAAAAAAACATTAATAATAATATCTGTAAATTTTTTAAAGCCAGAAAAGATATCGCCCACCTCTTGTACCAAAAGGTTATGAGTATAGACAGTAAACTACTGCTCTATAAAACAATACTTAGATCTATACTTCTCTATGCAGTACCTGTATGTGGGTCTGCGGCCTCCAGCCACGTTCAGAAATTACAAACTACTCAAAACAAAACTTTGCGGTTAATTACCAATGCTTGCAGGTATAAAACTAATTATTCCATCCATAAAGATCTAAATATTGACCCTATCCGCCTTGCCATAGTTAAACTAGCAACTAAATTTTATTCTAACCTTTAGGGCCTGTTCACATAGGAGTCTGTTGCGTTGCGTTAAGGAAAAGATGACGTTGAGATGAAAATAAACCAATCATGGGCGTCAAAAATTTCATTGCTAATCGTTTGGAGGCATATGATTGGTTCATTTTCGTCTCGACATCTTTTCCTTAACGCAACGCAATGGACTCCTATGTGAACAGACCCTTACTCTGTTCCTAACGAAGAAATTGCCAATCTCCCTGATTACGATAATAGAGAATTTTTTCGCAGACCTCGTGCAACTTTAGTGCTTAACACTGGAATCAATTCTAACGCCTCTTTCCCATAGTATCCCTGCTTCAAGGTTAAGGTCAAGGTAGTTCGTTGCGTGAGGGACCTAGCTATAACTGAAAACAGTTGAAACTTTAAACCTCTATCGGAAAGGAGAAAATTATCATATAATGGGTTTCTTAAATAAGACGTGCCAAGGCAACCGAAAGGGGAAGGGGGGGGGGGGGGACACGCTCGTATCAGCATGGAACAGATAACTGTCCATGTTGAAACATGAGCGGTGAAAAAAACCGTTACCACATGGAAAATAGTCGCAAAACGACAACGAAATTGTACCTTGACGATGATGAGAGCCCAATTCACCTATTGTTATTGAAAACAATTGTGGTGGAGTTACAAAAAATACAATAAGGGCTGATACAAACAGTAGTTGCAATTTGGAAACATACTGCCGCCATCTATCAGCGGGGAGAAGAACCAAAAACGAGATCTTCCGTGTAGAGGGAAATAAAATGGGAAACGAATAATAATAGTTAAAAATAGCAATATTAGCGGGAAAATTAAGAAATTTTAAGTCTGGCTGGGAAAGAAGAAAGGTCAACCTGACGCGAGTCCAAAAAGAGGACAGGAGCAAGGAAAATTTTGTTAAAAATAATAAACATGATTAGAAAATTTAAGAAAAGGCCCATAATAATTTTGGATGAACCAAATAACGAAATTTGAAAGGTAGGAAATTAATCCCGTGCAGACGAAAGCATGACAAGTTTTTCATAGAGATGAAAAACTCTATCGATGGGGTGTGTAGCAGTACGAATTGCAGGTAGGGCTTCACGGAACGTAGCGAGGATTAGTTTTCTGTCGTAATTGGCTTCAAAAGCCATAATATTATTAATAAAATCAACGTCCGAAACATCCGAACTGGAATTAGGGGGTTGAGTAGGGGCCGATTGCTCCTGATTTCCAGTAACTATTTTTGCGTAGGAAATCGTTGGACTGACCATTTTCCTTATCGGTAGATATTTAGCGCTAGTGGCACCCACGGTATTACTGGCATGTTGGGTCGGTTTGGGGGGGGGAGCGTTTAATATTTTTCCCAGCTGGAAACTTGAGACATTTTCGGTAGTTCGCAGGATAAGGACCACCGCAGTTTGCACAAGTGCAATCTTCATCCGGGGATTTTTGGCAAAATTCCGAATTAGTTTGATGAGGGCCACCGCATTTGACGCAGCGTGGGGCTAGCCGGCAGCATTACTTGAATGAAAGAATCCCTGACAGTTATGACACTGACTTGGAACCTTTCATTCCCCTGTACCTTTCAATGTGGACTTCAGTGCCCGTAATATCGGCAATGTGTCATTAATGTATCGGTAATGTTCCGGCTTACTATGTTGTGAGTACGGTCGACCTGCACATAGAAAAGGGGCATGGCGATGCGTTTAACCTTCGGTCCTTTGCACATTTGTGTTACCTTAGCTGGTAGCCCTCTAATTCAAGGAAAGTCTTGATGTGAGCAGGGCCGCCCAGAGACTTTACGGGGCCTGGGGCAAACTTCTGTTGGGGGTCCCAAGAAATCTTATTAATCGAATATATATATAATTTTTTTTTTTTTGGGGGGGGGGCCTTTTTTCAGGAGATTATTTTGAATTTTGAAGTACGGTACAAGTTTCAGAATTTTCTTTCGGAGGAAATCTAATAAATAATTTTTTTTTAATTTTTTGGGGCCCATCCGGCAGTTGGGGGGCCTGGGGCAAAGTGCCCATTCGCCCCCCCCCTCCTCTGGGCGGCCCTGGATGTGAGAAACCTTCGTGCATGACGGGAGTCCCCCGTATAACGACTTTGAGAGGTTTCTCATCATCAAAAATGTAAGTTTTATTTTCAATGTTGTTAAGGGGACAGTGGACCTTCAAACCTAACTTTTTTTGTTTTTTTTGTTTTGACTTTTTTTGTTTTATCTTATTATTTATTTATATCTATTAATTTTACATATCTATTAATTTTACATATAAAGAGGAAATATTAATAATTTATGAATTATGAATTATTAATTATATCAAAAATTGGCCTAATTAAAAACGTTCCATGCTCATTTCTTTTGCATATAATATGGTAATTTTTATTTACAGGATGCCCTATAGAACTAACAATGAAACTTATTGCTTATTTTAAGCATTCATTAAAAATATAAAGAGAAAAAAATAATAATAGTGAAAACACCCTTTTTATTACGCAAAATACCTATAAATCACCTTTTCAAGTACAAAATTCAGAAATTCTGAGCTACGAAGCATAATTTTTTCAATAAGATTTATTTGATATACAGTTAAGTATATAAAACTTAAATTTCAAAGCAATACGATAATTAGAAATGCGCCTGGAGCAGTTTGAATATTCGTATGACAGGAAAATTTTTATTCTGAGAAAAACACATTTAAAGTTATTGCTATCAGTAACCACATAATATCTAAATTAAATGCAAATGCCTATAACTAGGAAAGTAATCACAGAAATTAAAAATTCTTTTTGCAACACATTCTTACTCGTCCGTAGTTTCACAAGTCAATAAAATAAAAAAAATCGAATTTTTGGACAAATTTCACAATTTTGAAAGTCCACTGTCCCCTTAATATTTAGATAATTAATGAGTTTACGAAATTTGGTTATGCTACTGACGGTTAATTTAATTAATCGATTTTAGTTTTACACCTAGAGCGTCTCTTGCTCTTGAATATTAATTTCCCTCTTCTTTCTCTGTAAAAGGTAGCACTGCGGTAGCGCGGGCTACTCTCGTCCTGTAGGCTGCGGGATCGAATGCCTAACCTGACAAACTTTTTCTCTCTCTCCCCCCTCCCTCCTAATCTCGCACAGTAGGCAAGGTTCTGGCAGGCAATCCTTTTTTTCAATTCCTACTATTATATCACACTCAAATTTTTCTTTGTTGACCTAAGTAGGAATTGACTTTAAAAAAATTTGTTTTTATATTACTTGTTTAATTTAAATCATTCTGGGAAAAAAAATCTGGTATAGTGTGTTTCAAACGCTCATAAATTCCTTTATATTCATAAAATGAACCCTGTTGCAATTTGCAGAAAAGTTCGAGCTATCTGAAAATACCATTTTTATTGTATTATCAGCATTTATGGAGCTGTAAATAGTAGACATATTTCCACCATAGGTTAACATTGAGGTGCGCGAGTTCAGTAGGGTTAGTACACAGCAGCCTTAAGTTTAATAAATACAGAGAAATATCAACTTTTCCAGTGGTTTGATCCCATGAGGTGGAGGGTGGATGTTAACGCGACTTTGCTATTTAGCATTGAAATGTAACACGTAACACACACTATTTGTCCAAACCTCCTCAAATTCGCAAACTTACACATTTCCGCACAGATACCGGCATAATGCGCTTTACCCATGTGCAAACTGCATTTGCTTTTCGAGGTACTTGATTTGGCTCGACTATTACCCATTTATTTACCTGATCAAATGCTTTATTTAAGTTTCCGCTAAAGAGTGAGAAAGCATGTATCTAACCGGGTTCCACTCGGGGATTGGGGGAGATGCAGTAGAACATCCATCTAGTCAAAATCTGTTCTAAAACTTTATAATCTCAACGTTTTTGCTTACACTAGACCATGCCAGCGATGTGAAGGAACTTTAAATAACGAAATCCTACCTTAATAGTTTTCTAAATGTCTGTTTCGTACAGGGAAAAAAAGAAGAAAAAAAACCCATTAAACTCCGCACAAATTGAGAGATGCACAAATTGAGTTGTTAACACGGATTGTCACGACCCGATGTATAAGCGTCACGTAGAATTAATCATAAATGGAGAAATGACTCGTTTTAACATCATTTTTAATATGACATATTTACAATAATAATAATATACATGAGTTTGTTCCGTTGAACCATCGTCGGATATGTTAGAGAGAGGGCAGGCATATAACACAGTCCGAATTTGAGACCTCAGCCCCTCGATTCCCCGAAAATCTCAGTACGTCAACACCTAATCAACATTCAGTCCATAATGATCCCCGCATCATGCTGTCTCGTTCATATTTCCCCTTCCTTGGAAAATTCTCGCACGTTCTACCGCACCACGTGTAGTATTCTTCACGCTTACCGGGAGTCACCTTTTCAATCCTTTGTCGGCAGTCTCTTTTTCTGCGGTTAAGTATTCAGTCTTGTCGGCCGCGTCAGCTAGGTTCTCCAATTCTTACCTGGTCTATCTTCCTGCGCTAACGGTCTTTTGCTTAACTATTCTAAATGATGTGTCTATTTCACTTAGCAATGGTCATTTTAAAAGGCTCATTCAAACCTCGCCACCTGTGTGAGCTCCTTTGAGTTTATTAATAATCTTGTCGATAAAACTTAACTTAGTCACATCTGTCCTAATTAAGGATGTCAGGCGCGAGTCTGGAAAAAGTTCTATTGGTGATTTCTCAAGTCGTTTACCTAAATGTATAATTTCTTCATTATTATTATTATTATTTTACACCGAATATTCACCTCCTCTTCACATTTTGTTTGCATGGGTTGTTTCAAAAACATTCATTTAAGTTTTTTAATAAAATGTTCCAAGTGTCTGTACATTACAAAAAAAGTCATTTTAATCAAATAATGAAAGCTAAATTAATTTAAACTAACAAAACAAATTGAACAGTGAAAATTAATTCAGTCTCCATAGAAAGACACTAAATATTTATTTAAAGTTCATCATTGACAGATCATAGCAGACATAGAAACAAAACAGTTAAATCTGACAGTTTATAATTTCATATTAAGGGGATAAAACAAAATCAAGAAGTATTGCATAAGTGAGACTTCATGACATGCTTTCCTGTAATGTAAACAAGTATAATGAAACTCTCAATATATCTTTCAAAAACATTATACAATGCTAAAAATACTTATCAATGCTAATATTTTTATCTATTCATTCCAGTCACTTTGGTGCGTCAAGTATCTCATCGAGTATCGTAGGTCATGACCGATATCACGTTCATGCATTTAAAAAATAAGGTTCACAAGAAGAAATTGTCATAACTCTAAAATATAATTACGTGCGATACCTCTTTGAAAATGAATAAACAAAATAAAAAATAAATTAAAATGAAGTTTGAGTTCGATTTTCAGGGTCGTTTTCCTGGTGGGTCCAATATAATTCTTTGCGCCAAAAAATCTCGTTTGATAAAATAGTAGAGAGTTGGGTACATCCCTGAATGGGTACGGATATGCCTTTTTCATCTGTTCACAAGCTATAAACCTACAGTGCAATGGAACTTTTCTCTTCTGTATGGGTACGGAGATGTGTTTTCAAAGCACACTGAGGAAAAAATGTGCTTTGAACATTTCACACACAGTGAGGACGGGAGATTTCTCTTTTGTCGTTAAAAACATGTTTTTTTTAAATGACCGAATTCAGAAAACGTTTTTTCACATATAGTGCAGATCAAAAGTCTCTCCTCCGTGGATAAGGACACGCGTTTTCAAATGCTCCTGTTCAGAAAATCTTTTCTCACATATATGCGAAAGGTATCTCTCATGTATGGGTACGGATATGTGTTATTAAATGACCCTTTTGAGAAAATCTTTTCTCACATACACCGCATGCGAAAGGTTTCTCTCCTGTATGGGTGCGGAGATGAGTTTTTAAATTACTCCGTGCATAAAATCTTTTCTCACTTACTGTGCATGCAAAAGGTTTCTCTCCTGTATGGGTGCGGGGATGTGATTTTAAATTACTCCGTATAGAAAATCTTTTCTTATATATAGTGCATGCCAAAGGTTTCTCACCTGTATGGGTGCGGAGATGTGCTTTTAAATTACTCCGTGTATAAAATCTTTTCTCACATACAGTGCATGCGAAAGGTTTCTCGCCTGTATGGGTGTGGAGATTTGCTTTCAAAGTACCCTGTTGAGATAATCTTTTCTCACATACAACGCATGAGAAAGGTTTCCCTCCTGTATGGGTGCGGAGATGTTTTATCAAAGTACCCTTTTCAGAAAATCTTTTCTCACAAACACCGCGTGCGAAAAGTTTCTCTCCTGTATGGGTGCGGAGGTGTGTTTTTACATCACCTTGTTTAGAAAACCTTTTATAACAAACAGTGCAAGCGAAAGGTTTTTCTGTACGGACACATAGAGGATTATCAGTAATGTGGTAAGAATGATGCGTATGCAGGGCAGCCAACAGTAAAAATGTTCCTTGACATAAATTACATTTGAAAATTTCTTCTTTGCGAGAGGGAATCTGTGCACCGGAACTTTTTACATTGTGGATAATTCTACAAGTGTCACCTGGAGTGCATTCATTTTCGGCTTCAGTAGGATTTTGCTCGCAGATCTGGCTTTCATTGGAAGGTCCTTTCAAACTGGCAATACATCACATTTGCTCTTCTGACATGCCAAAGTTTCTTCACACGATGACTAGAAAACTATAACTGCCAATAATCCGCTAAATTTCTAATTTTGTGGACACCACAGACAATTTCAGTTTTGCATTTAACAATCTGTACCGAGCACCTGCAAAGAGAGGAGAAAGAAATTGTATGAGATATATTAACACCATTCCGCTTGCTTCGTATTTTTCACGTGAAATTAATAGCAAAAAATAAAAGTTTGTGCTAGGAAATGAGATATACTTAGATGTTATATTTCCCCCCTTTATATTCATTTTAGATGTCCGTAATTGAAAATAATTTCATCACTAATTATTAAGTTTCGAGAAATTCCAGAGATAAACAACTGATTGTAAAGACAAATCTAATAAAATATACAAATTTATTACAGGAAATAAAGAAAATGTGGCTTATGGATTAGTTAAGGCATATTTGTTAGGACTGCTGTTTGCCGGCTACAAATATTTTTCACTACGCTCTTTTCCTATTTTAATCTCAATGTTCTGTATAAAATACATTAGAATTGACAATAGTATAAATTCTTCAAATGTCTTCCCTTTCATCTACTGTACAATAGTGCTTTTATGTGATTCTTAAGATAATCTGAACCAAACATTTCAAAACATTTATCTGTGGACCGTTTGTAGTCTATGAGATAGACATCAGGAATTCACGGCTCATAAGGTCTTTTTCAGACCGACACCTTTTAAATATTGTATTACGAGATTATAAACACGTAATAAAAATTCTAAACAAAATATATCTACACAGTTATCATGGGATACTCCTTAAAAATTACTTGTAAAAACAGTTTTAAATTTTCATATTGAGAAATACTAGTTCAAAACTGCTTAAAGGAGTTAATTTTACCCCTGTTATCTCTCACGCAATATATTTTTACCATGTTTTTATTAACTTGCTTTCTTGTTTGTGTGTGTTTGTCTCGTACAAATCTTGCAATCGATTTTTAACTAACTTCCCGATTAGCTAGACTTTTGAAACTTTTAGAATAGCTCAGAACACGATGACAATGCATTATTTTAATACTTTTAGCCATCTTTAAGCAGAATTTAATTCATTTTCAGTTATTTTCAGTTAATTTTGTTTTGTAGACTAGTGCAGCCATCTATCGACCGGGACGGGAACGATAAGTAAAAAGCAAGTTAACTTCCAATTAACTTCATTTTCTTTCAAGTTGATGGGATAATTCATCAAAAAAAATTTTAAAAAGTGTTTATTAATACATAGAATTGTCAAGTTTATATGATTCAACAGAAAATTTAAAAACATGGTATATAAAAAGTTTTTTTTATCTTGTAATTATTTCGGATAATGTTTCCTACCATCATATCGCAATTCATTTGAGATTGTTAAGATCTTCCTTTTTTTAGGTTGAAACGATGAAACAGGTGAATTATTTTGAGGGCGACCTTTCTTACTTGTTGCTGTATCCCTTCCACTGTAAATTAGATTAGAAGCAATGCTGCTTTTAAATTCTAATAAATCCATTGATTTTTGGTTGTCTTTCCACCACAGCAGCTAGGCATTGTTTATAGCTACATTTTACAAATGGAAGAAAATGCACATGTACCACCTGATATTCCTTTGTTTGTGGGGATACAGACCCACAAGGGAATCCATTAGATCAACTCCACCCACATGGGTGTTATACACTTTAACAGCGTAAGAGCAATCAATATCTATCACAGATTTTATAGCCCTGCAGAAGCGTTTGGCTTTATCGATTGGTTGAACACCTGCAAATGAAGATACTGTGATTTCCGCTTATAAGAATCACGTTTGTTATTACTGTTTTTGATTCTTATAAGCGGTTGATTCTTATAGCCGAAATTTAGGTTTTTGGACAGGCACACACACGCCTATATATACATATATTAGATAATTTACCATAAAATACTCTTTAACTTACGTTAATTATCTTTTATTAAAATTATTTTTTATAATTTTAAAAATACAACTTAATTTCTAGACCTATAAGTAGATACACATGATTATAGTAAGAGAAGAAAAAAATCCAATATTTGTTACCATATACCTGCTTAACAGTTTTAACATTTCAACTACAGGAAGGAAGCAAGAAAAAGTTTTCAATGGTAGTTTGACGTAATGAAGTTTTCAGGAGGCTGTTTATACCACTTTCAATACTAATAGTCTCAGACGAAAATTCACCTTCTAGCTTACTTTTCACGGTTTGATAACGTGCTGAATACTACTAATGTCACGTTTGCCTAAGTGATAGTGGACACTTCGCCGAAGATTTAGGTGTTTCAGGGTCCAAGAAGCCGCAACCAGGATGTGGGAGGTGGGAAAAAAAGGGTCCCTATTTTTGTTTGTCAGTGGAGAAAAGTGAAATCGGACCCGGACGGGTAAAGATGCCCCTGGGTCAAGTTAATAGGACAGTGATGTGCTAAAGCGTTTAAGGGGAAACTATTATGTTCTGTCTAATAAAGAAAGGGATGAATTCTACGACTATATTCCATCCCATCTTATGAATCTTCCCTTAAAAAAAAAAGTAAGAACTTCCTGATTTTTGAGGGTTTGAGTGGCTTTTTTGGAAAAATGAAAGGAAAGCGAAGAATGTAAACTGATTCTTAAAACCGGTGGATTGATTCTTTAAAGCGAAAATTTTAACATGGAAATAATACATTTGCTTTTGTTTTCGCGATATTGATTCTTATAAACGGTTGATTCTTGTAACCACTGATCACTATAAGCGGTGGTTACTGTATAACGTGCAAACAGACCTATCAACCCAACAAGTAACTGTTATATTATTTTCAGATGTAGTAACAGAAACGGATCCTCTGACTTCTTTCAGAAGACTCTCCGCACATTTAAGCTTTTTATCAGCGTCTTATAGTTTCAACCACATAAATTTTTCTCCTTTTAATTTGTCTATAAGGGGAATTGAGGTGAAGTAATTATCGCAAAACACTTTGTGATTTTTCCCTGAAATATCATGACATAATCGAAGCACAACATCTCCTGCCGCTCTCCAAATTCTGAAGACTGTGGATTTCTTCCACCCTGAGCACCTTCAAAAATTTCAAAGCAGTAAATATACCCTGATACACCAGCACGAACCCTAATTTTAAAATCCTATGGTTTGGGTTTAGATTTTATGTACTGCCTTAATGTAGACCGTCCTTTGAAAGGAACCATCATTTCATCAACAGAATGACATTCTTCGGGCTGTCTCGCTTTATGAAATGTTTTATGCAACAAGTCAAGAAAAGGTCTTAATTTTATCAACCAATCTGTATTGTTTGAGGGGACATTACTATTATCATTAAAATGGAGAAAGCACTTTATAATCTCAAATCGGTTCAGTGACATAGAGTCAGCAATAATTTCTAGTCACAAATCACCAACCGTGGACCAATATTGTGTGACATAAGCATAATGCAGGGGTGAGCAGACTTTTCCAGGGTACGGGCTACTTCAAATTTTTTCAAGGTGTTGCGGTCCACCCAGTGACGTAGGTGTGGTGAGCTAAAAAAAGGGTCTATTATATTTATTATAACTTAATAATAAATACGGAATATGTACTTACCTACATAACTACAAGAAAAAAAAACTTACTCTTTTAAAACCGCGTTTAAAGCAAATAGCTTCGTTGTTCCATAAATATGTTTCTTTTAGTATGCGCGTCTTAGGTCTTGGTAAAGGCGGTCACCCAAAAATGTCTTGGTGGTCCACCGGTCGATCGCGATCGACTGAATGCCCACCCCTGGCATAATGTATATATGTCATTACCAAATTCATTCCTAAAAATATTTTTAATTATTGTATTGATAGATTCAAATTTTCTCTCTCGCTTTGAGTTGCATATAAGTTACTTTGATAGCATATTTCATCAAGGTAACTCTCTGGTATGAGTGTATAAAAATAGTCCATTGGTGTTTTCTCCACTGGGCATTGTTTCTTCCGGAGGTTCAAAACATGGTGCATTTCCAGCATAATCATTATCTTTATTTGCTTTCCACTGCATATGGATGCGACATCGATAACAAAACATTGATGTTTTGAAACATCGATATTCAATATTAAAACATCGATGCTAATAAAACATCACCCAAAAACCATCGATGTTTTTAAACATCGATGTTTTAGAACATCCATTTTTTAAAACTGGTTTAGTAATCTCTAACATTAATGTTACTCCGGTTAGTCGTGGGGGGGGGGGGGATGATTTAATTTTTCTCTCTGATTGGGCTGACACAAATGACAAAAATTTGGTCGCTTTAGCCTTGGGCTACATTGATGACTCAAAATTCTCGTTGTAAATATCGCCATGTTTTGCCTTCAAATGTCTAGATAAGTTCGTGGTATTGCCAGAAGTTTTGAGGGACTTCAGGCAAATATTGCATTTTGCCAATTTGTCAGAGGTTTTGCAAAAATATTTCCAAACGGTACTTTTGGGAGGCATCTTACTAATAATATTAACGTCAACTTATATAAAACCAGAACAAAACAAAAACCTAAATGGCTGCTCTCGTGTATATACTATTTGTAAAATAAAACCCTATGGAAGGTTCTGGAGTGTCAGGCACATTCCAAGCGCTCTGATTGGTTCATTGGTTGTTGACTGTCATTTTACTGTTTGCTAAGGAATCGTTCCCCCTTTTGTATTCGTCCTTTTCAGAATTCAGACTTACATTTACTGAGTGTGAAAATTATGCTACGTGGTAAATTTTTTTTATTATGGTACTTTTTCATTTAAAAAAAATATCGAGACAACGTAAAACATCGAGCACAAAACATCGATGTTAAAAAAACATCGACTTCAATAAATCGATGCTTAAAACATCGATGTTTTTATCAAAACATCGATGTTTTGAAAACATCGACATCGATGTCGCATCCTTACCACTGCATGTCTCTTGAAATAGACTTATTTTTTTCGTGAGATTTAGTATTTGTAGATGAGACTAAAATTTTATTTGTAATAATCTCTGGTGAGCTTTCAGTTTCAGTCTCATCTGCAGATGTTGGTGCTCCAACATTTACATCTTTTGTAAGCTCTGTTGGGTTTTCAGGTATGAGAGCGCCCGTTTCCTTTTGCATACGGAATATATCAATATCCAAACCTCTGACAATATGTTTCTGGAACATAATCTGGGTCAATATAGCTATCATCCTCACACATATCATTTTCAGAATCACTGGGCAGAGCCATAGGTACTCTTATTGAGTTAATCCTCTTATTGAGTTAATCCTCTTTTTCTTGGTCTGCCCCATTTTTCAGCTATTATCAATTCTAAGACTAAAGAAAACACATTTTAACAGAAAAAGAAACTGAAATTTTTTTCTGTTACACATTTTAATAAAATAAAATAAACTATGGATATTCTATCTATATATATAAAACAGTTCCGTAACTGACTGACGTACAACGCACAGACCAAACCGCTGGACCTAAAGGACTGAAATTTTGCATGGCGATTCTTCTTATGGTGTAGGGGTGCACTAAGAAAGATTTTTGGAAAATTCTTCTTAGATTTTTTTAAAATTAAATTTTTAAGCTGTTTTAGTAACTTTTTAAAAGTTTGCATTTAAAATAATAATTTGAGGGTTATAAAATTTATATCATGAGAAAGAAGATAAAAATTCCTTCAAAATGAAATCTTTTTCGAATCTTTACCTCCATTTTCTGACTTTTGGGGAATTTTTAAAGATTCATATTTAGAATTTAATTTATTAAATGCTGATCACGTGATTTCTTTTTCTGGTACTTTAAATAAATTTATCGTCACTTGCATAACAACTAAATAGACAAAAAAATTTTCTTTTTTCTTTCTAATGCAGCAGACGATTGGATATTATCCAAAAAAAATAAATATCCCTTACGATTTTTTTATAAATATATATATATATTTTTTTACATCAATTGTATACATTGATCTTCGTATTTATTATAAATATATATATTTATTTTTTTTGGCATTAATTGCATACATTGACCGTTGCATTTAATTTGAATGTACTCCGTAGCGAAGTGCGGTTTTCAGCTAGTATCTATATAAAGACATACACATTGTCTCTAAAAATGTATATACCTACATTTCAGGAAGTGAGTGTTGTTTGAAATACTCAAAAAAGGATATCTATTTCTTCGAAAAGAAAAAAAAATTATTGATATTGAAATGTTATGCCTTGTAACTACATTTTTATCTCCTTCAAATTTACACTTAATGGCATATTTAATTAAAGCACAACGTGTAAGATTGTTTTTGTTTACAGCAAAATGTATGGGTAAAAATAACATTTAAAGAGTACATTTAACACACTGTTTATTCATCAAATATAAAGTATAAAAATAGTTGACAAGTTGCATTTAAAATGAAAAAAAAAATTCAGAGCTATTATTTTATAAAACATGTAATTAAACTAAATTTCAGTAAGTTTGTCTAACTATTTTACAAATATGCTAACTTTTATGTAAATCGACCTCAAATGAGGTTTGCAGACACCAAGAGGATTTATTTTCTTCAAACCTCATTTGGGGCTGCCAAAGGTTTAAATCCTTGTTCAGTGAAATAAGGCTTTTAAACAAATTTTTTTGGTTGAATACAATAAACACAAAGTAATAAATGAAAAAAAATAATTTTCTTACCTAATTTTTGGAATCTTATACGATGAAAAATGCGAAGAAATCGGCTTTTAAGTTCGAACGTCTAGCAGGTGGTAAAGTGACTTATTTCATAATAAACTATCAAAAACCGTATGGTGCTGCCATCTATTAACGCATTTCATAAGTTTAATTTAACCTCATTTGAGGCTTATATGTTGTTATGGAGCACAATTGTATTAGGTAATGTACACTATTGACAATAAAAGAATGCCACCTCATATGAGGTTGTCATGCATGAGAGGGTTAAATCATTCCCTCACATATTAAAATTATGAGGGAATGATTTAATACTTATGAAAACCACTTTGTACAAAAATTATTGGGCTTAGGTATATTTTCAGTTAACTAAATATCTTTTGAAACACATTTCCAATAATATAATAACAGAAAAAAATAAATTTTATGTTATTATATTATTTCCAATAATATAATAACATAAAATTATAGGTAATAAAAATATTTACTTTGATCTAATACTTGAAAGTGGTGTGCTAGCTATTGAAGAATGTTGTTGAGCAAAAAATTAGATGGCTGCTTTACTTTTCTCCTATACAAACTATTCTAGACCTATATAATGTATGTTCTGCCATCTATTGAGTAAATAGGGCAGATTTATAGTTATGTGAGGGAATAATGTCAGATGCAATAAAAAGTGTCCTAATTGCTTTCATTGCATAAAACATAATAAAATTAAGTGGCTAAATATTTATTTAAATATGTTTAATCAATTTTATAAAAAATCATTATAAACATACATGTTGTAATAGCAGTGAAACCATTTTCTTTCCTACAAGTGTGACTGGAAGCATAGTGAGCGAATGATATTTGCTTTTAAAAAAATATTTTTAATATTATATTTCAATTTCGATAAGCAAATAATCACAGTTTATGTGTCCCTGATTAATATTGATATACACAATCACTTTTTCTTTTTGTAATTTTAAAAATACGTCCTCAAGATCAATGGAACAAGAAATTGCAACTTTTCCGAGAATGAACCAATATTGAAAAATTACCCAAGACATGATCAGCAAGAAAGCAGTTATAAATTTAACCAGTACAAAATTATCTATTCAGTATAAAGAATATGCAAGTAAGAGAGGAAACTTAAAATCTAGTTCTAAACTGACCCAAGTACAATTTTTAAAGTAAAAATTTTTTTAAATCATATCAAGGCTGTCATAAATATCAATTAATACAGCTTTTGTAAATCTTGGAATGTTTCTCACAAATAAATCTTTAGAATACATGGTACAGAGAAAATTAAACATTTTTATATATAATATACTAATAATTGTGTACAGTTTTGAAATGTAAAATAATTTATTTTTCCTTTAATAAGAATTTCAGTTTCATTATCAAGTATTACCTTTAAATCATCCTCACAATTTTTAAAGTAAAAATTTTTTTAAATCATATCAAGGCCGTCATAAATATCAATTAATACAGATTTTGTAAATCTTGGAATGTTTCTCACAAAGAAATCTTTAGAATACATGGTACAGAGAAAATTAAACATTTTTATATACAATATACTAATAATTGTGTACAGTTTCGAAATGTAAAATAATTTACTTTTACTTTAATAAGAATTTCAGTTTCAATATCAAGTATTACTTTTAAATCATCCACTTTGAAATGCATTGATTTAAAACTTTAAACAATCCTGTTAGAGTTAATGATAATCAAGCATATTATAATGTATATTAATATTTAGGAGTATTATATTTTATGCTGCTGCTGTTATTTTTGTTGTAATGAAAGATGGACATGAATGCTATTTATTAAATCTTGTCATCAAAAATTTTAACACTGAATTAATACAGAAACAAATAACATTTAAAAAAAATTATTTCAAATGCAATCACAAATAAAAAGTTCTCTGACAGAAGAATGATGCATTAAAGCAATAGCTAAACTGCAGATTACTGCTCATGGTGCCAAGTTGTACACACTCGCCAAATTTGGCACCAGTTCATCATTTATGTGAAAAATTTAATTATTTAATTAGATTATCTATCAGTTTTGCATGTAGTTTATAGTGTATTTTGATTACATTGTAATTTTAAAAAAATTAATGCACATATATGCTGGTTTGTTAACTTTGATAAGCTTTAGATGTTTTAACAATTTTAATATATTTTAAGCAAGAAATTAAATTCAAAAAACACCAAACACGTGAATGTTGGGGGAAAAGCTGTACTTTTTATGGCCTAAAATTTGATGATAATATAAGTGGTTCCTTAATTTATGTTCTGCTACAATTGGGTTGTAATCTTTATAATAGGTGTGTTTATAATTCAGTTTAATGGCTTAATATGCTGCAAACCTTATCCAGCTGAGCTTCGCCCTTACATCACCAAAGATTAGTGATTATATCTCAGAAAAGTCATTTGGTTTTTTCAGTTTCAACTAATTGAATTTTAATGACAATCATTTAGATTTTTCAGCAATGAAATTTGAAATTAGCTTCAGATTACGAATTGCACATTCTGTGAATGAAATAATATTTAAATTCTTTTCATAACATTTTTATTTTCCTACTTTTAAAGGAAGATAAAAGCTTACCCTTGGTTATTCATAACTCAATTATAGGTCTTACTCAAGGCCTGAGTGCATCTGGTACACCACTTTCCCTGGTTAGTGATTTTTGGATTCTAAATTACATTTTTACAATAAAGATTCATAATTTTTGTGTTCAGTCAATTTTGTACTCTTTCCAAAAATATTTTAATTTTGTTCCTAGTTTTATAAATTAATTTTTATATTGTGAAAATATTTTAAATTTAATTTTTTGTTCTAAAATTTCACCAGTAATACTACTGTCATTTTTTTTCATTCTTCTATGTACTGTAAGAATCCGTTACTACCTTTCCAAATAAATTACCCAGACAGCCGGACCTCCCACAGCAGGTGACCAGCGAACAGTTCTATCGATCAGCGTCAAGGTGTCTGGAAGCAGAGAATGGGGTTGCTCCTAGCTGCAGGCCCCTGGGAAGACTTAAAGTAATGACTAATTCGACGTGAACTAATGATTTTCAGATCAGCTGATTTATAAGAGCCGACCACATGGCTTCGTTGTCAAGCGAATCACAGCCAACGGACATGACGTCACAAATTGTGCCAGCCAACCTAAACATTTGCAGTCACGTGACCGGAAGCACGTTTGCCAACGCCGGGAGAAGAAATCCAGTTTTTGGACAGACTTGGTCGAGACTCTCCTCTAGAGAGCACCTTTCGTCTAAGTTGTCCTGGAGCGACCGACTTCATCCTGAACTTCATTTTTCAGAGCAGCCCGCTCGAAGCTTCTCGTCAACGAATACTTCACCCTGAAGTATAGCTATCTCAGAGCATCCTGCTCTACAGGCTTTTGTTAGCTCGTTACTTCACCAAGAAGTTATCTTCATATTTCAGAGCAGCCCGCTCTATAAGCTTCTCGTGATTTAGAACTTTCCTTGCGAAGTTATTCTATTTTCAGAGCTGTATGCTCTAGAGGCTGTGTACCGACCTTCTAGTTCCGCTGTGAATGTACTTGCCGACATCTTATCATCGAATTTATTGGTTATTACGAAGGACAGTTCCCTCTACGTCTAGAGGTAGATCAACATTGTACATAGTGTAAAAAGTTTCGGACTAAAATTTAATAAAACTGTAATTTAATGTAGTAGACTGACTCTGAACATTTTTAGCTACCCGGAGTCTGAAGTTATCACAGTACTTAGAAATTATCTTCTTACAATATTTTTAATTTTATGAACTGTTTTTTTTTTTTTTACTATTTTTGCATTTTGACGTCGATTTTTATTTAGATTTCAAGATTAAAAAAAATAAATAAAAGTCTTGTATTTTTAATATATTGTTTCCCTACAACATTTTCTACAAGATATCCTAGGATGTATTTTTAAAAAATTAAAATTTTTACTTACTTTTTGATACCTATTGATACGTTATGGGCACTTTGCAAAGACTGAGTCTGGTTTAATCATTTATTCCAGATAAATGCTGTACTCAATATTTTTTTTTACTTAAAATATTCCATTGATGTTTATTACCAACTTACTATTGAATATTTATGCAAAGTGTTAATTGTCGGGCTACAGGTTTTAAAACAGTGAAAAATGGTATTTTCCTATATTTCTGACTAGCGGTCCGTCCCGACTTTGTCCGGGTTGAACAAAATATTATACCAATAAATTTCCAGTTGATAGCCAATAAATTGTAAATCTTTTTTACCTTAATAGTAACCTAAATAATACCTTAAATTAATTTTATGTTAGTTAATTAAAATAAATTTTTTTAAAGGAAAACGGCGTGCCGGAGAACGGCTAGGTTCGAACCGCTAACGTCAGAACAGAAGCCCACCGCGATAGCACCACGATAAGGATCGTTGAAATCTTCGGAACAAAAAGCGGTAGAAAACAGTAGCGGAAACAATGGAGATTGTTAGGATTAAGCCCCTAACTTTATTTCTACTGATCAGATATACATAATATATAGCCTATGTCCATCTGGAATAATGTACCTTTCAAACAGTGAAAGAATTTTTCAAATAGGTACAGTGGTTCTGAAGATTACCCTCCACGTACAAAATCGCTCTCTCTTTATATATAAGTATAGATTAGGAGAACTCCACTTGGCGGAGTTTAACACCTTTTCGCCAGACAGCACAAGATATGGAACTCTTCCTCGAATATTTTATCTTGTACCGCAATTATTAACAGTTCAAAAAGTTATACAAATAATTTAGTTATACAAATAACTCATGACCAGCAAAGTTGCTAAACACATTATGTTTGACTTGTATGATGATATATTTACAAATTTAGGATAAAAAATTGTCAGAAGAATTATAAGAGAAATCAGATTAGCAACTTTTAGTAATCTCTTGAAATCGTAGAGCATTTATTTCAATAGCACGCCAACGTCGAACAGTAAGTAATAATCTATTAAAACAACATACCATATACCATGCCTGAACATGCTGTTTTTAACAGTTTAATAGCTATACGTACTAAATTAGCATTTACCTACAGTCATAAAAAAATAGCGTAAAATGTAGAAACCATATATATCATTTTCAACATCTTAACAAAACAGTTTTGCCATGCAATGCAGAAAAAAATAACAGTAAGTTAAACTTAATTGAATAGTTGTTTATTTTTCTAGCATCCAGATCAATGTTATTTCAGTCACTCTAAATGCTGCGAACGTTTGTCGCCAAGGGCATCACTTTTTACTTTTAATTGCTTAGATTACAGAAAAAATTGAATGCAATAAGCAACATAAACTACGCGCTTAAGGCGAAACAACGAATGACTAAATAAATCAATTATGGTTTCTTTGATCGTACTTTACTACTTGGAAAACTGTGCCAATTGTAGAGCTAATACATGCAGCAGAGCTGCGACCTTAGGGGACGAGTTAGACCAAAACCAATCGGACCTCGCGTCCGTCTGACGTGGTGACTCTGTATAACTTTGGACTGATCGCACGGGCCCGTCCCGGCGGCATATTACCATTCCTTACATGAATTCACGCCATTACATCTTATGGCGGCTGCTGATTGGTCAATTGAGTTTGCATCGGTAATTGCCAAAATATTTGATCCTAAGCGCATTTTAAATGAGATAAATGCTAAAATATATATCTTAGTTGCTTTCATTTCGATAATTGCATAATATTTGATCCTAAGCGTATTTTAAATGAGATAGAATCTATTTCTTAGTTCCTTTCATCTTTATTTTTGTACGCCATATTTTACAAGGAGCGGGAATTTTTTTAAGTGGCGCCACCTATTAGTGTCAAAGTAATTTAAACTGACAAGCTATTTGTAAAAGAAATTTTCGTCATAAATGCCTTCATATTTCTTTTTTGTGCATGGAAAATTTTAAGAAATTACCAATTTCCGTAGTAATTTCACTGTAAAATTTTAGAAGTAGAATAAAATAGAGTAAATATTACTCAAAATTGAATTTTTTTCTTAAATTTAAATGTTGAATTAAAAAGAAGGAAAGATATTTTCATTTTTTTTTAATTTAAATGTTGAATTAAAAAAAGAAAGCTTTATTTATTTTTAAATTTAAATGTTGAATTGAAATTTTAAAAAAAAATTTTTAATTAAAATCTTAATTGCAAGATGCAAATTATGTATTTTTTGCTGTTTTGCACACTTTAGTTTTTTAACCTTACTCTTAAAAAATAAAAATTACAAATACTCTTCTAAAAATTACCAAAAATAGTGATGCAAGTTTTGATTCTTGAAAAATAGACATGCTTTCATAAGCATCAGCGCACCTAATACACAAATACCGATGTAAACTCAATTGACCAATCAGCAGCCGTCAACCGATGTAATGGCGTGAATTCATGTAAGGAATGGAAATATGCGTCCCGGCGACGTATCTTTCAAGTGTCTGCCTTATCAACTTTCGATTGTAGGTTACGCGCCTACCGTGGTCGAAACGGGTAACGGGGAATCAGGCTACGATTCCGGAGAGAGAGCCTGAAACACGGCTACCACATCCAAGGAAGGCAGCGGGCGAGCAAATTACCCACTCCAAGAACGGGGAGGTTGTGACGAAAAATGACAATACGGGACTCTTTTGAGAAAATGTTCTGCAAGAAAAATCGGAAAATCGACCACAGGATCTAAACTTAACATAATAGCTTCACCAAATTTGGATCCACGAGCACCCTCGGACGCTATACAAGGTAATAGAGCTTTGCAGGAATCATCCCTAACTGAAATGCCATTTTCTGAATAAAAAAATAGGAAATTCGACCTCAATTTTTAAACTAAAACCAACGAGCTCACCAAATTGCGACCCACCAGCCCTCTCCGGACGTTCTACAAGGTGATAGCGCTTTTCAGGAATCATCCCTAATTGAAATGCCATTTTCTGAATAAAAAAATAGGAAATTCGACCTCAATTTTTAAACTAAAACCAACGAGCTCACCAAATTTCGACCCACCAGCCCTCTCCGCACGTTCTACAAGGTGATAGCGCTTTTCAAGGAATCATCCCTAACTGAAATGCCATTTTCTGAATAAAAAAATAGGAAATTCGACCTCAATTTTTAAACTAAAACCAACGAGCTCACCAAATTTCGACCCACCAGCCCTCTCCGGACGTTCTACAAGGTGATAGCGCTTTTCAGGAATCATCCCTAATTGAAATGCCATTTTCTGAATAAAAAAATAGGAAATTCGACCTCAATTTTTAAACTAAAACCAACGAGCTCACCAAATTACGACCCACCAGCCCTCTCCGCACGTTCTACAAGGTGATAGCGCTTTTCAAGAATCATCCCTAACTGAAATGCCATTTTCTGAATAAAAAAATAGGAAATTCGACCTCAATTTTTAAACTAAAACCAACGAGCTCACCAAATTTCGACCCACCAGCCCTCTCCGGACGTTCTACAAGGTGATAGCGCTTTTCAGGAATCATCCCTAATTGAAATGCCATTTTCTGAATAAAAAAATAGGAAATTCGACCTCAATTTTTAAACTAAAACCAACGAGCTCACCAAATTACGACCCACCAGCCCTCTCCGCACGTTCTACAAGGTGATAGCGCTTTTCAAGAATCATCCCTAACTGAAATGCCATTTTCTGAATAAAAAAATAGGAAATTCGACCTCAATTTTTAAACTAAAACCAACGAGCTCACCAAATTTCGACCCACCAGCCCTCTCCGGACGTTCTACAAGGTAATAGCGCTTTTCTGGAATCATCCCTAACTGAAATGCCATTTTCTGAATAAAAATATAGGAAATTCGACCTCAATTTTTAAACTAAAACCAACGAGCTCACCAAATTTCGACCTACCAGCCCTCTCCGGACGTTCTACAAGGTGATAGCGCTTTTCAGGAATCATCCCTAACTGAAATGCCATTTTCTGAATAAAAAAATAGGAAATTCGACCTCAATTTTTAAACTAAAACCAACGAGCTCAACAAATTACGACCCACCAGCCCTCTCCGCACGTTCTACAAGGTGATAGCGCTTTTCAGGAATCATCCCTAACTGAAATGCCATTTTCTGAATAAAAAAAATAGGAAATTCGACCTCAATTTTTAAACTAAAACCAACGAGCTCACCAAATTTCGACCCACCAGCCCTCTCCGGACGTTCTACAAGGTGATAGCGCTTTTCAGGAATCATCCCTAATTGAAATGCCATTTTCTGAATAAAAAAATAGGAAATTCGATCTCAATTTTTAAACTAAAACCAACGAGCTCACCAAATTACGACCCACCAGCCCCCTTCGGACGCTCTACAAGGTGATAGAGCAAGGACGCTCTACAAGGTGGTAGAAATAACCAATCGTAATGTTCTAAGTCCGAAAAATAATTTAAGTTCGAAAAATAATTTAAGTCCGTAAAGTAATCAAAGTCCCGAAAATAATCTAAGTTCCGAAAATAATCAAGTCCGAAAAATAATCAAATCCGTAAAATAATCCAAGTCCCGAAAATAATCAAAGTCCGTAAAATAATCAAAGTTCGAAAATAGACTAAGTCCGAAAAATAATCAAAGTCCGAAAAACCCGAAAATAATTCTAAATCCAAAATACTCGAAAATAATTCCAAGTCCGTAAATCTCAAAAATTATTCTAAGTCCAAAAAATGCTAACTTTTGATAAAAAAAAAATCGTGTCTTCAAAATTTTTACACAGTTTGATGCGGAATCGTTCCAAAGTCCCGAAAATATTATCATTTCTATTTAATTAAAATAGTAAATCTCTCAAAAAGGCCGTTTTTGAAACACGTTTTTTTCGCCTTCCACCGGCGAAACCCTCCTCGGTCGCCGGCGGATGCCGCGGTCACCGTCGGTGCTGGAACGCTGCGCCCCCACAGGGCTATCACTTTTTATATAGAGAGAGAGCAGGTGTCGTCTGGTCATGACAGAGGCGTGTATAGCAGAGTGCCTTTACCAGCTATATCCGTTGCACCCCCTTAACTTCTAAACGGCGACAGCTTAGGCCATAGAGTTGGTGTCTAGATATAGTAAAAAGGCTATGCGCTACTCGGTGAGATAACTTACAACGCCATCTATCGGAAAATTTTGGAATTAGCGTTTTTATCTCCAAAACGGTAAGAGATAAGGGAAAAAAGTTAATTGCAAGTTGTTCAGCATCATTGATTTAGTAAGAAAATACACCTTGCGCCCATTATTACTCAAAACAGAATGTAGAAAATAAACATTTGTTTGGTCACGATTTCGAAAATTGTCATGTCATAAAGAGTGGAAGAAAGAAACTGAGACACTTCCCTATCTTCGGGATCATTTATTTATGTTGCTGAAAATGCTCTCCATTAGCCACTATACACATTTACACACTGGACTAGATTTCTCGCTGCCACACGACGTTTCACGACGCGAAATGTGTTGAAAATCAGGACCAAACAAATGTTCCTTTATTGCATTTTGTTTTGAGTATTAATGTGCGAAAGGTGTCTTTTCTTACGGAATCGATGATGCTGAACAACTTTGTAACTGACCTTTTTCTCGTATCTCGTACCGTTTTTGAGATAAAAATGCTAATTCCAAAATTTGCCGATAGATGGCGTTGTAAGTTGTCTCATCGAGTAGCGCATAGTCTTTTTACTATACCTAGACACAAACTTTATGGCCTAAGCTGTCACCGTTTAGAAGTTAAGGGAGATGTAAAGGATATAGGTAGGAACCCTGTGTATATAATGACATCGGCTTTACACGCAAGATAAACTTTAAACCAAAACTATGTAGAGGGGATGAAACACTACAGTGTATACGTGGCCAGGGTGACGAGAAGAATACTATTCCAGGAGAGCCGTTGACATATCGGGGAGGTAAAACCACAGAGAGGAGAGGCATTGATGAACACACAGAACTAGGGTTTTTGACCCGGGTTTCCCCAAACCCGAAAACCCGGATTTTTCAAAGATTTTACGAACCCGAAACCCGGGGAATTTTTAATGTAAATCCGGGGAAATAGTTATTTATCTAATACAGTAGAATACCAATTATATTCCTTAATTTAGAACCAAGACCAATCATATGGTGAGTTTGGTAGTAAAATTTTTAAAAACAAAATATTTGATCTGGCAACAACCTCAATAAAACGATTATTCAACGTAAATGATAGTGGCTCAGAGTCTGAACCAGAAATAGCAGTTGAGTGGGAGTTAAAGATGGAATTGAAGATGATGCTACGAGTATTGGTGCTTGTACTAAACAAATGTCCCTATCTGATGAGCTTAGTATGTTTCTGCAGGAGAATGATAATAAGGAAAATCATAAAAAATCAAAATCTGGTTCATATATCATAAGAAAAGAAATTGTGTTGTTTCGGGTAACAAAAAGTCGACCTGAAATGCTAGATAAACTTTTCAGGTCTTTAACAACAATTCGACCAACTTCGGTGGAAGCAGAACGAGCATTTTCTGTAATGGGTTTCTTTGCTAATAAACTCAGAAGCCGACTCAATGGTGATACGTTGAGTGCAATGATGGTTGTGAGGCAGTTTTATAAAAAAAAAATGCGATATTTGTACCACTTTTATTTATGTTATACATATATGTATATGTTTATTAACATTAAATTTATTTACTGTTATTTTTTATATTTGAAATTCTGAAATAAATTAAATGCTTCTAATAAATTATTTATTATTTTAGTTCTTTGCCATGTTTTGTTGACAGATTTGCCAATGTCGTCATCCTTTCTGATTCAAGAGCGGCTCTCTGTTCAATTGACTCTTTAGATAACCCGTCATCTGGAGATGTCCTAAATTGCCAAATTTCCATCCGTAAGTTATATCATTTGGGTAAAAACGTCACCTTTCAGTGGATTCCCACTCATTGTGGAATTGCTGGAAATGAGAGGGCTGACGAGTTGGCAAAAAGAGGAACCACTGTTCAACTAACCAACAATAACCCGGTTCCTTTCTCAACTGTAAAACGACTTATCAAAAGAAAAGTCTCCACTAGTTTTCATTTAGAGCTAGTGGAAAGGACATCTGGTAAGCAGTGGAAAAATCTTATGCCAAACACCATCCTGGACTGGCTACCCCGTGAGGCTGTGGCGCGTTTCCGTCTTTTCACGGCACATGACTGCTTTGCGCACCTCTACCGCATTGGTCTGATGCCTGCGCCACACTGTACCATCTGCTGTGGCAATTTTCTTATGGATAGCCACCACATTCTCCACTATAGAGCTCTTCGTGGAACTTCGGTCACCAAGAGTTATTGGGAGGCGAGAAGACATCTTATGAGAAAATGACTTTTTATGTTAAATTTCTATTCTATTTCTTTTTTTGTGTGTGTGTGTTATCTATATATTTAAGTTGCTAAGCCGACTTTTTGGGCAGTCCGTGAGAGAAAACTACTGCATCAATTTACTTCATTTTGGTCTTAAACGAAAGATTGTAATCTGTAGATTTGTCAAATTTGGTTTTTGTAACTGCAACTTTTATTAATGAGCTATAATTTACAGTTAAAATTTGATATCTGCGCATGCTCAGTGGCATGTTTGAATCTGGCTTTAGAAACTCACTGTTTCTGCGCATGCTCAGTGATTCAATGCCGAGGAGTCTCTCTAGATTTCTCTCTGCCATTTTTATTTTTATGATAATTATGTTTGCGAAATATAAGATTAAACCTGATGGAAATTGTTCATTTCGTGCTGTTTAATTAGAGATAATTTACAATTAAAAATATTGCTTTCTGCTCATGCTCAGTGACACTTTAAAATCTGGATTTAAATACTCACTAAGCACGAGGCTGCTTAAACACATTAATTTGTATCTGCGCATTATTATGATTTTCAACATTTGACAATGATGTGTTGAGTATAATTTCTGTATTAGTACATTTATTTACTATCTAGCAATCATGTTTTGACGGACACCAACTAGTTTATTGTTATTCTGTCAACTCTCTGCCATTAGAAATAAAAAATAAATAAATAAATAAAGTTCTTTGCTATGGACTCCCTGGAACCAACCAAGTAAACCAGGGAAAACCCGAGTTTTAAATTTAAAAAAAAAACCGTCAAACCCGCAACCCGGGTTTTAAAAAAGTTTCTCAAAGTCGAAAACTCTACACAGAACAGAGACCCATGGAATTTGTTTATTCAAAAAACTCGAAGATATGATTCAGCAGACATTCAGCAAATCACAGATATATTTACGGCCGGACGCACACAATAGTAACGCCACCGGTCCCTGCCGGGGCGCACTCAGAAGGTAGACTTTTACAGCGTAATCCTGGACTGCAAGCGGAGCAGCGCGAAAACAGGAAATGATAATAAGAGAAGCGAGGAAGCAGAGCAGAGAGCACGAATCCTCAGTCCCCTCTCAAAAACCATGGGAGCGCTAACGTGACGCTAGGTGTTAAAATTTCTTTAATTGGCCAGAGCCGATTATCCGACTTTCCATGTGAGCCATAACTCTAGATTCCGAACATGCAATGCAAGCCGCGTGGTTTCTGAATCATCCTGAATCACAGGCACCTGACTTACAGAGTGTGCCTTAAGGGACAAACTAGTAAGTTAATGCGTTTACCTGTTGGTCGCAATTTGGAAAAAGGGACTGTCCTTTATTGAAAAGAGAATAATTTAAAATACTCGTGAAGTAAAAAAGTTGGGGCGAAACTGTTAATAATGGTGGGGCGTTATTATTACTTACTTACTTACACACACACACACATACATATATATATATATATATATATACTAGCTGAATACCCGTACTTCACTACGGAGTACATTCAAATTAAATACAACGGTCAATGTATAAAATTAATGCCAAAATATAATAAATACAACGATCAATGTATGCAATTGATGCAAAAAAAAACGAAAAAATGTATTTATAAAAAAATCGTAACAGATATTTTTATAGACAAAATAATGTAGAAGAAAATATTCAAATTAAATCTAATAGAACATACTAAATAATATAGTGCAGTTAATATAGTACAGTTAGAGGAACATATCTTTTACTGTATTTTAATATTTTTTTGGATAATGTCCAATCGTCGGCTACATTAGCAAGAAAAAAAATATTTTTTTGTCTATTACGTTGTTATGCACGTGACGCAAAATTAGCTTAAAGTATCACAAAAAGAAAAGAAACCACTTGATCAGCATTTAATTAATTAAATTCTGAAAATTAATCTTTAAAATTTCACCAAAAATCAGAAAATTGAGGTAAAGATTCGAAAAAGATTTCATTATGAAGGAATTTTTATGATCTTTCTCGTGATATAAATTTTATAACCCTCAGATTATTATTTTAAATGCAAACTTAAAAAGGTACAAAAACAGCTTAAAAATTTAATTCAAAAAAATCTAAGAAGAATTTTTCAAAAATCTCTCTTAGTGCACCCCTACACTATAAGAAGAATGACCATGCAAAATTTCAGCCCTTTAGGTCCAGTGGTTTGGTCTGTGCGTTACATGTCAGTCAGTCAGTTACGGAACTGTTTTATATACACTGCTCAAAAAAATTAGGGAACAATCAAAGAAGTTAAGAAAACCGTGCGAGACAGCCACGTATTGGCATAAAATGGATAGTACACGCGTATCAAGGCGCAATACAGAAAAAAAGACGTAAAAAAATTGGTAATTAAGCTTTAATTCTTTGAAAATATGGATAAAACATGAAAAGATGATTTAGGCCAACAATTTGCTTACATGTAAATGATAAAAAACAGTATTATTTAGAAATGATGCAAGATTTTTAATATGGTGTGTGGTCTCCTCGAACAGCTAAGACTGCTGCACACCTGTTTTCCATGGATGCGATGATGTTATCGATAAGACTTTGGGGAATACTGTTCCACTCCTCAAGAAGTGCAATCTCCAAGTCTCGGAGAGTAAAAGGAGGCCTTGCTCTCGCAGCAATGCGTCGTCCGAGCATGTCCCAAACATGCTCGATTGGATTCAGGTCAGGAGAGCACGTTGGCCATTCCATACGCTGTATTGTTTCAGCTTCAAGAATGTTCTCCACAAGACGAGCTGTAAGCGGTCTGGCATTATCATGCTGGAAAACAAAGGAATCTCCAATGGCTGCAGCGTAAGGTATGACATGAGGTCTCAGTATCTCGTCTGCATACCTTCGGGCCGTCAAAGTACCATTCCGAATAATATGCAGGTCCGTACGTCCACCTATGCTGATTCCACCCCATACCATAAAACCAGCTCGTCTGTATTGTGACCTTTCACGAACGAATGTGGGGTTTATTTCTAGTGCCCCTTTCCCTCCATACTAAAACACGTCGGGTGTCACAGTCCAGACTAAATCGAGACTCGTCTGTAAACAGCACTTGGCTCCAATCATGTTGCTCCCAATCTCGATGTTCAACAGCCCATCTTCTTCGGGCCGCACGGTGGCGTGAGGTCGACGGAATGCAGACCATTGGCCTACGTGCAGAGAGACCTCCCTGATGAAACCTATTACGTACTGTTTGGCTGGATACCCTTCGTCCTGTTGCCAAGAGCAACTGTCTTTGCAGATGAGTAGCATTGACTGTTCTGTTTCGACGAGCTGTTAACAGTATATACCGGTCATCAGTTGCTGTAGTGGCGCGTGGCCGACCTTGCCCTGGTCGACGTCTAACATTCCCTGTTTCTTGGAATAGATTCCACAGCCTTGCAACGACACTTCTGGCGACTCCAACAGCGTCTGCGACACTACGTTGTGTTTTCCCGGATTCAAGTCTGCCTATAATACGCCATGCCATGGATTCCAGTAAATCACGTTGTTGAGACATTTTCAAGTCACCTTTTCTCAAAAAGAATAACTGAGCAATCGAATTTCACAGTTAAGGCAGTGAAACAGACGTTTCTGCAACATCCCGATTTCCGCCTTTGTGTTCTTTTTCTGGTTTTTGACGTCATGAACTTTGATTTGCATATGAAGTTTTCCTCTTCTGTTTCCTGCTAGGCTTTAAATTATGGATGATTTATTTTATGTTACTTATCGGCGTAAGTATTTGCGTAATTTCGTTACAACCATGTGTTCCCCTAATTGTTTTGAGCAGTGTATATAGATAATTACACGTGTACAACAGATATCGTAACTAATCTATATATATAAAACAGTTCCGTAACTGACTCATTCATTCACTGACTGACTGACTGACTGACATACAACGCACAGACCAAACCGCTGGACCTAAAGGGCTGAAATTTTGCATGGCGATTCTTCTAATAATGTAGGGGTGCACTAAGAAAGATTTTTCAAACATTCTTCTTAGATTTTTTTAAATTAAATTTTTAAGCCGTTTTTTAAACTTTTTTTACGTTTGCATTTAAAATAATACATTGAGGGTTATAAAATTTATATCACGAGAAAGATCATAAAAATTCCTTTAAAATGAGATCTTTTTCGAATCTTTACCTCCATTTTCTGATTTTTGGTGAATTTTTAAAGATTAATTTTTAGAATTTAATTTATTAAATGTTGATCACGTGATTTCTTTTTCTGATAATTTAAATAAATTTATCGTCACGTGCATAACAACTAAATAGACAAAAAAATATTTTTTTTCTTTCTAATGCAGCAGACGATTGGATATTATCAAAAAAAATTAAATATCCCTTACGATTTTTTTATAAATATATATATATATTTATTTTACATCAATTGTATACATTGATCGTCGCATTTATTATAAATATATATATTTATTTTTTTTGGCATTAATTACATTGACCGTTGTATTTAATTTGAATGTACTCCGTAGCGAAGCGCGGGTTTTCAGCTAGTGAGAATATATATTTTAATCGTACTTGAAAGTGATTTCGGAAAACGGTTAACCCAGATAGCTGATCCTCAACACAACTAAATGCAACCTGTTTGTCCAAAACTAATAGCCCCTCTCTTGCAGCACTGAGGATTCGAGATGTTTTTTAAACAACCTACACGGAAAGCTTCCGTGTCTTATAAATATATCCTTTTCCGATACATAATAACATTTTGACAAACTATTGATTTGTGAAGACAATCACATGAAAAACACTTTCATCCGACGCAAGATTACCCCGAAACTAAGTTGTTAGTGATATAGATTAACGAAAAATGTAACAGCTTTCTCTCTACGTCCTGCATTGAATATAGTGTCCATCTTCGTATAAATTAAAGGCAATCGGTAAAAATAATTATCGGTTAAAAACTCTTAAGACCATAACATAATCTAATGTAAACATATAATAAACAATGTCATGATGTGTTTATCGACTTCAATTAGTTGTGAAAAGTTGAACCGTGCGTGCGCATTAGCCCGATTGCAATATTGATCATCTCAGCATGCAGCTGTGTATGCTGCTTCTGCAATGTTGATTATATTTTTTGCGATAACTGGAGGGCATTTTCTATTATAACTCAGAATAGACAAGACGGCGTAATTGGATCAGTATAAGAAATTTTAGTGTGTTACCCGTTCACTAGACTTCTAAGTATATTTAGTCTGGTGTTTTGGAAGGAACAATGGATGCTGCTAAGCCTTTAAAGATAGTTGTGCTCTCGAGGACGGTGGAAGTAAGGATAAATGAAACTACTGTCGTAAAGCAAAGAGTCTATGATCCTGTTAACGTGCACTTTTCTGATATTGTAGCCCGAGCTCTCGGGTTCTCTTACGAACTAACATACGCTAAGGATGGTGAAATGGGCAGACCTTTGGAAGACGGTAACTGGACTGGAGTTATAGGAATGGTGCATCGGGGTGAAGCCGACTTGTCCATAAGTACGGCGGCCCTAACGGAGGACAGAAGTGAAGTAGTATCCTGCAGCTATCCTTACGAATGTGTAAGGATGACGTTTGCCACTAGAAATCCAGAATACTCGTTTGATACTATGGGCTTCCTCAAAGCATTTTCGTTCCCGGTCTGGTTACTTTTGTTGCTTTTCCTCGTCATCATGTCCCTCACACTCTTCGCCGTTTTCGATATTAAGCATTCGTTTCAAAAGCTCGCTTTACATACTCTTGGCGCCTATCTGCGACAGCCGTTTGATATACAGCCCCAAAAAATGAGCCAATACGTGGCACTTTTTTCATGGATAGTCGGAATGATGTTCTTGAGCTACTGCTACACAGCAGTCTTGTTGGCGTCCCTGACTTTCCCACTGAAAAGTGGCGTTCGCACGATTCCGGAACTAGCCTCAGAAGTCCGGAAAGGAACGTATCAGTGCTTTGCAATACCGGGGACTTACTTAATTGAGGCACTCTTGAGTTCAAATGACACATCATCGAAAATTATCGGGAGAGATCTTCTGACGAGGGAAGGTACTATGGATGTCGAAGAGACGTTGCAAAATGCTGCTAGTTCTAAAATTCCAGCATTTATTGCAGGAACAAATATGTTCGCTTCGATTAAAGAGAGGTACTTTATTTCAAAGGACACATTTTTTCCTATCTTCCTGACGATTCCCATGAGGGAGAATTTCTGTTGTAAAAAAAGGCTAAACAAGGTCATCAGCCATGTCTGGGCGGGGGGATTATACCAAAAGATTGTCAATGACAATGGATTTATTACTAATATGAAGAAACGTCTTCATTCTAGTGAAGAAATAAACACCGAAAGGAAACTCACCCTTAGCAATTTCTTTGGGGAATTTATGTTTTTAATTGGAGGTTTAATTTTATCATTTATTGTATTTTTATTTGAATGTTTGATTGGAAAGAGGATTATGTGTATTAATCGGATTTAACCGTCTGATTAATACATAGTCCGATTAGAGAAGACATAGATGTAGTGAGTAATAGAGCAATATATTAAGATAGAACTTGCACTTCTGTTATGTATGATCGTTGCAAAGTTACAACATGAACAGAACTTTACCATTATCACAGCTAAAATATGAAGTCTTCAGCTATAGCAACGTGTGAATGCCACAATATTCGAAAACTTTGTTAAAATTATTTAGTAATGTAAAAATTAGAGCACCTTTTTATCCTAAGGATCGCTGCTTAACATTCAGCGAATAAAAGATTCGTGAACTACAAAAACGACCATGTTAAGACAGAAGGGATGTAGGCCCGAAATAACCAAAAAGAAAATGGTGTAACGATGTAGCGCATAACTTCAGTAAAATAAAATTCAAAAGCTAGAAGGATAAATTGCAGAACATTGATGAATGTAAGGTTGTTATAAGGCAAGCTTAGGTCTTAAAGGGTTTGTAAACTCAAGGACTTGCATTAGCAGTAGCAGGAGTATTAAAACTTTAAAAGAATATCTGTGATCATAAATTTTTACATACACTAAATTACCTTGCTGTCCAAAGATTTGAGTTACTTTAGTCCGGGACACATAAATCTCGAAAAAATCACTTTTTTATTTTTTAATCTTAAAAAATACTTTTAAAATCCAAGGAGTTTTTAAAATCAAAGAGTTTTTAAAATCAAAGAAAACAAACCGCATGTTTCTACGATGATTACATCAACAGATATTTAATTTTTTTATGGTATACTGTTAGTGTGTGCCACTCCCTCAACCAGGAGTTAATTGATCTTGACAAGCTGAACGAATGTAAACAAACGCTTTGGTTCTGTAGTTTAATACTACCTTTTTTTTTCGTGTAGTGTTTAAAGTGAAACGATTTGATGCTTGTTGTTAGTAGTTACGGTTCATATCCACACGATTTCAAGCAGTAATTTGAAAATACTTGAATTTCAACGAAAAATGGGTCGTAAGAGAATGTAAACTACAGCGAAATCAAATTTGATGAAAATAAGCAGCTATTCTAAAAAAGTAATTTTGGTAGTATAGTCAATTAATTTTAGAGTTATTTTACATTAATTATGTTAAATTATTCCTCATGGGAGCTTAAAATAGTGTAAAAAGTAGGAAATGGTAAGTATTGTTGAAAAGCTGAGTACTTGAATCTTTAAACCCCTTTTTCTCAGAATGTGTTTTTTCAAGATTTGTCATCTTCAAATTGATATATCGAACATTCTGTTTGACCTACATAGCTGACATTTTGTATAGATATTCTTTGATATAATATTTTTGATTTGTCTTCAGGATTTTAAAATTGAAGCAAGAGTTTTTAAATATTGTCCATAAGACAAAAAATCACCACAAAAAATCCAATTTTTTTACTTTATGAATTTTAAAAAAAATTGTAAGCAATGTTTTTACAAATCCTGCAGACAAATTAATTGAATATCTTTTCTCTACATAAAAGTGAAAGAATTATTTGAAAATAGTTATTCCTTCATGAGTTATATCAAAATATGCTTAAAATTTTAAATTTAAAATTTTTTAAACTTTAAATTTTAAATATTTTGACAATTGTTCATATGTACAGTAATCCCCATATAAACATGTATGTGAGAAAAAAATTTCATTACAAATTGATTATAATTTTAAAAAAATAGAATTTTATGTCTCAGACCCCTTAAAATTTGGTTATAGTATAATTTTACTCAACATAAATATTGTGGCTGCAGTAGTATTTTTAGTAATAATTCTGTACATGTTTCTATTATTAAAATTTTCAATTTTTAAAATATCATGGAATGAAAATATTTAAATTCCTTAATACTAAAAGTATAAATTTGCAGAACGTATATAAATACTACGAAATATTTGTAATTTTTAGTGCTACGCTCTGAATTAAAAAGGTAAAAAAAATATACAAATCATAGTGCAATGCATGGAAAAGACAGTCAATAATCGCTTAACTTTATAGCACTTTTCCTTTCGGAAAAAAGTCAAGAACAAACTAAATTATGAGCTACTTTGCCAAATTGAAGCACAGTGAGAGTTTCATTGCCAAACACGCAGATCTCTTTAAAAACAGAGGATAGTTACTCCAATATCAAAACTGCTGTTTTGCCCCATGCTCTCACATTTACTTATTTTCCTTTTTCCCGAAGGTAAAACACGTCGGAAGAAGTCGGAAGAAGACGGTTGCTCAGTTGCAGAACTGTACTTCAAGCTTGCTTCTTCCCATCCGTCGCATCCCGTAATGATATATACTGTACTATATCTCAAACAAACCGTGCTATCAGAATCCTATAACACCTTGAAGAGTATCACCCTTTCCTTCACAAAATAACCGGATAACATAATCTATGAACGAAACGCTTCTTTGCAAAATGCCTATAAAGTGGAGAAATGGGGAATTTTCACAGAATTAACCTTTTCCTTACGGGGTGGGATAGCATGTATTCTAAAAATACGGGCTCAAGGAATATATATATATATATATATATATATATATATATATATATATATATATATATATATATATACCCTGATGTGTAGTAAAGGAAGATATAATTTTTTTTTTAATGGAAGCTAAATTCTGTGGTCTATGCACAAACAAAGATTCCTTTTTTTTGTTTAATTTTTACCAACTTAGTTTCGAGGAATTGTATTGCATGCAATTGAAAGGGTTTTTTTTATCTCCCAATGTGATAGACGGTATCTTGGGCAATATCCTAACCGCCATTGTACACCACAGTTTGCTAGCCATTTTATTCTGGGGGCACCATATAGGGGAATTAGCATTATCCCCTATGTAGGAACTAAACAAACCGAGGCTTTTATTGGCGCAACGGCAGGATTCGATCCGAGCATCTTCAGCACCCAAAGCCAGCGCACTGTACCACAGGGACACAAGAACGCAACTGAAAGTGTAGTATGCAATTGTCTCAAAAGATCAATATTTTTTCAAAACATCTTAAATCAGTGTTTTGTAACCGCTGATACGCGGACAGCTGCCAGTCCAAGAAAAATTTCTCTATGTGTGAAAAAACTTCTTGGTGTGTATGTAGGGCTTAAGAAGAACCACCATTCAAAACTTCCACTGCCTAAACCTTAAGGTTTCAAAGAAACAGTGCTTTTTTGGAGGGGGAGGAAAGGGGCTTAAACCCCTCAAAATTCGAATTTGTTAAAAATATTTCTTAGTGAGTACTGTGGGTCTAAGAGACACTTCCAAACTTAATAGCAGCTTTCCAGGACTTATGGTTCCAGAGATAAGGGGGTTTTTGGGGGGGGAGAGGGGGAAGGGTTACCCCTTAAAATCGAAATGTTTAAAAAGATTTCTTAGTGAACCCTTTGGGTCTAAGATGAATCGCCATACAAAATTTCACTCATCTAGGACTTGCAGTTTTCTAGGTTCCTCAGATACATTGAGTGTTCAATGAATGTTCAGTCATATATTACCTGTGTACAACAGATATCGTACTAATGAGAATATATCTTTTAATCGTAATTGAAAGTGTTTTCGGAAAACGGTTATCCTCCGAGATAACTAATCCTCAGCATAACTAAATGCAACCTGTTAGTCCAAAACTAATTGCCTCTCTCTTGTAGCACTGAGGATTCAAGATGTTTTGTAAGCAACCTACACGGAATAAAGCTTCCGTGACTTTTAAATATATCCTTTCCCGATACTTAATGACATATTGACAAACTATTCATCTATCGAGAAAATCGCATAAAAAAACACTTTCATCCGATGCAAGATTTTCCCGAAACTAAGTTGTTAGCGATATAGATTAACGAGAAATGAAAAAGCTTTTTCTCTACATCCTGTACTGAATATAGTGTCCATTTTTATAACATTATAACTTTCTCTCTGACACAACATGGCACTTCTGACAAAATGCAAAGTCGTATAAATGAAAGGTAATCGGTCAAAATAATTATCGGTTAAAAACTCTGAGACCATAACATAATCTAAAGTAAGTATATAATAAATAATGTCATGATGTGTTTATCGACTTGAATTAGTTGCGAAAAGTTGAACCGTGCGTGCGCATTAGCCCGATTGCAATATTGATCATCTCAGCATGCAGCTGTGTATGCTGCTTCTGCAATGTTGATTATATTTTATTGCGATAACTGGAGGGCATTTTCTATTATAACTCAGAATAGACGAGACGGCGTAATTGAATCAGTATAAGAAATTTTAGTGTGTTACCCGTTCACTAGACTTCTAAGTATATTTAGTCTGGTGTTTCGGAAGGAACAATGGATGCTGCTAAGCCTTTAAAGATAGTTGTGCTCTCGAGGACGGTGGAAGTAAGGATAAATGAAACTACTGTCGTAAAGCAAAGAGTCTATGATCCTGTTAATGTGCACTTTTCTGATATTGTAGCCCGAGCTCTCGGGTTCTCATACGAACTAACATACGCTAAGGATGGTGAAATGGGCAGACCTTTGGAAGACGGTAACTGGACTGGAGTTATAGGAATGGTGCATCGGGGTGAAGCCGACTTGTCCATAAGTACGGCGGCCCTAACGGAGGACAGAAGTGAAGTAGTATCCTGCAGCTATCCTTACGAATGTGTAAGGATGACGTTTGCCACTAGAAATCCAGAATACTCGTTTGATACCATGGGCTTCCTCAAAGCATTTTCGTTCCCGGTCTGGTTACTTTTGTTGCTTTTCCTCGTCATCATGTCCCTCACACTCTTCACCGTTTTCGATATTAAGCATTCGTTTCAAAAGCTCGCTTTACATACTCTTGGCGCCTATCTGCGACAGCCGTTTGATATACAGCCCCAAAAAATGAGCCAATACGTGGCACTTTTTTCATGGATAGTCGGAATGATGTTCTTGAGCTACTGCTACACAGCAGTCTTGTTGGCGTCCCTGACTTTCCCACTGAAAAGTGGCGTTCGCACGATTCCGGAACTAGCCTCAGAAGTCCGGAAAGGAACGTATCAGTGCTTTGCAATACCGGGGACTTACTTAATTGAGGCACTCTTGAGTTCAAGTGACACATCATCGCAAATTATCGGGAGAGATCTTCTGACGAGGGAAGGTACTATGGATGTCGAAGAGACGTTGCGAAATGCGGCTAGTTCTAAAATTCCAGCATTTATCGCAGGAACAAATATGTTCGCTTCGATTAAAGAGAGGTACTTTATTTCAAAGGACACATTTTTTCCTATCTTCCTGACGATTCCCATGAGGGAGAATTTCTGTTGTAAAAAAAGGCTAAACAAGGTCATCAGCCATGTCTGGGCGGGGGGATTATACCAAAAGATTGTCAATGACAATGGATTTATTACTAATATGAAGAAACGTCTTCATTCTAGTGAAGAAATAAACACCGAAAGGAAACTCACCCTTAGCAATTTCTTTGGGGAATTTATGTTTTTAATTGGAGGTTTAATTTTATCATTTATTGTATTTTTATTTGAATGTTTGATTGGAAAGAGGATTATGTGTATTAATCGGATTTAACCGTCTGATTAATACATAGTCCGATTAGAGAAGACATAGATGTAGTGAGTAATAGAGCAATATATTAAGATAGAACTTGCACTTCTGTTATGTATGATCGTTGCAAAGTTACAACATGAACAGAACTTTACCATTATCACAGCTAAAATATGAAGTCTTCAGCTATAGCAACGTGTGAATGCCACAATATTCGAAAACTTTGTTAAAATTATTTAGTAATGTAAAAATTAGAGCACCTTTTTATCCTAAGGATCGCTGCTTAACATTCAGCGAATAAAAGATTCGTGAACTACAAAAACGACCATGTTAAGACAGAAGGGATGTAGGCCCGAAATAACCAAAAAGAAGATGGTGTAACGATGTAGCGCATAACTTCAGTAAAATAAAATTCAAAAGCTAGAAGGATAAATTGCAGAACATTGATGAATGTAAGGTTGTTATAAGGCAAGCTTAGGTCTTAAAGGGTTTGTAAACTCAAGGACTTGCATTAGCAGTAGCAGGAGTATTAAAACTTTAAAAGAATATCTGTGATCATAAATTTTTACATACACTAAATTACCTTGCTGTCCAAAGATTTGAGTTACTTTAGTCCGGGACACATAAATCTCGAAAAAATCACTTTTTTATTTTTTAATCTTAAAAAATACTTTTAAAATCCGAGGAGTTTTTAAAATCAAAGAGTTTTTAAAATCAAAGACGTAGCTAGAAGGATAAATTGCAGAACATTGATGAATGTAAGGTTGTTATAAGGCAAGCTTAGGTCTTAAAGGGTTTGTAAACTCAAGGACTTGCATTAGCAGTAGCAGAAGTATTAAAACTTTAAAAGAATATCTGTGATCATAAATTTTTACATACACTAAATTACCTTGCTGTCCAAAGATTTGAGTTACTTAAGGGGACATAAAGTCCGGGACACATAAATCTCGAAAAAAATCACTTTTTTATTTTTTAATCTTAAAAAATACTACAGAGTTTTTAAAATCAAAGAAAACAAACCGCATGTTTCTACGATGATTACATCAACAGATATTTAATTTTTTATGGTATACTGTTAGTGTGTGCCACTCCCTCAACCAGGAGTTAATTGTCCTTGACAAACTGAACGAATGTAAACAAACGCTTTGGTTCTGTAGTTTAATACAGTCGAACCTCCATATATCGAAGTAGCAAAATGCCAGAAAAAAATTCGATATATAGAAATTTCGATATATAGAATTGATCTTAGTTTTATCATAATTCTCCTAAACCATTAAAATTAAAGCTAATTTTCGTATACGAATCTCCATTTCCAATTTATATGCGAATCACATTAAATGAAAGTTAACTAAAAAATGAATTAATGTGAAAGATTTATTGAGTACTATATACCTTTAAAAAAACAATAATCCGGACAGTGGTTACAGTGATTACAGTTACATTCTTTTAAAAAAAACTTTGAATATCTTGCTGAACAGTCAGTTTTGCGGAAAGTTCATCAAAGAAATGCTCGCATTTATTCAGTCCATTAAAACTTTATCAGGGGTCCACGAAGTATTGTTTCAAACGCCAAAAATTGGGAGATTTTATTCTAAAGTGGAATAAAATCTCCCAATATGTCGTGAAAAAAATTTCGATATATAGAGATTTTTTCGATATATAGAAACAGTTTTTTTATGTAATGAACATGGAGATTTGCTAAGAGTTCGATATATAGAAAATTTCGATATAGGGAAGTTCGATATATGGAGGTTCGACTGTATTACCTATTTTTTTTGTGTCGTGTTTAAAGTGAAACGATTTGATGCTTGTTGTTAGTAGTTACGGTTCATATCCACACGATTTCAAGCAGTAGTTTGAAAATACTTGAATTTCAACGAAAAATGGGTCGTAAGAGAATGTAAACTACAGCGAAATCAAATTTGATGAAAATAAGCAGCTATTCTAAAAAAGTAATTTTAGTAGTATAGTCAATTAATTTTAGAGTTATTTTACATTAATTATGTTAAATTATTCCTCATGGGAGCTTAAAATAGTGTAAAAAGTAGGAAATGGTAAGTATTTCTGAAAAGCTGAGTACTTGAATCTTTAAACCCCTTTATCTCAGAATGTGTTTTTTCAAGATTTGTCATCTTCAAATTGATATATCTCAAATTCTGTTTGACCTACATGGCTGACATTTTGTATAGATATTCTTTGATATAACATTTTTGATTTGTCTTCAGGATTTTAAAATAGAAGCAAGAGTTTTGTAAATATTGTCCATAAGACAAAAAATCACCCCAAAAAATCCAATTTTTTTACTTTATGAATTTTAAAAAAAATTGTAAGCAATGTTTTTACAAATCCTGCAGACAAATTAATTGAATATCTTTTCTCTACATAAAAGTGAAAGAATTATTTGAAAATAGTTATTCCTTCATGAGTTATATCAAAATCAAAATATGTTTAAAATTTTAAATTTTAAATTCTTTTAATTTTAATTTTTTTAATTTTAAATTTTAAATATTTTGACAATTGTCATATGTACAGTGATACCCATATAAACATATATCTGAGAAAAAAAATTTCATTACAAATTGATTATAATTAAAAAAAATAGAATTTTGTGTTCCGGACCCCCTTAAAATTTGGTAATAGTATAATTTTACTCAACATAAATATTGTGGCTGCAGTAGTATTTGTAGTAATAATTCTGTACATGTTTCTGTTATTAAAATTTTCAATTTTTAAAATATCATGGTATGAAAATATTTAAATTCCTTAATACTAAAAGTATAAATTTACAGAACGTATATAAATACTACGAAATATTCGTAATTTTTAGTGCTACGCTCTGAATTAAAAAGGTAAAAAAAAAATACAAATCATAGTGCAATGCATGGAAAAGACAGTCAATAATCGCTTAACTTTATAGCACTTTTCCTTTCGAAAAAAAGTCAAGAACAAACTAAATTATGAGCTACTTTGCCAAATTGAAGCACAGTGAGAGTTTCATTGCCAAACACGCAGATCTCTTTAAAAACAGAGGATAGTTACCCCAATATCAAAACTGCTGTTTTGCCCCATGCTGTCACATTTACTTATTTTCCTTTTTACCGAAGGTAAAACACGTCGGAAGAAGTCGGAAGAAGACGGTTGCTCAGTTGCAGAACTGTACTTCAAGCTTGCTTCTTCCCATCTGTCGCATCCCTTAATGATATACTGTACTATATCTCAAACAAACCGTGCTATCAGAATCCTACAACACCTTGAAGAGTATCTATCACCCTTTCCTTCAAAAAATAACCGGATAGCATAATCTGTGAACGAAACGCTTCTTTGCAAAATGCCTATAAAGTGGAGAAATGGGGAATTTTCACAGAATTAAATGTGAATTATTTGTTTTGAGGAGTATGATAATTATAACACTCCTTAAAAAATTCCGAAACCTATTTTGGTTTTTTTTTAAATTTGGGATTCCTTTCTGCACTTTACTTTTAAACTAAGAATTTTTGTTTACCAGACATTTTTGGTTAGTAAGTTAGTTGAGAACACCACAGTCATTTTTTGCTACACGAGGGCTAATTAGACCGAGACCTACTGCTTAAAACCGATACCGAACGGCTAGAAACATCCATGTCAATAGTGAGACTCGAACCCGCAGACTCTGGTATCGTAGTGTCAGTACCCTAGACATTTGGCCATTGCCCAGCCCCAGGTATTTTTAAAGAAACATATGTACATAACTGTGAATGAAAATAATTTATTTAATATATATATATATATATATATATATATATATATATATATATATATATATATATATATATACACACACAGTTGGCTCTCTGTTTAAGGACGCTCTACTTAACGACGATCTCTATTTAAAGACGATTTTTCCCAGTCCCGGCCCCTCCGACATTATTGGAAATGTTATGTTTTCACAAATTCTGTTTAAGGGCGATCTCTAGTTAATTACGATTTTTCACGGTCCCTTAAAAGTCGTTAAACAGAGATCCAACTGAATATATATATATATATATATATATGAAGAGTATTTTTAATGATTTTTACATTGCTGTCTGAATTAGAAATTTATTTTCACTTCTGTGAAATGAATATTCGGCAATTTGTTTTATCAGAAGACAACAAAATGTTTTCTTTTGTTTTTTCATCAACATGCTCTTCTGAAATTTAAGTCACTTTCTATTATTAAATATTTTCCATGCGAAATTTCACTTGTCTTGCCCATAGTTTAGAAATAAAACAAAACACAATCAAATTTAACCGAATCAAAGTTCAACTGTAAAGACTCCAAAAATATTCTCTAAAAACTTTTCAAATTAATCCAGGAAGCCAGTAATTAGATAAAGAATAGCCAGGAAGTCAGGATTCAATTAGATAAAGAATTGTTGCACGCATGAAATGTGTCACTTTTAGAATCCCCTGGCAAACAGGTGGTTTTTCTATGGAGTGCCGGCTATGATATTGTTTGTGAATAAATTACCTTAGGTGGTGTAGAAATCATGCCAAATAAGAAAAAGTATCACTCAATGAAGGTTGTTCTATGACAATGACGATATTTACGAACAGGAACCGGGGTAGCTTAGTGCTAGCCTGTCGGCAATCCCTGCCGAGGTTGCTCGGATTGAATCCTAACGGTGGTATTGAATAGTAAGGATTGAATAGCGGAATTCAATACTTCCGTGTCTATGCCAGATATTGGCACGTTGAATCAGCAGACCTTAAAGTCCCTAAATGAGGTCAGAGAGGGTGAGAGAAGGCACGATCTCCCCAGATGTCACCCCTGGGGTGCTCGGCCAAAATTAAGATGGTACCTGGCTTTGTACTGCTTAGCCATTCAACTGCGCGTAAAGGAGGAAAAAGGATTTAGAGCAACAAATTAAACTAATGTTTCATGAAATATGTCATTGATTTGGAAGAAGGAATAATAAAAAGAAGTGTGACAGGTATTCTGAAAATTTTCTCTCTGTAATGCAGAGTTTTAGAACCATATAAATAAGTACAACAGATTTCAAACATGGTTAGCATACACTAAAGCTTCTGTCCAAATTATAGTAACATTGAAAAAGTTTTGGAAAAACGCCAGCTAATAAATGTTATGGCGACATTACTCTTATCTGGTGTTGGACATTGCGTTGTGTTCAGCGTGAAGGAAAATCAGCTCTTCACTGATACAAGGGTTTGTTCCAAGGCTAATGGCGTGGAAAAGGAGATAAGTGCCTAGCTATTTTTGTTTAATTCTGAGCTAGGCACTTACCTCGTTTCCCACGCCATTAGCCTTGGAGAGAGAAAAAATACCCCCTTGTATCAGAAAAAATACTTTTTGGAAATTTTGGCACTTACTCTCTTTTCAAGGGGAACGCCTCAATTGCTTCGGTACTACTGTACTTGATATCTGCTCGGTTCTCATCACACGTGCTAAAACGTATACAAGACGGCGCCCCCGCATTTTGTCTATACGGACGAAAAGAAACACCGAAATGGGTTGAATTACAAAATTTTGTTCGAAAGCATCACCCTGGCAAAGCTCTAGCGAGCCAAAATGTGAATTTGTTTAATGTTCTAACAATGTCTCACTTTTGCGAAACATAAATTTCTCTTGATGGGTTTACGGTGAAACTCCATAAATTTGAGTCTGCAACAGGTATCGGTGGTGTTAAGAGACAGAAAAGACAGATGATCCCTGTGCAATCGCCTAGTGTTTTAAGGTATCCGACTACGTTTGGAGCCCTTTTTTGAAAAATTGTACTTGCAAAAATTTATATCTTATTTTTCGAAGGAATATAACACCAAAACCCGAAAATGATGATAAAGTTGACATTAATTATGCAAATTTTCACAGGATTGAGGAAATTGGGTCGAAATTTAGCAAATTTTTCGAAAAAAGGCTCTAGTGCTAACAAAATAAATTATGCATATCACATTAACTTTTTTTTGTTATATGTACGTAAGTACCTTCTAAGTGTAATGACCTATAAGCTAATCGATATCTCAAAATCTAAAAACATACAGGTCATTATATGCAATTACATGTAAAATTTTAGTAATTTTCCATGAGATTTTTTCTAAATGTACCTATAAATCAACAAATAATATATCTAGAACCAAATCTATAGTCCATTACGTTCTTAGTATTATGAAAAACATACGTAAGAAATTTCATAGACATATCATGGTTAGATTTTGAGTTATCGCAAGAGTTGTTTACATTTTTGATAAAAACTAAGTTCTTCAGAAAACACGATTAAAATTTTCAACTTGTATTGAAATTCATAGCTGCTGCTGATCTTTAAATCGCTCTAATTTCATTTCTAATAATCGTATCGAAAAAATAAAAGCAGATTTAGAAACATAAATTTACAATCTTTAAAAAAATGAATAAAAACAATTTTGGAATTTTCACCAAAATCGATGTTTTAAACGTATTCGGATACCTTAATGGAAGGAGATTCCCCTTCCAAGTAATAACCCCTCTTCTCCTCTATTTAGCTACTATCCCATTACACCAGGGGTGTTTAACCTTTTGCAGCATCTGGCCCACACGGTAAATTTTTTGAAGGCAGGAGGGCCGCATAAAAAAGTCGACTATATTTAAAAGTTTAGTTTTATTATGAAAATGAAAAATACATTGTATATAATATTATAATCTTGGTATGCAATGTGATGTGGTAATTTTGAATGAACTCAAACTTAATGTGATTTTTGAAATTGGTATCTTTTTAATATGTCTGCTATATTTGGTCGTATGCTACTCGAAGCCAATCGAAATGTATTTTTAAGGTGTGTATCAGTCAACACACTCCGTTTCGATGTTTTAGTTAATTTCATCAAAGAAAATAAATTGTTCACACACATACGTTGTTGAGAAGATCGACAATATCCGTGAGGCAAATTTTCGAAGTTTTGGAAATTGTTTGAATGAAATATAATTTTTATAAAAATCCACTAGATCTTTGCTATTAAATATATCCTTCAGCTCTGAGTTGGACTGCAATTCTATTATTTCCATTTGCAAATCATCTGGCACATCATCAATATTTAAAAAGAATGGCGAAGTAAAAATTCGAACTTCTTCTTTATCGAGAAATGCTGTGAATCGTTCCTCAAATTCAACTTTTAATTCTTTTATTTTCATGTTTGCTAATGAGCGAGATTGTAAATTGACAAAGTTGAATGCATTATTTTTTTCCAACTGCCTTTCCCAAAGTGATAGCTTTGCTAAGAATGATTTAATGTTGGTGATGAATTCGGAAATTATAATGTTTTTGCCTTGAATTTCTATGTTTAAATCGGATAGGTGAGATGTAATATCCACCACAAACGCAAGATCAGCAATCCATGCAGTGTTATTAAGTTCTTCAATCGGTTTGCCTTTCTGATCCATAAACAAAACTATTTCTTCTAAAAGATAGTAAAATCTTTGCAAAACTTTTGCCTTGCTGAACCAACGCACTTCGCTAAAATAAATGGCATCTCCATATTCGGAATCAAGTAGTAATAAAAATTCCTTAAATCGGCGATGGTTTAACGCACGTGATCTTATAAAATTTATAGTTGACACTACTATCTTCATAACACTATCGAATTTTAATTGTTTTGCACATAAATTTTCAATATGCAAAACACAATGACAACAAAAAATTTGTTTTTTATGTTCAATGCTCAAAGAGTTAATTTAAGTGAAGTTGAACCTGAATGACGATCTCTCATAGCAAGTGCCCCATCAGTTGCTATGCCACTAAGTTTGGCAAGTGGAAGTCCATACTTTTCCAAAGTCTCCTGTACCGCTTTTTAGAAATCTGAAGCTGTTGTTGGTCCTGTCATGGTGACCAAGTCTAGAAATTCTTCGGTTACGTTCAATGCTGTGTCCACGCCACGAACAAAAATTGCAAGTTGTGCAGTATCAGAGATATCCGTGGATTCATCCAAACAAATTGAAAAATATTCATAAGTACGGATACGTTTGATTAAATTGCTCGCGACGTTTTCTGCCATTTCATCAATTCGACTAGCCACAGTATACCGCGATAAGCGCAAGTTTCAGAATAGATTTGATTTTTCAGGGCATATTAATCCAGCGGCTATTTTGAGACATTCTTTTATTACACTACCGTCAGAAAAAGGTTTTAGTTTCTTAGCTAAAACGTGGCTTATTTCATAGGTAGCTCTTGTGCAAGCCTCCCCATCAGCCGACAATTTTGTGAACAAACTCTGTTGCCCCATTAAGCTATTTTGCATTATACTTAACTTGTCTTTTCTTAACTGACCTGTAAACTTTTCATATTTTTCTCCGTGTTTTTGCATGTAGTGACGTTTAATATTGTATTCTTTTATCACACCAAGTTTCTCAGAACAAATTAAGCACAAAGGTGAATTTTTGTAGTTAATAAAAAAATAGTCATTTGTCCAAGAATCAATGAATGTCCTATTTTCATCTTGAATTTTTCGCTTTTGTTTTAATAACGCCATTCTATGGGTTCTGCAAAGAAATTTTATAAAATGAAGTAATAATGTTGAAATCAATTTTATGAGAATAACAATTTTAACTTACTTTCTCTTATTAACTGTATGAATTGTACTGCACCAAATACAAAATAAACAATCTAGTTAGAAAAATAAGTTTTAACTTTCACAGATATATTATTATATTTTTATATTATCAGCCTATCAATTCACAATTATTTGCAATATATTAATCTGTTAAAACAAAACTGGAATAATAAAAAAAGGATTCTAAATGTGTGCTCTTCAAAAATCTATCGTAAATAATGATGTTCGTCTAACAAATTTCTATTGGTGTGGTACCAACATAAGAAAGAAATCTAACGCATTCGAGTAGCAAGTAGACGGCAGAAAAACGCGCTCATAATCAGTGCTGTCGAAATATTCCAAACGTAGTAATGTTACATCGTGAAAGCATAGTGGAATTAAGTACATTACGTTTTCAAATAAAGAATTTAGATTAACATGTTCAAGTAACAAGAAAATGATATAAAGAAATCCATACCTAATAAAAGAATCTTTAAATAAAAGCAGTAGAAAACTGCGCAGCAGAAAACTGACGCTGCCGCGTTCGGTAAAGTCGAATTTCTTTCTCCTTCAAAACTCGCCAAGTCCAATGCGAGATTGCGGCAAAGGCGGCACCAGATTTGGCGTGTATCGACTTAATAGTTGATAAATATCAAAGATGCAATTTTGTATGGGATCAAGTTTAGTGTTATAAAGGCATGAATTGTCATATGAGCATGGTGTATGAAGGGCTTTATAACAAATAAATATGATTTTGAATTAATTTTAATTGCATTAGGATTAGAAAAATGGTGAAACACAACAACAACATTGGAATGATTTATATTTGTTATACCATGCGCGGGCCGCAAAATATGGTGTGCCGGGCCGCAGGTTAAACACCCCTGCATTACGCCATAAATTCCTTTCAGTACAGGTTGAGTGAGGATAAATTTAGTTTTATTTTATCTATCTACTAGCTGTACCCGGCCACGAGTTGCTGTGGCTCAGTCTGGTTAAATGGAAAAGAAATAAAAGAGAAAGCACACGCTTCTATTATGTTTAATTTTACAATGCTTGTGGGTATACAATATTTTTTGGTTGTTCCATTATCGTGCAGATATAGAGATTGTCTGGTTTGCCGACTCTGGAACATAAAACACGTAATTGTCCATGTGAGAAGCAATCCGTGTCTAGATCTAAACCGTACAATTCTAAAGATCGGCCTTGAGCTTTGTTGATGGCGATTGCAAACGCCATTCGAATTGGGAATTGCAATCTCTTAAATTGAAATGGCATATCCGTTGGAATCATAGGAATGCGAGGAAGGAGGACATCTTCACCTTTGAATGGTCCTGTCAGGATTGTTGCTTCTACGACGTTGCTCAATAATTATTTTACTGCAAGCCGGTGCCGTTGCAAAGCTTTGGCAGGTTGATATTTCACAACATGATAATCGGCACGCCGATTTTCAGTTGCAGTACGTGTGGTGGCATCCCTGACAGATCGAGTGAATTCAAAAATTATGTTGGACAATGAACCGCTCCATCTGCTTCCACAACAGTGCCGAAGGACTTGTATGTGACTGCATCGATTTTAATGTTAGACTGAATAATGTTGTCAAGTTCGTAGACGTCATTGCCGTAAAATATTTAGTATAGCGTGTGTTGCTTTTACGTCAAAGAGATGGCTCTGTTTTTCAAAAAGCATGTTTTTGCCTCTCACAGGTGCGATATCTATACTATAATAGGTATGCTAAGTGACAGCAGCTGTCAAGAAGCACGCTGTCCGGCATGAGCAATGTTTAGTATTGCGTGTGTTGCTGTTACATTCAACAAATGGCGCTCCCATTGCCGTAAAATACAGTGGGTTGCCAAATTATTAGGGACACTACGCAATTTCTGAAATTTCGACATTTAAATGTATCTTATTCCCAAAAATAATTATTCCCATGCATTATCTCATTTGTTATGTATTGTTGGCAACATTAGAAATACTTTTTACAAAGTGGCAACACCTGCGTGCATTACTCTGGAGCAGGTGAAAGCGTGTGTTCGACTGTGGGTAATTCGTGCCGGTTCAACAGAAAAAACAGAAATGTAAGTTGTGTTTACTATTGTGTTATTTTTATAAGTTTTGTTTTATATTGTATTATTTTTGTAAGTTTTGTTTAATTTCGTATTATTTTTGTTATTTTTGCAGTCAATATTTTTGTTTTTTATGCTTTAATCTTTAAAAATTTCACTATTGGATTTTTCAGCATGGGAAAATTTCCCCGAGAAAATGTACTGAAATAAAGACGCTTCTGTTAAACACAACACATTCCCAAAGACAGATAGCATCGATTGCCGTTGTTTCTAAATCAGTGGTTAACCGGATTAAGAAAAAAATCGACAATTTGAAATTGGAAGCGGACCGTATAGGGAAAAGTGGAAGAAAACGCATTACCACCGGTCGTAGTGACCGGCAAGATAAGGGATGCCTGTCTCGAAAATCGGAAACAGAGTGTGTCTCGTCTCACCACTATGATCAATGACGAAGGGATCAAAGTCTCCAAAAGGACAGTCCAGTGGAGATTGGCTGAATGGAACCTGATGGGTCATCGCCCAATCAAAAAACCACGCCTGACTGAAGCAATGAAGAAAAAGCGACTGTTATGGGCTCGAGAACACAAGAATATGACAGTTGAGGACTGGAGTCGAGTAAATTTGATTTATTACTGTGTAATATTCCTGAACAAAGAGTTTTTGATGCTTACTTAGTATTTTACAGGTCTGCTTCTCAGACAAGTCAATTTTCCAAATTTTGGCTGATAAAAGCGCATTTGTGCGACGTCGCTCCGGAGAGAAATTTCATCCTGAGTACCTTGTGGAGAGTGCAAAACACCCACGAACCATTATGGTGTGGTCTGTGATATCAAAGAAAGGAATGGGGTGCCTATACATCGTCCAGGGGAAGCAAGACCAGTACAAGCAAGTCCTGTAAAATCGCCTGTTGCCTCAAGTCGATGAATGGTACCCTGATGATGAGGAGTACGTATTTACGCACGACTCAGCCCCCTGCCATAAAGCCAAAAGTGTAACAGCCTTCCTAGCTCAAAATAATGGGAGAGTTTTGGCCTGGCCAGGCAATTCACCCGATTTGAACCCGATCGAAAACATGTGGGAGCTCACAAAAAGGAAAATAGCGACGGAACAGATCACTAGCAAGCGGCAACTCATCGAAAAGCTGATACACATATGGAATCATTGTACAGAACTGAAAGAAAGAGCAAAAACATGCATTGAGAGCATGCCTCGAGTCTCGAAGCCATAATTTCGGCAAAGGGTAGCATTACAAAATATTAAGGATTTTGCCAAATTTTTTTCCAAATGACTGTTTAAGGTAGAATAAATACATATTAATAACAAATATGCTCTTTTCGTGTTCTAAATAAAACACTCTACGCAACTAAAATAAATTACACTGTCTCCAACCTCAATTTGTAATCATTTTTGCAAATAACAATGGAATTGTCTAATTTTCAAGGTGTCCCTAATAATTTGGCAACCCACTTTATTTAGTATAGCGTGTGTTCCTTTTACGTCTAACAGATGGCGCTGTTTTTCAAAAAAGCATGTTCTTACCTTTCACAGGTATGACATCTATATAATATGTATATAAAAATACGCGCGTATTCGAATGCAACGTAATGACAAAATTTCAAGTCAATCGACCGACTACTTTTCGAGTTTTGCGAGCGCAAACACGCGCAGGCTGAATATTTATGTATAAAGATTGTTTAAAATTATATTTGTCTAGTCTAAAGATTTGCGTATCAAAAAGGAACCCCATTAATAGCCCAGTAAAATGTGAAATTTCTAGTTTTCAGGAATTAATTCACTTTACATTACTACTTATAGGAAATATTCGTTGAGTATTCGTCGTACCATCTGGAACAAATTAACGACAAGCACCGATGTACCACTGTATCATGTTTTATAGTTGTACTAGCCGCTGTGCGACCAGCATGGTCGCTTTCAGTTTTAAATTTTCTTTTGCAAAGCAACTCAACTGAAAGTAACATATGTAAGGAATGTTACCATTACCTTTCATCATAAATATACGTTGTTAAGGGGTATTCTCTATAAGGCTGATTCTAAAACATCGTGATTAAAAAATGTGAATTTCCATTACTTCAGAACAGAGTTAAAGATAAGACTGAGAAACCCAACACCAATTATTTTAAAAATTACATACCTCTCTGTATGTACTATTTTTCAAAATTAAGATATCTGCATTTTAACATTACATCAAATGTATAGGGTCTAGACTTTTAGCAAATAGAAATATTTAACACATTTGTTGTCGTCCAATTTAAAAATCGCAAATAAAACACTTTAAAATTCAAAAATTTTATAGATTTTTTTTGTTTGCTTTTTAATAAACCCCACTGACCACGTAACTGACTTCTAAATATATCTTCACAAAATGTTCACACAGTGTTTCTCATCTGCAGACGCAGTTTAGCTAAATTTAATTTAATAATTACAAATTATGGATTTTCTTGCGTGCTGCAAACTGTTGATTCATATCTTGAAGTATTATCGGCTAGAGCAGTGTTTCTCAACCATTTTTTCGTCATGGTACACTTTTAATAATTTAATAATTACAAGATAAAAAGAACTTTTTATATACCATGTTATTAAATTTTCTATTGAATCATATAATCATATCATTGTCCCATCAACTTGAAAGAAAATTAAGTTAATTGGAAGTTAACTTGCGTTTAACTTTTCGTTCCCGTCCCCGCCGATAGGTGGCTGCACCAGTCTACAAAACAAAATTAACTGAAAAAAAAATTTCAATTCTGCTTAAAGATGGCTAAAAGTATTAAAATAATGCATTGTCATCGTGTTCTGGGCTATTCTAAAAGTTTCAAATGTCTAGCTTGTCCGGAAGTTAGTTATAAATCAATTACAAGATTTGTACTGGACAAACACACACACACAAACAAGAAAGCGAGTTAAAAAAAACATGATAAAAATTTAGTGGCACATTAACATAACAGTAAGATAAAAGAATTTTGCTTGGATAATTGATTGATGTACCTATAATGTATTTTGCAAAAATAGCCTGACATAATTTTCATTGAAATATAAAATGAAATTGCATTACAAAGTGAACAAAACTTTTATTTAACTGCAAATTACATTTAATGTGAAATTTGAGCTTCTTGTTTTTTGATAACTCCATTTATATTTGGGCGTAAAAATAATAATGCTACTCACATTTCGTGATCCAGATTTAAAAGTCTGGATCTTTTTTTCCTTTCTTTTTTTTTCTCTTTATCTCTCTCTTTTTTTTCTTTTTTTTTTCCTTTTTTTTTTCTTTTTTTTTGTTTGTTGTCAAAGCCGAAAATTAGAACTCTCACACTTAAGATGTGGAAAATTGTAATAACACACTTGAAGCTTTTTGTGATATTGTCGGATAATCATATCTAAGATTAATTAAGATCGAATTTATCGATTCTTCTGAACGTTTTGAAATTAAATCTCGGTTATTACACACCGATATTAGTTCTTTCTTTTTTTTTCAAAGTTAATTCATACACCAACGTGTCGTTTATCCCAAATGGATTTCGAATCCAATCAATTTTTTTATTTTTAAATTTGAAAAGTAATGAACAATTTTTTGCTTTAGTATTGTCAAATGGTCAATAACTGTTTTATGAACATGTTTTAAGTCTTTTGGAACTGACTCACTCTTTTACACTGCTGGCCACCCAAATTGCAACACCAAGAAAGACAAGAGATATCACAACAAAATTTATTTCGTAGATAACATGTTGACCAAGTATCAAATGATTAAATTTATAGACTTCTGTGAAGTGTGGTTCCTGCCAAAATCAGTAGCCAGAGTAGCCGCCATTGTTGGAGATCACCGCTGCCACACGCCTCGGCATTGATTCAAAGAGACTTTGGATGAGTTCTTGGGGTACAGCAGACCAAGCAGCTTCCACACGTTGCCAAAGTTGATCTGCTGTGGCAGCTGAGGATGGAATCTGGGTCAATCATAGAGCAACCATGGACCACATGTTTTCTATCGGCGAAAGATCCGGAGAGCGAGGCGGCCAGGGAAGTAATTCAATCTGGCGATTGACGAAGAACCGTTGGACAATGCGTGCCACGTGTGGTCGCGCATTATCCTGTTGAAATATGGCTGTGGGCAAGCCCTGAAGGTAAGGAAGGACAACTGGCTCCAACACCTCGGAGATGTAGCGCTGGCTGTTTAAAGTACCGGCAATGCGTACTAGAGGTGTGCGAGAGTGATGTCCAATACCGCCCCATACCATAATACCCGGTGCAGGACCAGTATGGCGGTGCATAACGCAGCTGTTCAGCATCCTCTCTTCACGGTGTCTCCAGACTCGAATGCGACCATCGTGGTGTTGCAGACAGAAGCGTGACTCGTCAGTAAAGACAATTTCATTCCATTCTGCCGTCCACATCCTTCTGTCATCGCACCATTGGCGGCGGAGACGTCTGTGGTTCTGTGTCAAGGGTAGACAAAGCAATGGACGTCTTGTGGACAGACCACTCTGCTTTAAACGGCGTCGAATGGTACGCGCAGACACTGGATGATGCGTTACAGACTGCATGTGCTGTGCTATGGTTCGTGATGTGACTGAGCGATCCGTCACTGCCATGCGCACAATTTGCCTGTCATCACGTGAAGTGGTGCGCTGAGGTGGATGCGATAGAACACGCCGGTCTGTCGTACCCTCCTGCATCCAACGATCACATATCCGCATTACAGTTGTTTGGTTTCGTCCAACACGACTACCGATTTCCCTGAAAGATAATCCACAATCTCGGTAGGCCACTATCCTTCCTCTGTTGAACTCGGATACTTGATCAAAAGATGATCGCTGTTTTCGACGAGGCATAATTGATCGGTTTTTTTTAAACCACAAGAAAAACACAATTGCCGAACTTGAAATCGTCGAAATCTCCAAGCCTTAAATAGCGCTTTGAAGTGGCGCCACAGGCGCGCGTGATGTGCGTCTGCGCTGAAATTCTAATCATTTGCATATCTCACCTCCGCTAATGCATGTTGTAAATTTCATGTTATTTGCATGTTTCCTTCGGGGTGTTGCATTTACAGTGGTCAGCAGTGTATAAACTATATTATTGTGCCTTTTTTTCTTCCAGAAATTAATTTCATTTTAAAAATCACAACAATTTATCGATATGAATTAGTTAATTGTGAAGTGACAGTAGAATTGGAGAATGCTAAACGTCTAATTGAAGGACAGGTGGAAGAGCAAAAACATCAAATTGTAGAAACTGAAGATGAATTACATTTAACTGACGATTCCAAATATTACGTTTAGAAGTGAATATGCAAGCACTAATGACTCAACTAGAAAGAGACTTGCCAGTTCGAGATGAACAAAATGAAGAAAAACGGCAAGCGCTGATAAAGCATGTTTGTACCTTAGAAGACAAGTTTATAAACCTGACATTTCAAATCACTAATCACCTTCGCAACGACAGATATGACGTTCGAAAAGTTGGTCTACACGATGGTCCCAACTTGACATCTACAGCTGCTGATCAACTCAAAGAGTTGGCAGGGCCCGATTATGAACACTGGGGGTCCCTGGGCAGATGCTATTTGCCCCCCCCCCCTTACGAACATTTATAAAAGTAAGAACTATTCATGGGCTATACATACTATTAGAAGTACTAGGTGCATACACCAAGGGGGTTTTGGGGCCCCCTATCATCAGGGGGACCTGGGCAATGTCCCGATTTGCCCATGCGATAAAAAGGCCCTGGAAGTTGGCCAAACACCTGTACATACAATCCCTTTATGCTGACGACTTGGCCTTGGACAACGGGCATTTCATCATGATTTCTGAACTGTTTTTCAATGACTTCTTTTTTTCTTTGTTTTGTATGGTGTCTCAATGATGGCAAAGACTATGGCACCTACGACGAGCAAATACATTACAACGACTGCCGCCGATCACATGAAACCATGGACAGCTGGAAAAATTAAATGTCTTAACAATTTTAAGTCATAGATGTTTTTTCCTCTCTTTTTTTAGAATTTTTGTGCACAGTGGATAGTTGTTTTTTTTGGGGGGGGCTAAACATCAAGATCCCGAGAGTTATGGGAACGCTTGCAACGCAGCGCTGAGCAAACGATGAGACGACAGTGCCATCCCGTGGAGAAAAGGGTTACTCATGAGTTGATCCCCAGACACCAACTACGACAGACGTGCCGAAAGAGTGGGCATGACGGACCTGTAACTGAAGAGTGGGCGAGACGGCACTACACACACACACACACGCACGCACGCACGCACGCACGCGCGCGCGCGCACACACACACACACACACACACACACACACACACACACACACACACCTGAAGGAATGAGGAATGAAGGGTCATACGATTCACTTCTCCCTCCTTCAATGTGAACACCCTCCAGGTGGACGACACATTGCATCTTGAACACTACGTTCCCAGCGGCCGAGCGTAACACGTCACCAGGAAAGTTCACCACAGTTCCGTATATGTTGTCCTTTAGGGCCGCCAAGTTCGAGACTTTACCGAGATACAACTTACACTTTAAAAAAATCCCACAGCAAGAAGTCACATGGCGTTAGGTCCGAGTTCGAGGTGACCATGCAAGTGGAAAAAAGCAACTGATGACCCTTTCTTCTGTAAAGAGATGGCGTAAAAGATTCCTGACCGGAAGTCAATTGTGTGGTAGTACTCTATCCTGCATGAAGATTGCCTGATCATGGCACTGCCTTTGCAGAAGTTTTGGAATGACAAAACTAGTTTAGACACGTAAAATTTCCAGTAATATTAACAATTTTCTACTGAACAATCAACGTTTGAAAATATATCTGGATTTTCTTCTGCCGCAACAGTTTACGTTAGGCTGCCGTGTATAAACCTTATTGGATTCGCTAACCTCAATTCGCTCACCTGTTAACCGCATAGGTTAACCTGTGAGACCTGTTAACCTATGCCTGCCTGTTCATAGGTTAACAGGCCTCACCTGTTAACCTATGGAGAAAATGGGTCCAAGGATTGCCGACTTGGATTTGAAAGATTTCTTTCTAAAAATTGTACTCCGTAATAGAGAAAAAAGTTTTACGTGATTTTTTTAAAGCAAATATTTAAAAAGTTAAGTTTTACGGGGCAAAATCTGGTATAGTGTGTTTCAAACGCTCATAAATTCCTTTAAATTTATAAAATGAACCCAAGGTGCAGAAAATTTCGGGCTTTCTGAAAATACAATTTTTATCGGATGATCAGCATCTATGTAGCTGTCAATAATAAGCACATTTTCACCTCAGGTTAACATGGAAGTGAGCGAGACCAATAGGGTTATTATACAGCAAATTAAAGTTTAATTATTACTGAGAAATATCAACTTTTCCAGTGGTTTGATCCCATGGGGTGGATGTTAACGCGACTTTACTATTTAGCATTGAAATGTAACACGTAACACACACTATTCGTCAAAACCTCCTCAAATTCACGAACATTTCCGCACAGATACGGGCATAACGCACATGTGCAAATTGCATTTGCTTTTCGAGATATTCGATTTGACTCGACTCTTAACCAGTCATTTACCTATCAAACACGTTGTTTAAGTTTTCGATAAAGAGGGCGGAAACATGTTTCTAACCGGATTCCACTCGGGGGAGATGCAGTAGAACATCCATCTAGTCAAAATCTGTTCTAAAACTTTGAAATCTCAACGGTTTTGCTTACACTCCACCATGCCAGCGATGTGAAGTAATTTTAAACAGCGAAATCCTACCTTAATAGAGTTCTCTAAATATCTAAGTGGCACAGGGTATTAAAAAAAAAAAAGAAAACTCCTCGCAAATCGAGATGAAATTTCTATTGGTGATTTCTCAACTTGTTCACCAAAATGTATCATTTCTTCATTTTTTTTACACCGATCATCCACCTCTACTTCGCATTCTGTTTGCATGGGTTGTTTCAAAAACATTCAAGTTCTTTAACAAAATGATCCATGTATCAAATATTACTTTGGCTGTTCATTACAAAAAAACTATTTTAAAAAAATAATGAAAGCTAAATTCATTTAAAATAAATAAAAAAAATGAAGCGTGAAAATTAATTCAGTCTCCATAGAAAGACATAAAATATTTATTTAAAGTTCCTCATTTACAGATCACAGCAAACGCAGAGAAAAAGCAGTCAAATCTTACAATTTATAATTTCATATTAAGGGGGAAAAACAAAAACCAGAGGAATTGCATTGGTGAGATTTCATAGCTCTTTCCTGTAATATAAAAAAGTCTAACGAAACTCTCAATATTTCTTTAAAAACATTATACAGTGGAACCTCGATATATCGAACCTTAAGGGGAACGAGAAAACTTCGAAAAATCGAGCATTCCGATAAACCGCGGTTCGATTTAATAATAACATGGGAGCGTTAGGTAGGTTCAGTGGGAATGGAAAAACTTCGATTTGTCAAGGAATTCGCTTATATCGAGGTTTCACCGTACAATGCTAAAAATACTTATCAATGCTAATATTTTTTTCTATTCACTCCAGTCACTTTGGAGCGTCAGGTATCCAATCGAGTATCGTAGGTCGTGACTGATATCGCGTTCATGCATTTCATAAAGGTTTCAAAACAAGAAATAATGTCATAATTCCATGCGATAAATAAATGACATGCGATATCTGTTTAAAAAAACACACATCAAACCGGAGTTTGTGTTCGATTTTCAAGGCCGTTTTCCTAGAGTGGGTCAAATATATTCCTTTGCGCGAAAACAATCCCGTTTCATAAGATACCAGAGTTGGGAACATCCCTGAATGGGTTCAGTGGTCCCTATATGGCAGCTAACATAACCCAACAAATGGAACCACACTTCCTACAAGAAGGAGGAAGTTGGGATGCGCCCTCTAGCGAGGAGCACATTGTGCGTTTTGTCATTCAGATTACTTGGTCCTTGTTGAAGGACCCTCTCCCTTCACGAGGCCTATAAGTCACTTTGGTGCGTCAGGTATCTAATCCAGTATAGTAGATCATGACCGATATCGCGTTCATGCATTTAAAAAAAGGTTTCAAAACAAGAAATAATGTCATAACTCAAAAACAGAATGACGTGCGATATGTTTAAAAACAAACACATCAAACCAGAGTTTGAGTACGATTTTCAAGGCCGTTTTCCTACAGTGACTCATATATATTTGTGCCAAAAAATCCTGTTTCATAAGATAATAGAGATTGGGGAACATCCCTTAATGGGAAGAGAGATGTCTTTTTCATCTGTTCTCAAGCCATAAACCTATAATGCAATCGAACATTTCTCTTGTGAATGGATACGGAGATGTCCTTTTAAATGACCCTGTTGAGAAAACCTTTTATTACATACAGTGCATTGGAAAGATTTCTCTCCTGTATGGGTACGATGATGTATTTTTAAATCAAAGTGTTGAGAAAATCTTTTCTCACATACAGTGCATGAGAAAGGTTTCTCTCCTGTATGGGTACGAAGATGTATTTTTAAATTACCCTGCTCAGAAAATCTTTTCTTGCATACAGTGCATGCGAAAGGCTTTTCTCCTGTGTGGATGCGGAAATAATTTATGAAATTACCCTGCTCAGAAAATCTTTTCTCACATACAGTGCATGCGAAAGGTTTCTCTCCTGTATGGGTGAAGAGATGTTCTCTCAAAGTACCCTCTTCCAAAAATCTTATCTCACATACAGTGCATGAGAAAGGTTCTCTCCTGTATGGATGCGGAGATGTTTTATCAAAATACCGTGTCGAGAAAATCTTTTCTCACATACAGTGCATGCGAAAGGTTTCTCTCCTGTATGGGTGAGGAGATGTTTTCTCAAAGTACCCTGTTCAGAAAATCTTTTCTCACATACAGTACATGCGAAAGGTTTCTCTCCTGTATGGGTACGGAGATGTCTATTTAAATCACCCGGTTGAAAAAACCTTTTATTACATACAGTGCATTCGAAAGGTTTCTCTCCTGTATGGGTACGAAGATGTATTTTTAAATCAACGTGTAGAGAAAATCTTTTCTCACATACAGTGCACGAGAAAGGTTTCTCTCCTGTATGGGTGCGGAGATGTCTATTTAAATCACCCTGTCTAGAATACCTTTTATTACATACAATGCATACGAAAGGTTTCTCTCCTGTATGGGTACGAAGATGTATTTTTAAATTACCCTGTTGAGAAAATTTTTTCTCACATACAGTGCATACGAAAGGTTTTTCTCCTGTGTGAATGCGGAGATGATTTATCAAATTACTTTTTTCAGAAAATATTTTCTCACATACAGTGCATGCGAAAGGTTTCTCTCCTGTATGGGTACGGAGATGTATTTTTAAAATACTTTGTCTAGAAAACCTTTCATTACATACAGTGCAAGAGAAAGGTTTCTCTCCTGTATGGGTACGGAGATGTCTATTTAAATCACCCTGCTGAGGAAATCTTTTCTCACATACTGTGCATGCGAAAGGTTTCTCTCCTGTATGGGTACGAAGATGTATTTTTAAATTACCCTGTTGAGAAAATTTTTTCTCACATACAGTGCATACGAAAGGTTTTTCTCCTGTGTGAATGCGGAGATGATTTATCAAATTACTTTTTTCAGAAAATATTTTCTCACATACAGTGCATGCGAAAGGTTTCTCTCCTGTATGGGTACGGAGATGTATTTTTAAAATACTTTGTCTAGAAAACCTTTCATTACATACAGTGCAAGAGAAAGGTTTCTCTCCTGTATGGGTACGGAGATGTCTATTTAAATCACCCGGTCGAGAAAACCTTTTATTACATACAGTGCATTCGAAAGGTTTCTCTCCTGTATGGGTACGAAGATGTATTTTTAAATCAACGTGTAGAGAAAATCTTTTCTCACATACAGTGCACGAGAGAGGTTTCTCTCCTGTATGCGTGCGGAGATGTCTATTTAAATCACCCTGTCTAGAATACCTTTTATTACATACAATGCATACGAAAGGTTTCTCTCCTGTATGGGTACGAAGATGTGCTTGCAATCCACCCTGCTGAGGAAATCTTTTCTCACATACTGTGCATGCGAAAGGTTTCTCTCCTGTATGGGTACGAAGATGTATTTTTAAATTACCCTGTTGAGAAAATTTTTTCTCACATACAGTGCATACGAAAGGTTTTTCTCCTGTGTGAATGCGGAGATGATTTATCAAATTACTTTTTTCAGAAAATATTTTCTCACATACAGTGCATGCGAAAAGTTTCTCTCCTGTATGGGTACGGAGATGTATTTTTAAAATACTTTGTCTAGAAAACCTTTCATTACATACAGTGCAAGAGAAAGGTTTCTCTCCTGTATGGGTACGGAGATGTCTTTTTAAATTATTCTGTCCTAAAAACCCTTCATTACATATAGTGCATGAGAAACGTTTCTCTCCTGTATGGGTACGGAGATGCATTTTTAAATTACACTTGTCAGAAAATCTTTTCTCACATACAGTGCATGCGAAAGGTTTTTCTGTATGGACACAGAGAGGATTATCAGTAATGTGGTACGAATGCTGCGTATGTAAGGCGGCCAACTGTGAAAATGTTCCTTCACATAAATTGCATTTGGAAATTTCTTTGCGAGAGGGAATCTGTGCACTGGAACCTTTTACATTTGGAAAAATTCTACATGTGTCACATGGAGTGCATTCATCTTCGGTTTCATTAGAATTCTGTTTGCAGATATGGCTTTTAATGAAAGGTCCTTTCACGGTGGAAATACATGACATTTCCTCTTCTGACATGCCGACGTTTCTTCACACGATGATCAGAAAACTATAACTGCCAACAATCTTCTGAATTTCTAAATTTGTCGACACCATAGACAATTTTATGTTTGCATTTAATAATCTGTACGGAACACCTGCAAAGAGAGGAGAAAGAAATTGCATGAGACATGTCAACACTATACCATCCCGCTTGCTTCGTATTTTTCTCGTGAAATTAATAGTAAAATATAAAAGTGTGTGTTAGGAAATGATACACATAAGCTTAGATGTTATTTTTTCCCTTTATATTCAATTTTGTTGTGCGTAATTCAAAATTTGATCACTAATTATTACGTTTAATGCTCCAAGAAATTCCAGAGATAAACAATTGATTGAAAAGTTCAGTTACCATCATATTAAAAATTCACATATATAATAAACTATACAAATTTATTACAGGAAATAAAGAAAATGTGGCTTATGGATTTGTTTAGGTATATTTGTTACGACTGCAGTTTGGCGGCTACAAATATTTTTTACTACGCGCTCTTTCCACTTTTTAATCTGAAGGTTGCGTATATAATACTACATTAGAATTGACAATAGTATAAATTCTTCAAATTTCTTTCCGTCGATCTACTGTACAATAGTGTTTTTATGTGATTCTTCAAATAATATGAATCAAACATTTCAAAAGAATTATCTATGGACCCCTTGTAGTCTATGAGATAGAAGTCAGGAATTCACGCTAATAAGGTCTTTTTCAGCGTAAACCTTTTAAGTATTGTTTTGCGAAATTATTAACACGCAAAGAAAATTCTAAACAAAATAAATCTACACAGTTATCATGCGATGCTCCTTAAAAATTACTAGTTAAAAGTTTTAAATTTTCATATTGAGAAATATTAATTCAGAACTATAAGGCACGCTATAAAACTTCCAAGCCTCAAATGTAGATGTCACCACCATACGGATAGACTTTGCGTGCAAACTTCCATCGTACTGTCATTTTTTTAACCAGAGAGAGTTTGCATTTTGTCGAGAGTGGAGACCTCCCGGTCTGATGCCCAATTTTGAACTATGTCAGATTAACTTACTTGCTTTTCTCTAAATGTTTTCAAATGTTTTGTACTGTTTAATGTAATCTGTCCCTTGTAACTGTGATTCCTAGAGTAATTGAACATGCTCTAAACTTCACCCAAAGATTTTCTTGATTACTTTTGCTTTAACACCAGTAATTACATTAATGACAGTTACAAATTGCCCCCCCCCCCACACCCAACTTTTGGCCTGAAGTAAGAGATCCGGGCTCTCTCGCGTTTTTTTTTCACAGGGTCTGGTTCCTGAAGTGTTTGTCGCCCCGACAACAAGAAAATTCGCACCCTGCGAATATGATTACAGATAAGTGCTGTTCATCTAGTATATAAAGCAAAAACGGGAAATGAATCGTGTCTGTATGTGTGTGTCAGTCACAAAAACTCAAGAACCGTGAGCCCTACCTTGATGAAATTTACACGGTTTAATGTGCTTGAAAAATCAGGATTAATGTGACTATTTTCATCCCACTACGGCGTTCCATTCTCGAATTATGTTAGAACAAGTTTGCGAGGTATCAACGGATATTTTTGTTCAAAGCCATTGTAATATTTCATTGTTGCCAGTTAAATTATAACATTTGCGTAAAAAAAATGAATTAAAAAGGTGATTTATTCATATATTCGCGCATGCAAGAATGAAATTGATATATTATTTTCATATATGTGGCAACGCCGGAATATTTCTTTTTAAAAATGAAAATATAAAGATGGAAAGTCCTTCATTTTCAATGAATGTGTTCTCAATCCATTTCAAGCCTTAAAACTAACCCAAGTTCAAACTCAAATATACTGAAGGACACATTCACTTAGCTAGAAACACGTGCGTTTAGCCTTGACGCGATGATTTATATAACTGAAGTGACATTGAAACATAGTAGAAGATTTAGTTTTGAGAACGTATTACAATCATGACCATGTCTACACACTGAACTTGAGAAACTTCGACTGCTACTACTTGAGAATATTACTTCATAAAGGCAAAGGCCCAAACTGTTTCAGAGATCTTGGAACAGTCGATGGAGTAGAATACGCTACATATCATACTGCTTGCTTGGCATTGGGAATACTCGAGAACGCCAGTCAATGGGACGAAACAATGAAGAAAGAGTGAACAATGAAGAAAGAGTTTGATTCGCCACCAAAGATCAGAACGCTCTTCGCAGTCATTTTGTCGTTTTGTGAACCATCAAATCCTAAAACATTATGGGAGAGTCACAAAGACTGCATGTCATAAGACATAAAAAATCGAGTAAAGTCTAGAGCAATCAGAATTATACATTGTCGCAGTTGATAAAAAAAGAAATCAAAAATGTGTACCAGTGACGTAGCGAGCATAACTGGCGCCCGGGGCACGATATCTTTTTGGCGCCCCCCTTTCTGAAAAACATAGTAATATAATATATAGAATTAGTGAAAAGGACCATTTGGCGTCCCTGTGCGAGTGGCGCCCGGGGCATGATAGACCCCCTTGCCCACCCATCGCTACACCACTGATGTGTACTGGCAAGTAGTAAAATAGCAACAAATTAGTTAATAAATGCATTTTTATTACTGAAAAAATGAAATTAATTTGTTTAAGAGTTCTTATAACTTTAGAACATCATAACATGAAGCTAATCATTAAAAAAAATAACAGAAACATAATCCCGGGCGAAGCCGAGTAATAAATCTAGCTCTACATGAATCATGCTCTTCTATTCTGAATAAAAAATTGTAATGATCTTTCTCATTTGTTTACTTGTGGTTTCAAATCATCATATGAATCAAACGGTGTTAATATTCCATCTGGAATTGTAAAGTAACAATTTAACATAATTAATTATTGTCAACATAATTATCATTGCGACTGAAAAACGATACTCGTACCGATGCGCGAAGTAGAGCAATAAAAATTTCGCCACGGTAACCTGTCACCCTACTCGCATGTTTCATGACGTGCGGGAGGGTGTTTGTTTATGAACGGTAATTTTTCGTAATAAATGATTGATGGATTGATCACCATTTCTTTTAATCTTTATTTGTACATTTCAAAGATCTTTTCCTACTATGAATCTTTATTTTTTGGAATATAAAAACTTTTCAAGTGGGAGTGCAGGGTGATTGATGATAATTAAAGTTCAATATGATTAAAGAAGTTTTTATAAAAATTGGTATTCCTTGATATTTCTTTAATAAAAAATATTGGTATATCCTAACTATCTCACATTTTTTCAATTTCTATTAGCATTTTTTTTTTGGGGGGGGGGGGGATTGGAGAGGGGTGTTTAAATGTAAGTAAGGTTTTAATTAAAGTTCGATTTTTCTAGAAACCGTTAATTCTTAATTTTTGTATTCCTACAAAACGTTGCAAACAATCTATACTTATATATAAAGAGAGAGCGATTTTGTACGTGGAGGGTAATCTTCAGAGCCACTGTACCTATTTGAAAAATTCTTTCACTCTTTTAAAGGTACATTATTCCAGATGGACATAGGCTATATATTATGTATATCTAATCAGTAGAAATAAAGTTAGGAGCTTAATCCTAACAATCTCCATTGTTACCGCTACTGTCCTCTACCGCTTTTTGTGCCGAAGTCTTCAACGATCTTTAGCGTGGTGCTATCTATACTTATATATAAAGAGAGAGAGATTTTGTACGTGGAGGGTAATCTTCAGAGCCACTGTACCTATTTGAAAAATTCTTTCACTCTTTGAAAGGTACATTATTCCAGATGGACATAGGCTATATATTATGTATATCTAATCAGTAGAAATAAAGTTAGGAGCTTAATCCTAACAATCTCCATTGTTACCGCTACTGTCCTCTACCGCTTTTTGTGCCGAAGTCTTCAACGATCTTTAGCGTGGTGCTATCTATACTTATATATAAAGAGAGAGAGATTTTGTACGTGGAGGGTAATCTTCAGAACCACTGTACCTATTTGAAAAATTCTTTCACTGTTTGAAAGGTACAGTATTCCAGATGGACATAGGCTATATATTATGTATATCTGATCAGTAGACATAAAGTTAGGGACTTAATCCTAACAATCTCCATTGTTTCCGCCACTGTCCTCTACCGCTTTTTGTTCCGAAGATTTCAACGATTCTTGTCGTGGTGCTATCGCGGTGGGCTTCTGTTCTGACGCTAGCGGTTCGAACCTAGCCGTTCTCCGGCACGCCTTTTTCTTTTAAAAAATTTATTTTAATTATTAACTAACATAAAATTAATTTAAGGTATTATTTTGGTTATTATTAAGGCAAAAAAGATTTACAATTTATTGGCTATCAACTGGAAATTTCTTAGTATAATATTTTGTTCATCCCGGACAAAGTCGGGACGGGCCGCTAGTTATATATACAGAGGCTGTTCGCACATTTTTTAGACGATTTTGGTAAGCGGTAATAAAAAATCGTTGGCTGCAAAAGAAATAATTGCAATTGTACAATGTTTTTAAAAGTCAAAATTATCGTCTGCGGCTTGAAAGTTTTGGTTTTATTCAAAATGGCGTTTTTAACAAAGCAGTGGTTCGAAAGCTACATTTAGGCTCTTTCCGAAAAGAAATATGCATACTCCGTTATCCAAAAACGATGTGAGAGTCATGGTTTTGTGATATCTAAAGCGTCGATAGGTAATATCGTCAACAAGAAAGGAAAAAACCGTCAAATTGGAGCCTCAAGTGGGACAAAAATTCCAAACAATTATCCAAGGAAAAAACGGACATCTTCGACTATTTCAAAGGTACGTTGTTTAATGTTAAAAGAAAATCCCCCTAGTCAAAGGACAGTTGCAAAATCATTAAAATGCTCGGTGTCCGCTGTAAACAAAATGATAAACGTTGATTTAAATCTTAAGAAAGCGAAAAAAACGCAATGTGCATCGTCTTCTTCCAAATCATATCGCTGAACGCAGGACACGCTGCAGAATTCTATATGAGAAACACTTATCCAAAGAAAAATGGAAAACAATTGTCAAAATAGATGAATCATGGGTGTATTTAAATGATTGCAACAAAAAAAGAGCCATTTAATAATCATAAAAGGGGAGAAAAAAATTTAAGTACATGGTTCAAAGAATCGAAAGAAAGTTTTTCTAAGGGATTCATGATTGTTGCTGGTTTTTCTTATAATGGCAAGTTAAAAATAAAGAGAGTGGGAAAAAATGTCAAGATTAACTCCAAATACTATCAGGAACATATTTTATCGCCAATTTTTCTGAATGAAATACCATCGCTTTACCCACAGTGCCATCAATCTGTGAGACTCCATCAGGACAAAGCTAGCAGTGACACATCAAAATCCACTGTAAATTTCATAAAAGAAATGAAACAAAAAACTGGTATCAAGGCCAAACCATTCACTGATATCCCTACTAAATCTCCCGATGTATCACCTATGGATTTTTGTGCTTTCGGACTTTTAAAATCTGCATTATCCAAACGTCGTCCCAAAACCCTTACAGGACTCTGGAAAGCTGTTCAGGAGGAATGGGATAGAATACCTCTTCTGACACTTCAAAAGGCATTATTATCCTGGAAATTGCGGTGTCGAAAGATAGTTCAGAATAAGGGATGTCAAATAGAACATTTAAAACACAAGAATTTTATGTAATTTAGTTTTGTGAATACAATATACATCGTCTAAAAAATGTGTGAACAGCCTCTGTATAATCTGATTTCTGTCAGTAAAGACATAGGGTGTAGTAAAATTCTAAAGTCGACTAGTTCAAAAGAATTAACTTTCTTCAAAGCTTAAGATAACTTAAATATAAGAAAATTGTAATGTAACTAATATACAACAATACCATCATTAAACCGCACAGAGACATTCCACACTATGGCATGATAACAGTGTTGAAGGCTAAGAAAAATAAACGACAGAATACCGCCGAACAAAGTTTATATACTATCAAGACATTATATATACAACGGTTATTTGCCCAGGTGCAGTTAAAGCTGCTGTGTACTAACCTTATAGACTTTACGCCTGTTTACAAACAAACACTGCGACGCCGATCGCTGGTTGGCAAAACATCCGTTGATTTATCATGACGTTCTATGATCCGGCTAACAACAAATTCGATATAAAATTATCAAATTATGCGAATACTTTAGACAGATCTTAAAAACAAACTTACGTTGATAAAATAATCTTTAAAGAAGAAGATGGGGGTTTCTTTTGCCTTCTAGATCCCTTTTTATTAAAAAAATGAAGACTGGAAGGATGACATTTTCTATGGCCAGTCGTAAAGAAATCCGACATCAAACGATTTTTGCACTTTACACCAGGGAAAAAAAAAAGTTAGAACCCTTTGTTTGTTGTAAGTTTGATTTGTATAATTTTATATGGCCTTCCCTAAATATTTAAAACTGTCAATAACTTTGCTGATCTTACTTCACACGTGTTGAATTATGTGTAAATTGTATCGTGGTATCTATTTTATTCTTATTACGTATTTATGACGATTCCATTTTACTGAAAAATTAGTTTTGAATCTGAAAAATTAATTTAATTAGTTAAATTCTTAACTTGATACACTCTTTTTTTTAAGTTGTTATATCATGTTATCCTTGCTTCTGGAAAGGGGGTAAATGAATAAAATGCATCACATTACACAGTGAATTAACAATAAAAAATTGCTGCGAATAGCACTATTTCAGTTGATTGTTTACAGTAATATAACTGTTTTACTGACATTATAGCTTGCATTAATGATGCATTAATGCTTGCCTGAACATTATAGCTTGCATTGATGATGAAAATATTTAGTTAAAAATACTTTGCCGTTTAAGTTATTTAAATTTCTAGGTATTTATATTTAATTGTTCTGAATGCTTTAATAAATAAATGCTCTTTTTTAAAAAAGGGAAAGTACAAAAGATTTGTTAAAATTTCAATATTAATATTTCCATGGTTTATCAGAAATTTATAAAAATATTAAGGAGGGATTATTTGTCAAGAATAAATTTTAATATCTTAAGAGGTTTTATATATTTGTTGTCTATGTATTGTGGCAATTTCCCCCCCTCGAGGCGAGTAGGAACACCATTAAAATCGCCGCTAGCCGTGAACCGATGCTAAAGAATGGCAGACCCCGCGAGCGGAAGAGGACCACAAAGTTTAAAGTTAAGGTGACCCATAGTTCGGTTCGACACCCGCAAAGTAATAGTGTGGAAAGATGGCATCGAACTATAAAACGGTTAATTAAGGTTTTATGTTTAGAGTCAGGGCAAGATTGGGAGAGCATTCTCCCCGCCGCTTTACTTGCATTACGGACTGTGACCCACGAGTCAACAAATTTTAGTCCGGCAGAACTGGTCCACGGGAAAAATCTGAGAACCCCCGAGACTTTGCTCTACGAGCATTGGACCAATGCGGAAGATGAAGAAAGCGCTGTTACAGAGTATGTGTTCGGGTTGTTAAACCGCCTAAAAAGATGTCAGGAACTCGCTTCAGAACGAGTTATAGAACAACAAGGGAAGAGGAAAAATTATTACGACCGAGACGCAGTTCAGAGAAGGTTCAGACCAGGGGATAAGGTTTTGGTTTTAGCAGCTTCCAGACCAAATCGACTTGCTGTACAATGGGTAGGGCCCGCGACAATCGAGAGTCAGTTGTCTGACACTAACTATATTGTGCAGGTGCCAGGTAGATCTGCGAAGTCGCAAATTTATCACATAAATTTGTTAAAACCATATCATCAGAGGGTGGAAAATGTAAATTTTCTGTTGAATGAAGAGGTAGGTCAGGAAAAATCCGATTCGGACTTAGAAATACCGTATCCTGTCGCGAACCCGACTCTTTTCGATTTCGACGAAATCGTTAAAGAGAACGACTTAGGAAATAGGTGTACGCCCGACCAAATAAATCAGCTGGGAAAACTACTAGGATCCCACGCTAAAATATTTTCTAATGAACCCGGTCGCACTAACTTCATCGAGCATGACATCCAGCTGATAAGCGATAAACCTGTTCGATCAAAGCCATACAGAACTTCTCCCCGACAAAACGAAATATTAAAAACCGAAATAAAGCGCATGCTAGATCTCAATATCATAGAGATAGGTGAATCAGACTATACGTCTCCTATGATTTTGGTAGAAACTCCGGGTCGAGACCCCCGACCATGTATTGATTACCGGAAACTGAATTCAATGATCAGGGTAGAATATTTTCCGCTACCAAATATAGAGGAAAGGGTTGAAAAGGTCAGTGCCGCGAAGTACATCACGGTCATAGATTTGACAAAAGGTTACTGGCAGATACCCCTGAGTCCCCGGGCGCAGAGACTCGCTGCGTTCGTGACAACTTTTGGGACGTATCGACCCTTGGTAATGCCATTTGGGTTAGTAAATGCCCCGTATAGTTTCTCGATGTTTATGTCTCGACTCTTACAAGGTTGCGAAGAGTTCGGGGTTCCCTATCTAGACGATGCGGCTATTTTCTCGGAAAGCTGGGAAGAGCATTTGAACCATATTGATATTGTGTTAAAAAAGATCGCGCAAGCTAAACTAACGATAAAACCTGCCAAACGCCAATTCGCACAGAACCAAGTGAAGTACTTAGGGCATATTATAGGAGGGGGAAGCAGAACACCTGCTCAAGCAAAGGTCGAAGCGGTGTTAAATTTTCCTCCCCCGAAAACGAAGACGCAGGTGCGCCAATTCTTAGGACTTAGCGGGTACTATTCCCGGTATATAATGGGATACGCGCTTATAGCGGAACCATTGACACGCTCTTTAAAGGGTCGAAACCGGAAGGAAAGTATTGAGTGGACAGAGGAGTGTGAAAGCGCCTTCCAAGAACTAAAAACAAAACTAACGGAGAAACCAGTACTATACGCTCCCGATTTCTCTAAGGAATTCGTAATACAAACCGACGCGTCCGACAAAGGAATAGGGGTAATATTGGCACAAAAGGGACCAAATAATGCGGAACATCCCGTTTTGTTTTTAAGCAGGAAGTTCACTGAGAGTGAGCAGAAATATTGTGCGACCGAAAAAGATAGCGCCGCAATTATCTTCGACTTAAAAAAGTTGCGACATTATTTAGATGGACAGCCATTTACGATCGAAACCGATCACAACCCACTGGTTTTCCTGAAGAATAATGCCGGAAATAACCATAGACTTATGAGGTGGTCTCTAGCTATGCAACCATTTAATTATAAGATTGTTCATAGGCCAGGGTCACAAAATAAACACGCAGACTGTCTCAGTAGAGCAGACTGATTTAAAAATAAATTGAATTGAAACATTTTTCATTTTTTTTTCGTATTGTAATTGGAATGAATTGTATTGTTTTTAAATTAAGAAATTGTGATAAGATAAAGTTTTCTTTTTAGTTGAACCTCTAAACCTAAGATAGTGTTGTAAATATGAATGTTTTTTTTGTGTTTCTGTAAATATAAATGACATTTAATGTTTTAATTGAGGTATTGTGTTAGTGTAAAATTTTTTTTATTGTAAATTAAGTGTAACATGAATAGTAAACTTAACCTAGAAGTTGATGCATAAATTAAAATTGTTAGGAATGCCTCTGGAGATGGAATACAAGTAAGATACCTGTACCTAACCCTTGATTTTCAGATTTTGCAGAACCGCAAAATCTCTTCAAAGGGGGGAGGGGCTGTGGCAATTTCCCCCCTCGAGGCGAGTAGGAACACCATTAAAATCGCCGCTAGCCGTGAACCGATGCTAAAGAATGGCAGACCCCGCGAGCGGAAGAGGACCACAATGGGCACCTCTTCGGGACGCATTCCTGGGATGAAAAGAGGAGACAGTCTGGCGCCATATTTTGACAGTGGCCGACAATGACAGTTTACGCCCTGAAACGAGATCGCTAATGAGTGAGCGGGCGATGAAGATGTAATAATCGGCATCGTTTTTTGCGCACGGCTAGACGCTCAGCCTATCCGGAGCGAGCTATAGAGAGGAGGCTAGAAAGAATTCCGCCAGGGATCAAGTTTTTAAAATAAGCCGACGAGGGCTTGAAGACCAGTTTTGTGCGGAGAGTTTTTCCTTAGAGAGTTTAGGAGTGATACCTGATCTCCTAGCTCCACGCACTTTTAAGTGACTTGTTTTTTGTGAGGCTCTGCCCTCTACGTGAGAAGACCCTTTTTCACCGAGAAAGGTCGGGGAAACCGATCGGAACTTGATCTCCCCAATTGTGTTATTTCAGAGAAGCTGCTAGCTTCCAGTGGACGAGTGCGGGCCCTTTTTTCTGTGACCTGACCAGCAGTTCGTCGCCTCGTTTTAGCGACAGTGTGCTCCATCCTTGAGAGACAGATGACGATTCCTACTCCAACTTCTACGGACTGCTTTGTATATATATTATTCGAGATCGCGGCCTAACCGTGTTTATTAAATAAAACTGAAATCCTCATTATCTTAAAAGTCTCTATTTTAGTAAGCTGTCTACCTTACACGTAACCTGTGACACTACCTAAGTGTCTGCTTTTGACACAAATCGCAGGAATACGTTACAGTATGCTATCATCAGGTGCCATAGGTTTATATTCCTCTTAATTAATTAAAAAGAGCTTAATCTATATAAAGTTTTTGTCTTGTACCTAAATTAGGTTTGTATATTCTCTAAGTTAAAATTTTTGTAAATATAATTTAAATATGTTTTGTTGTAAATATATTTTAATTAAGTAAAAAGAAAATGTTGCTATGAAAGCAATATTTAAGTGCGGAGATATAGTTTGCACAGAATGCTCTCTGATATATGAAATACATAATGTTGGCAAAATGTGCCAGTCTGAAGTGTATATTTTTAGTAATTAGGTTTTATTCACGTGTATATTTTTCATCCTTCGGAAAACGATATATGTCAACACTATATCCTTTTGAATGCCTGAATGTGCACACATAAGCTAAATAACTCACTAGCATAATGATAATTTAAATCAATAAGCAGTTTCAAAAATATGTAAATGTTTGAGTAGAGCTTTGCTAACATGTGCACGATGCAAAATGCCGAATGTTTTGCCTACCAGGGGGGGGTGCTTAAGCGTGACGTCACTTCATGACGTTTCCAGCAGAAAGCCTATAGGTGAGTATATTGTCTAGATTTGGATTACTTTACAATTATGTCATATTTAAATCTGCAACAAATGGCTGAAACAGTAAACATAATTTCATTTTGGATTATTATTTTATTAAACTGTTAGAAGTATTCTGTAAAATTGAAGGATAAAGTCCATTTATTACTATTGCAATAAATGATTTTATTCTGTTAGAGAATATTTACTTTTAGAATCCTGTTAGTAGAAACTGAGAAAAACAACTGAAAGAAAAACGATCATAAACAAGTCATGATTATGATGTATGCATGCATTCCATCTATTAATTGTCTTCTGCATAATATAACAGATATAAATACTGTTAAATTGTAAAAATTACAAGTTTTTACTCTTTCAGATCTTTATCTAGTGAGTATTGTCTGAAAGGAACTAATAATTGCTATGCGTCATTTAAAAGTGTTATATTTTTTAACAGCTTTATGCATAATTTTATAGAAGTTTTTTTAATGACAAATGTTATTGTTTCTATTTTACCTGGGTGGTTAAAAAAAAGAAGGAACTGATTGATGTTGTAATTTTTTTTCAAGTTCTAGTACTGAAAGTCCTGCTGTAAATGCATGTTATACTTGTCATATATATATATATATAAAAATTTTATAGATATATTTGTCTTTTTTCTGGGGGTACGCAATGATATGGCATATCCCTACGTTTTTTTAAAAGGTATTATTTTGGCTAAACTTAACTGAAATTTTAAGAAACTTAGGGATCAATAGTTAATATAAAACAAAAAATTTTTTAAATTGCGAGTTTTTTGTTCCCCTGTGACATGACATGTGAAAACATGGTATTAAAAATACGCACCTTTATTTGAGAAAACCGTATACTCACCTATTTTTTTTAGAAAAAAAATCTGTGTACATACATATATGTGTATGTATGTATGTATTTCTTCATAACAATAACTTTTTTTGATGTTAGAAGTAATTCACATGTACCTAAGATGGAAGTGAAAGCGATTTTGTAATCATCTAACTAAGCTTGATTAGAAATATATTATTTATTTATTTTATTATTTTTAAGGCATCTGATCATCGCTGAAAGTGATTGATTTTTCATTGAAAACCCTTTATCTTCCCCAATTAAATGTTCAGTTTAATTTCTGAACATTTTCATTAATAATGTTAAATTCAAAAAATAAAAATTTTATATCATCTTGAGAATAATAATTATTAGCTATGTGTTTCAACTTTTGTCCTTTGTAGGTCATTGTGAAATTTTTAAAAAAATGTTTCTTTTGCTGCTGCCTATTATGAAGCTTAAATATTTTCCATCCATATTAATATGTAAGTATATTTATTTCTATATATCTCTTTAAATAGTTTAATTACCAGGTTGTTCATTAAAATGTGTGTCGAACAAGAAAAATATAGTATTCACAAGTGTGACATTGTTTTTATGAAAGCTCTTTCTCAAAATATAACTTTAAATTAGTATGTGTAGTTAATTGTTTACTGTTTAATCATTAGGTTAAAATAATGTGTTTTATATGAATATTCAGTAAATGATTAATTTACTGAGTAAAGTTGTCTAAAATATCAGTGTATTAAGCTAAATGAGTACTTGCTCAGTGCTGCTGTAAGATTAAAAAGCAGTGTCTTATCAGTGGACTTTTTTGGCTAGTAGATTTTAACAAAGAAATTTAAAAACCTATTGGAATATGTTACTTTTTTACTTGCACATTATCATATTTTCATTTTCAAATTATATATATATATATATATCTTGTAAATAATGAGAAATATATCTTTATAATGTTACTGTTTAGAGCAGGCCTGCACAACTGAAAATGTGATGACGGCCATATAACTTTATGGAAAGCTGTTGTGGGCTGCAAGAAAATAGGATTAATGAAAAAAAAATTTCTAATACATTATTGATTATTTTTAGAATTTAATAAATATTAATATCCACTGCTTATATTCTCTTCTCGTACTATTATAAATCTAAAAATAATCTGTATTTTGCTTGTGATCCAGAAGATTATTTGTTTTAACATTACATATCACTAAAGCTTTTTTACATATTCCATTCATAAGTAATTAATTGTTGCTTAGTATATGTTGAATTTTGAAAACTAGTTCATTCTAAAATATTTTTCAATCCAGTATACTGTATAAATAACAGTAAAGAATTTGCCATTTTTGAATCATGTTATACTTACAAAAAGTTCTAATCAGTCAACTAAAGAAATTTCATAATTAATGGACCCTGAACAAGTGTGCATTAAAATTAACTTATTAATATTCTATATAACAAGCATTCAAGAAAGTAACAAATGAATGATATGTGGCAATGTTTGAAAGTATGTAAAAAGTGTTTTTAAAAATGTTAATGTAAACATCCTTTAAATTTCTGTCATAGGAGGGAAATTCTAACAGTATAATTATCAATACTGCTAAATAATAAGAATCTAATGCACAAGGTATGTGGAGAAAAAAATGAGGTATAAGGAAAGAATACGAGGAATGTGGAGAATTCAATTTACAAAACATGAGGTGTTAAAAGTATTATATAGATATTCGAAATACAAGAAAATATTTAATAAATAAATAAAAACAAAGACTGTATAGCTCATATAAAACACATAAATGCCTATCAGGTTATTTTCTCCTTGTAATTAAATTTTTAGGGTCATACTTTGAATGTTTATAATAGAGTATTTCAATTATTAGAACTGAAAGGCAAATTGAGAACTATAAATAAATATTTTATAAAACAACTAAAATTGTTTACTTGAGTTTAGCCTGAAAGCACAAGGTCTTAAGGAAACCGATGATATAGATTACTTTGATACTTATTCTCCTGTTATATCTTGTTAGATTGTTTATGACCATATTTGTAAACCTCAACGATTGGACACATTGTCATCTTGACATAAAATGTGAATATGATGTTTAAAATTAAACTACATACATGAAACAACCTGAAGAATTTGTAAGTAAACAAAAAGTGGACTATGTTTTAAAATTTTAAAAAAAAATTATATTGTTTACATCAAGCTGGACCTGAGTGGTTCTATGAACTTGAAAAATTTTTTATAGAATTAGGTATTCATAAACTTGAAAATTGCAATTGTGACTATAAATATGGAACAAATGCCACCATTCTTGGATATGTAGATGATTTAGCTTTATTTGCCTCGGATAAAATATCACAAGAAAAGGCAACACGTCTAATAAAAAGAAAATTTCACCTTATGAATTTAGGAGAAATTTCAGAGATTTTAGGTGAAGAATTCGAAAGTAAAAATAATAAATTCATAATGCACCAAAAGAGTTACATTGAAAAAAGTATTTAAAACATTTCAATAGGTAAAAGTATTTTACTAATCAGTCTAAGAATCATCGTCAACAAGGTCAATGAAGAAAAAATAGTGTTAAAGATGTCCCATCATCATCATTCCAGCCCAGGATGGGCCAAGGCCTTTTGAACCAGACGTTTCCAGCCACCTCTACTAGCAGCTAACTCCTCCAACCCCTAGTTTTAAGGATTAAACAATCCTCCACAACTGTATCCACATAGCGAAGTTTAGGTCTTCCTCTTCTTGTGTTAATTCCTCTAGCCAAGAAAATTTCCTTTAGTATGTTAATGCCATTCATACGGATAGCATGCCCAACCCAATTAAGGAGGCATAATTTAATATTATGAACATCTGGCTCTTTGATCATTCTGTATAATTAGGAGTTGCATCTTCTGCGCCTGACATCATTCGATTGTGCCAGTCAGAATTCAAAAAGTAAAAATAATAAATTTGTAATGCACCAAAAGAAAAAAAATGAAGCAAGTATTTAAAGCATTCCAATAGGTAAATGCATTTTACTAATCAGTCAAAGAAACACTGTAAGCAGGGTCAATGAAGAAAGTATTATTAAAGATGTCCCATACAGATCACTAATTGAGGGTTTAATGATTTTGTCCTCAAGGACCAGACCAGATATAATGCATTCTGTAACATTGTATCTCAGTAGTCCTGAAGAACATTGGAAGTTATTGTGTCAAGTTTTACAATATAAGTCAGCATTGTATTGATTTAACTGTGTGATTTTGATTTAATGGCTTTTTCTGATGAGAGTTGGGCTTCTTGTCAGGATGACAGAAAATCAATAAGTGGTTATGTTGTCATGTTTGGTTATATCCCTACATATCATGGTAGTCATGTAAGCAAAAATCTGTTGCTCTTTCAAGTATGGGGGCTGAATCAGAAGCAGTTAAAGAAATAATGACTATCTAAATGATTGTTTGTATTTTAATGTAACTAAAATTTCCCCCAAAATATATTGTGATAATCAAAGTGCATTACACTTTTTGAGAAATTTTGTTGAAAATAAACAAACCAAACATGTCAACACACGCTACTTTTTTTTCAAAGAACTTTTGGATCAAAATTGTTTTATATTTTTGGAAAGCATATTGCTGATTTGTTAACTAAGCCTATGGCAGTTGAAAAGTTGAAGCTGTATTGTAATTATTTATTTACTGAAGTTTAAGGTTTTGAATATGTCATGAAAAATGGGGTCGTTACTTGTGATTGAAGTATGGTAACATCGCATAAATGTTTCATTTACAGGAACATACTTATGGTAGGAACGAGTTTCAGGGACTGGCAAGCAGTATTGAAACTGATTATGTAATTCATTTCCATGGTTGGCCACTTCTACACTTGAAACATACATGAACTTAATGCCGCGAATGTTTTTGGTCATAGAAATTAAACATTTCTCCAGGAGAAACGACCCGATTTTTAGTTGTCATCTGTAAGCTCCTCTTGGTCACTTCTCTCTTTGTAGTTCCTTGTACCTCATCATAAGCATTTTTCCCATGGCTAGTTGCCAAAAAGTGCCATTATGCTTGATGGCCAAAGTCTTTCTCATGATGGCAAAGGATTATGAAATTCTTTTTATTTTTCTACTGGCGAGAAACTCTATCGTTAAAGTAGACGATATTCGACACTGATGGGCAAACAACAAGCAATGAATAAGCAACATATTTTCTTCAGGCTAAAAAGTTGTAGCTTATTCTCGTAGCAAGTTGAGAACACTTAAAAGCAGTAGCTGAAAATAGAAGATTTACCACAGAGATTCTCTTGTGAAAAGTGGACTGCAAATTTTGAAACTTCATGAAAAACTCCTTTAAATAGTTGAAGGGTTTAATAGAGCTAAATACCTACTAAAACTTGAATTACCAAATGATGATTCAATGAGATAACATGCAATATAAAAGATACAAAATACCCACAATTTTTCTACCCTGAGTAGATGTATGTGTCTATATCGGAACAACAAATTCTGGTACATCAATTTACAAATACTAGTCAGTGAACTCTTTATAAAATATTAAAAAGCCTGTGAAATGAAAGTTATTACAGAATTAAAATGATATGAATAACCATAAGACATCCTTAGGAACAATATGCCTAATAGGATAGAAAATGTGTAAAATATTAATTATCGAAGGTCTACCTTTAATGTGATTGGACTTATTAGATGCCACTGCGCCCTGTGCCAGTAAAGAACAGCACACAAAATAAAAAATAGGTCTGAAAGGATGTACTGTGATCATTTAGATGCCTTCTACAATGCCTGACTAAATGTAGCCACTATGGTTTCAAACAAGTTTTAGTCGGAACCACGGAGCCTGCGACTTATCTAGAAGTCACTCAAGAATTTTGGGAAGCACGATTACAGAAATGTAAAAGGAAATTTAATTTATGAGTATGTGGATGAACCAATAAGTAACTAGAAAGAAATGTCTGAGGTTCATTGATTTAACAACTGTAAGGTGGTGTATGATGTTTAACAAAATATGCAAAATGGACTGTATGAGCAATAACAATTTAATAGCGGGGCTTTGTTTGCCAAAGGAAACTCTGCTTGTTGCAGGAGCTCCTTCTAGGATGGATACAGAGTTTGTTCTGATTCTTACATGCTGCTAGAGGGCGAAGTGGGTGGAGGCATTACGTCATACATTATTACGTAACAACAACTACTGTACAAATCTACAAAGGCTAGAGAACTCAGTTCCAGTCAATTCCACAGAATGAACATAGGTAAGAGAAATTCCCTTGACATAAGTAAAAATGATTCAAAATAATGACCAAATGAAATGCACAAAATATTCCAAGAAATGTTAGCATTAACACCTAAACTGCCTTCATCATGCTTCGGAAACCCAATAAAAATTCTACAATACTACAAATAACAGCTACTGGTATTTCAAATGCATTTATATCTATAAGGTTATTTTTAACAATTCATGTTACCGTGGCATCAAAAAAAAGTAGCTCTTCTGAATTAAAATTAAAACACCTGAGGTGAACAATATCGCAAGATAGACTCAACAGCCTTGCAATACTGTCTATAGAGCATGTAGAAACAAGGAAATTAAAATTTCATCAATTCATAAATGACCTCTCTGATAAAAAAAAAAAAATAGGATAATAGTAAATGAGTTTGTTCTGTAAATAAAATATATGTAGTCTAAGTTTTTCCTTTTTTATAAATGTACATAAAAAAGGAAATATGACTACCTTCCTAATTTTTTTATTTTATGCTTCACTTTAAATTTTTATCATTTAATATAAATTAGAATTTATTATATATTAATATATATTAGACTCAGCTAAAATTTCTGCAATTAGGCTCAAAATTGACTAAGGTCAGCACTTATCAAAAGCATGAATGACAAGAACTCGGATTTAAAATTATCCAGAATAAAGTTATTAATTGTTATACTCTATTACTTGAATATATTAAGTTAAAGTCAAAATTTTGAAATTTCTAAATATCAAATTGTAGAATTCACAAAAAATCTTCAATTTTGTTTATCCATCAAATTTATTTAAACTATGTTTAAAACAAAGTTATATGTAACTAACTCTTAAGGCTGCTCTGTACTTACCCTACTGGATTCGCTGACCTCAATGTAATCTATGAAAATGTGTCTATATGTGTTAATGTGTTTTAAATGCTGATGTTGTGCTGACATTTAAAGTTCATTTCCAACATAACATGTTTTGGTAAATTATATATAAGTGTGATGTGAAAATATTAAATACTGATAGTTATTACGATATAAGTGGCTGGTAAAACTTTTTTTTTATTTATTTATTGGCTGGTGAACCTTTGTTTCAAATAATACAAAATCAAATACTTAAAAGTTTCTTCTCCTTTCTTTACCAACCCTCTAAATTTATCTCACGGTAACACAATACATCTAGCTGTGCCATTTTGTTTTGAACTCTCTCATGAACCCAAGGATTAAGAAATAAAGATACCATGACATCGGAATTTAAAGGTTTAACAGAATCCCTGGGCACCAAGAAATTCTGAGAAAAGGGGGAGCATGTTGTTTACAACATCGTCGCGCAAGCATACATCGAGAGGCTCGTCGAAACTCCCCAAGGCCAACAGGAGGCTGAAGAACGAAAAACTATTTCTTTTACGCATCAGGTTGGATGGAGAAGTAAGGTGGCTCCTGAACTCCAGAAGTTTTAAAGAGTTTCCTGAGAGACGCCACCGGACAGAAGGTTTGACTTCTGACAAGTCCAGGGACGCAGCCCCAGAAAAAGATGCTGGAGATCAAGCTCAATCTGACGAGGGTCATGAAGAGCTGGAGTGCAAAATAAAAAAATAAATAAATAAAACCTAAAAAAAGAAAAAAAGTTTTACCTGCCACAAAAATCATAATAACTATCAGTATTTAATATTTTCACACCACACTTATACATAATTTACCAAAACATTATGTTGGAAATGTACTTTATATACTTTAAATGTCAGCACAACACTGATAAATTCTTTTAGTAGATGAAATTTATAGTATAAATCCTGTTGCAAGGTGAAGAAAAGTTTAGGCTATCCAAAAATATCATTTTTATATGATTGTTAGTATTTAGGTAGCTGGAAATAGTACACAAATTTTCTCCATACATTAACATTCAGGTGACTGAATCCAATGGGGTTAGTGCACCGCAGCCTTAACAAAACAGATAGTGAGTAAGAGTTCAACATGAAATGCAAAGGAAAGAAAAATCTTCTGATAAATGATTAACAGAATCAATAAATTTTTTTCAAACAGTTTTCATAAAACAACTTTTACAGAATGTTTATACAAATTTCCCTTATGCCAAATGAAAACTTACAAGACTATATTTTCATGTTTTGATACAATTCTCTTTTACATAAAAGGTTTAATATAATTCTATAACGATGGTTTTAACTTTATTTCATCTAGACATATTAATCATTTCATGCTTATTCCATCACAGTATAATTATACTATGCTTATTTTTGACACTTTTACTGTAGTTACTTTCTATTCAATAAATATTTTTTAACCCTAAGATTGGGAAGGGAGGGATATATAAATCCTAAAACAACAAGTATCAATTTGATTAACACTGATCCTAAGGACAGAAACTATGTATATTAAAAATTTACCCAAGACATGAACAGCAAGAAAGCATTTATAAATTTTGCCAATAAAGAATAATCTATTGAATATAAAGAATATGCAGGCAAGAGGGCAGAGAATTAAAATCTAGTTCTAAACTGACCCAAGTACAATTTTACAGTAAAAAAAAATCTTAAAAAATCATATAAAGGCTATCATAAATATCAGTTAATGCAGATTTTGTAAATCTTGAAATGTTTCAAACAAAGAAGTCTTTAAAATTCACGGTACAGAGAAAATTAGACATTTTTATATATAATACACTAATAATTGTGTACATCTCAATAAATTTTTTCTGCTTTAATAAGAATTTCCATTTTAAATATTAAATATTACTTTTAAATCATCCTTTTTGAAATAAATTGATTTAAAACTTTAAACAAGCCTATTATAATGAATATGAATATCATGAAGCTACAGAAGGAGGCGCAGCTCAGTGTTAAAAATGTGTCTCCCTTTTTGTCGCCGCCACTAGAGGGCGCTCGCGTGCACTAGCGGGCGGCTTAGACACGGACAACCATACGCTTTAATATGGATTTTTTGTATTTTTCCTAGCGAAAACAAGTTGTTTTATTTTAGTGCGTATTTAATATGAATTTATTTATTCAATTTAACAATTTTTTATTTTCATTCAAAATCTTTATTTCAAGTGTTTTTTTTTGCTACAATTCAATAAAATTCTTAAAGGAAATGAGTAAATAAACTTTTTCAGAATAATTGTGTATTGGTTTCAGAATAAATTAGTTCAGAATTTTGTAATAATTTAATAATTAAGGAAATGAAATTACAGAAAAGAATTGTGAAGAAAGTTTTTTATCATTGTTCATAATCTTTTATTGAAAAAAAATGTGAGAAATAATACTGATTAACCAAAACACACACACACACATAGTAGAAAAGCAACATTTTCTATCAATCACAAATAAATTCTTATCAGGACTAATAAAATAGGAAGTCAATTCAGTATTTAATCAGACAATACTTTAAAATATCTTCCTTTGGAAAAAAAATCAGTCAAAGCATCTCAGATTACACTTTTTAAAACCGGAGGTATAATCGTCAAGTTAGTAAATTACTGAATGCAAATTTTTTCAGCGAATTAAAAAGAAAAAAACAAATAACTTTGACACGGACAAATCAGCTATATTTTTGAATTTTCACAAAGTACGCATTTTATTGCATATGCAGATTTTGCATAAGCATTTATAGTAACAACATTGCTTATCATACAATGAAAACTTATTTACCTAAGGGGAGTGGTCACCTTTACGTACCTTTAAAAGTAACATTTTTTGACCTATGTTCGATTGTATGTACTACTCATGTTTTAAGCTTGATTTATATTAAATTTTTTGAGTAACTGCCTATAATGTTTATTATAGATGCAATTTTTCAAGGTAATTAATAAAAATGACTTTTTATGCATAAAAAGTGAATATTTTTTTAAAAATCGACCATTTTGCAGTTAACTACTGTGCGCATTCTGTCAAAATAAATTATTAAGGTACATTAATAATTTTTTACTATATGTGATTACAATACTTCAGGCAACAATATCCAGCAACATTATTCAAAAATATATTAAAACATTTTAGTACGTGCTATTTTTAATTAGAAATTTCAAAAATGACTGAGTTAAAGCTTATAAAAAATTCTTTAAAAATTAAAATATATTAAGGTTCAAAAATTTTGGTAGATTTAGTTGTCTAAAGTGTTGTAATCACATATAGTAAGCAATTATTAATGTAACTTAATAATTTATTTTGATAGAATGCGCACAATAGTTGACTGCAAAATGCTCGATTTAAAAAAAATATTCACTTTTTATGCATAAAAAAATCATTTTATTTTTTTATTAATTACCTTGAAATATTGCATATATAATAAACAGTATTATAGGCAGTTACTCAAAAAATTTCTTGTAAATCAAGCAAAAATCATGAGTAGTACATACAATCCAGCATAGGTCCAAAAATGATACTTTTAAAGGTACTTAAAAGTGACCACTCCCCTTAAGGGGAGTGGTCACTTTTACGTACTTTAACTAAGTTACGTAATTTAACTAACTTAATAGTGATTAAATTCAATATTATGGTTATTTCCAGCAGAACTTAAGATGTCTTAACTTTGCGTTCACTTAAAACACAGCAGCTGTACTTTTCTCTCATTATTATACATCTTATATTAACACAAAACAATAATAATGTTCTTACCTTAGGAGCAGCAAATATACTAGGATTTCTCTGTCCAGTTTATTTCTTTTTAAGGCTGATCTATAGCCAGTAGAACAACCCGGAGCAAAACAAGTGTTTGGCATATTTCTGCACACAGAATAAATTTTAAAATTTATAAAACAACTTTCACCACCACGCAGTATAACTCAATGTAAAATAGTCACTTCGCTTGCATGTCGCACCCTCTACCGGTGGGCGACAACAATCGGTTCATTTTTGGAAAAATTCCCCATTGAAGCTTACGCTCCTTCTGTAGCTTCATGATGAATATTAAAACAATTGCATTTTATGCTGTTGCCATTATCTTTCTAATGAAAGATGAGCATGAATGTTATTTATTAAATCTTGTCATAAAAAAATTTAATAGTGAATGAATACAGAATCAAATAACATTTTTTAAAAAATTCAAATGCAATCATAAATAAATAGTTCTTAGATAGAAGAAAGCAATGGCTAAACTACAGATTACTGCTCATGGTGCCAAGCTGTAAAAACTCAAAAAAATCGGTTCCACTTCATAATTTATGTGAAAACTTTAATTAGTTTATCTGTAAGTTTCACATGAAATTAACAGTGCATTTTGATTATATTGCAACTGTTGAAAATTTAATGCATATAAATGCTGATTTGTTTACTTCGATAAGCATTATATGTTTTAACAATTTAAATAAATTTTAAGCAAGGAATTTTATTAAAAAAACACCAAACACATAAATGTTGGGAAAAGTACAGGATTTTTTTTATGGCCTCAAGTTTACTGACTATATACATGGTTCCTTTGTTTACCCTCTGATACAATTAGATTGTAATCTTTATAACAATCTTTTATTATTCAGTCTATTGGCTTAATAGACAGCAAACCTGATCCAGCTGAGCTTTGCTCTTACATCACAAAGGGTTTGTGATTATATCTCCAAAAAGTCGTTAGGGTTTTTTTCAGTTTCAACTAATTCAATTTTAATAATGATCATTTAGATGTTTTTAGTAATGAAATTTGAAATTAGCTTCAGATTAAGAATTACACATTCAGTGAATGAAAAAAAAATTTAAATTCATATCATAACATTTTTATATACCTTTTTTTCAAGAAGTACAATCCAAAAGTTAAAAGCTTACCCTTGGTAATTCATATCTAGAATATAGGTCTTACTCAGGGCCTGAGTGCATCTGGTACATCACTTCTCCCTGGTTAGCATTTTTTAATTTTAATTTTTTTTTAAAAAGATACATATATTTTTGCTTTTAGTTAATTTTGTACCCTTTCCTAAAATACTTAAATTGTGTTCTGATTTTATAAATTGTTTTTTATAATTTGAAGCTATTTTTAATTTTAATATTTGTGCTAAAAACTTTCCGGCAACACTGTCATTTTTCGCCCTTCATTCTTCTTTATAGTTTGAAATTATCTTGCAACAAATTTTTTAATTTTTTGTACTTCATTTTCTTTTCTAACTATTTTTGTATTTTTATCTGTCTTTCTTGAAGTATTTACATGCTTATTTTCTGGATTTTGCGATTTGAAACAAAATTAAATAAAATCCTTGAATTTTAGATATATTGTTTCCCTACACATTTTCTACAAGATGTCCTAGGTCACATGTTTTAAAGAATTAAATGGTGACCTACTTTTTGAAACTTATTGATACATTTTGGACACTTTGCAAATATTAGGGTTGGTTTAATTATTTATTCAAGATAAATGCTGTACTCAATATTCTTTTTAATTAAAATATTCCAATGTTGTTTATTAGCTACTTATTTTTGAATTTTCATACAAAGTGCTAATTGTCAGGCTAAAGGTTTTAAAACAGTGTGAAATGGTATTTTCCTAAATTTCTGATTACGAGAACTCCACTTTGTGGAGCTTAGCAACTTTTTGCCGAACAGTACAGGATATGGAACTCCTCCTTGAATATTTTATCGTATACCGGAATTATTAACATTTCAAAAGCATTAGTATAACTCATGACCAGAAAAGTTGCTAAACACGCTGGGTCTGACTTATATGATGGTATATTTATAAATTTAGGATAAATTTTTAAATAAAATTACCAAAGAAATCAGATTGGCAACATTTAGTAACCTCTTGAAATCGTGGAGCGTTTATTTCAATGGCTCGCCAATCTCGAACTGAAAGTAATAACCTAATAAAACAATATGCCATGTCTGAACATGCAGTTATTAACAGATTAACAGTTATACGTACTGTAATAGCATTTAGCTTCACTCATAAAAAAATAGCGTAAAATGAAGAAATCATATATATCATTTTCAACATCTTAACAAAGCAGTTTTGTCATAGAATACAGAAAAGATTACCTGTAAATTAAACTTACTTGAATAACTGTTCAAGTAAATCTAGATCAGTGATATTTCAGTCACTCTAACAGCTTCAAAAGTTTGTCGCGAAGGGCATCTTTTTACTTTTAATTACTAAGTTCATAGAAAATTCATAACATGAAATACGCGCTCAACTTACGAAATAACGAAATACAGTAGCTGTGGATAGCGATGAGCACCTACTCGAATGACCAACTCGAATATAAATATGATTGGAATAGTTCGATTATCACAAATTCAATCGAATTATTCTGAATCGATTATTCGAATCTGATTCGATTATTTCTATAGTGTGCGAGTAAATCACTCGGACAGAACGATTATTTTCCCCGGGAGATTATTTCTTGCATAAATCGTGCTGAAGTACTAGAGTGAATCACTCAGTCAGAACGATTATTTTCCAGGCGATTATTTCTTGGATAAATCGCTCAAAAGTACTCGAGTGAATTTCTCGAAAGAGATGATTTTTTTTCAGGCGATTATTTTCTGTTTCCAGTTAGCTCGAGTGATTGCCCAAGACTATTATTTCTTAGATAGCTCGTATCTCTTTTATTTGGTACGCTATGCTAAACATTTTGATCTGGAATTAGGAATACTGGACCGGGTGACTGAGGGATTTTATAAAACTACAGTTTGTATGTTTAGCTGAAATTTAGACCAAATAATTAATTTATACATATGAAAAGGGATGTATGTGTGTATGTTCCAGCATCACTCTGAAGCAATATCAACCAAACTTGGTACACATATTACTTACAATCTGGGAGGAAACACGTAAAGGTAAGCCAACCCTGGCACCCCTAGGGACAGGGGGACATGTAAAAATAATCAAAAACAACTGATATTAGTGTCGAATCTATAGTTTTAGGGGTAACAGAGATTGACAGTGACACTCCCGATTCCGTTTAAGTGGAAGCTCAGCCCCCTTCATCATTCGGGGAGGAGGGGGGAAGGGGTGAAAATAAAATGTCAAAAATGACCGAGAGTAGTGTCGAACCTATAGTTTTCGGGGTCAGAGATTGATAGTCACACTCCCATTGCCGTTTTACCAACCTTCTAGATCTTTCTCGTAAGTTCTGGAACTTTCTAGCTGGCCGGCCGATAGGGGCGCTTTGGAAGTCTATTAAAATACCTGAGATTGGCATTGGGATCAGTATTCTTTTCTGCTGAGAATTGAATATATTGAAAAAGTTATAGGACTTGTGTTTTTAGAGTTTTCTGTTGTTTAGAAGACAGTTGATACGTGTTTTCTGTTAATATTTGTGTATGCGCCTGAAGAATTCAGAGAATAATAAATTTTATTTTGTATGACTTTCAGTAGAGATTTTTATTAAATCCCATCGAACGCAGAAAACGGAACAGTATTATCAACTCCAGACCCTTAATATATATATATATATATATATATATATATATATATATATATATATATATATATATATATATATCTGAATATAATTTTAATATTGTTAAATTTCAAAATAATCTAACCTGTTTACATAAATCTGTTTTTAATAACATTATTGTAAATCAGTTAGTTCGTATAAATAGGCTATGTTCTAAAGACAATAGGATTAAGCATATTATAGACTTGAAAGCTGTGCTAACTCGTAATAATTACCCAGTTAGTCTATCCAAAAACATAATTGGTTGTTTTTGTTTTAATGAATAGTTTGTTCTGTTGCATTAATAAGTTAAACATAAATAGGTTAAAATAAAAATAATAACTACTAAAAACAAAAATAAAAACATAAGAATAATAAAAAATAATTAACTAATAGTAGTAACTATAATAAAACTAAATAAATAAAGGAATAATAGTCTTAAAATAAGAAACCTAAGTAAGTCTGTAACTGAGTATCCACTACCTCAATGGTTGCAAGATATGACGTCAGTCATCTTGCGGTTACAAGTTCTTAACTTCCACTCTGACTAGCGCCAGGCTTGGTGTTCTTTGGTTAAGTACTTTTACACAAATTCATTTATTATTCAATTCTTCTGTTAATAATGGATTGTACGGTGTCTGAGTGTGTTTATTTAATAGATCATACTCATCAGAAACAATCCATTGGTTTTAAGACAGTATTGACACCGCTGATGAAGAAATGCTGTCTAAAACCGTATTCATAATTATCTTTACATGTTGGATGTTCCTGGCTTCATGTAGCTTTAGAGCTATTACTGGTTTTCTCTTTCATCTTATTCTTATTTATATATATATATATATATATATATATATATATATATATATATATATATATATATATATATATATATATATATATATATATATATATATATATATATATATATATATATATATATATATATATATATCAGGAGATTCATCACATTTAATAGCTTTGACTCATGTTCATGAAACATACTCGTCACACAGGAGTACCAGACTTCGACAATATCGATGAGACAATAATGCACAGAAGATACGCATGCAGACAGAAAATCAGAGATGCTCTTCGTTGCCGTTTTCGCAGTGAATACCTGGGATATTTAAGAAAATGCGCAAAATATTGAAAGACAAGTGTCGAGATCGAAGAAGGCGATCTAGTATTCATAGATGATGGTCAACTGAGACGTATTAATTGGCCATTAGCAAAGGCGATAAAAGTATGCCCATTGAAGGATGGTCAATCCCGACTTGCAAGAGTGAAAACTAAAACAGGAGATCTTTTGCATCCATACCAATGTCTTTGTCCTTCAGATCTCCAGAGAAACAAAGGTTCTCCTGACAGATATTCTCTTGCCAGGAAATATCACTGGCACGAGAAATAAGCTGCGTTTACATAGACAACAATAATACCCGGGATTTACCCGCTAACAGGGAAATCCTTTGAAGTCCGTTTACATGGGACAACATTTTCGCCCTGCATTTACACGTCTTACCGGACGTAAAGGCCTTTTGCATCGTTATTCGCATTAATCACATTAATCACATCATTCGGCGGAAAAGATCATCATACACCATCTTTCCTTGTTTATTTTTTATTTAAATGTAGCACATGTCAGTCGCTGTTGATAATCATGGAACGTTTAGGATTTTATGTGTTGTTTTTTAAAAACATTTAGAAGATAGATTGGAAAAAAGGAATATAAGAACTAGAAGATTGATGCGGATATTAGATATAATCGTACGATCTGTGGCTTCATCGTCAAATTTAGTTTTTCCACAACGAAGAATGTGGGCAAAATTACGAAGCTCTGTTTGGTGGGAAAAAAATTGTTTTAAATTCCTGGAGTGATAAAGATTGGAAAGAAAATTTTCGAATCGATAGGTACATTTTTTTTAAATTATGAGAGAAATTGTAAGTTACTTATTGTTTTAATAAATGCTTTTATAAAATCAAAATCATATTTTGGTTTCAATTTTGTTTGAGTCATTTTTATTCATGTAAAAATAAAAAAATCATAAATAGATATAAATTAATTTTTATCTTTGAATTCTAAAATAATTAATTTATAAATAAATTTTAATGTTAAGTTCAATTATTTATTAAACTTATTAAATTTATTAATTTTGCCATAACAATTCAAATAAAAATGTTGAATTTTCATTTCAGTGCTAAAAACCAATGAAAAAATTAACATAATTAATACAAATGAATCTCTTTTCATCAATAAGTGTTTTGCTATTTGTAAAATATTAAATAGCTTCCAAAAGTATCAACAAATGATTTAGAGTAATATTTTTCCGATAAAGTTAAATATTTTTTTTAACATGCCTTGCCTAAAAGTGTTATATATTGTTATAAAAGCACGAACAAAAGAATATAATATACAGTAATAGTTTTGAAATATCTAATATGCGCAAACTTATAATAAACTGTTTTTAAAAATTAAATGTTTTGCTCAAAATTTATTATTATTATTTTTTCAAATGTGAACATTCTCGCTTTAACCCCTTCCTTCTCGCTCCTGTCAAAATTATGGGGTGAGGTGTCGCTCTCTATTTCTCGTGCCCGTGATATTTCCGGGCTGGAGTGTTCAAAATTAACACACCAAAAGGATTAAAAACAATCCATTTCATTTACCCAGAAGAAATTTTATTTCCTATTTTACATACCAGATGGCAGTACCAGTCTGTTTATAATGTAATTGAGGATGGGGTGTGATCGTTAAAAGGTTCTAGATCCCTCCATCGATCATTTGGCAGCATTTTCATGGATTCGCACATGTTCAAATCGTCCATGTTTGTTTACTACTAGCTTCCTGCTTCTAAATGCATCATGGGTAATTAGCGGATTTTATCCTAGTTCGAAGCAAGGTCGAAATTCCACCCTGCATTTTTCCCTACCGTAGGGAAGAGAAGTGAAAAAGCAAGAAACAACCCTGCTTCGACCCGGGTTTTTGGCACATGTAAGCAGCACGTATATAACTGGTCAAGATGAACTGTTTTTATCGCGGAGCGGTATGGACGTCTCAGTCAGAGATGGTCTACTTCTATTAATCAGTGTTTATTCTTATAAATAGTTAGCTTAGCATTTGTATGTCTTTTAATATCCGTAGTGTAGTGTGATGTATTTAACCAAGGCAAATATAATAATGTTGATTCTAATTGTTTAATGTGATATCCGTTTTCATATTCATTGAGAATAACATACCAATCTAATATCACGAATAACAAGCAGTAAAAACAACGGCGTGGGAACTTACAAGGTAATAATCCTTTGATATTCATTTAAAGATATAATTGGATAAAAGAATATTTAGATCCAACAATCAGATATCAATCCTTTAAGTTCTTAAAAGTAGTGAAAAGATAGTACATACATAACGTTTAAATCTCAAGACGAAAGCATCTTCCCACCTCTTTTATTTATTTTAAATAATAATATTTGATTTATCATGTTTAACCAGTAAATGGAAAATTGTACCATCAATTATACAGAAATGTTATCTCTGATATAGAAGTATATTTATTTTATTACATGAAAACATAGATTTCTGTTTTCAAAATTTACGTATTTAATTGGCATATTGTTTTATGATTTTTTATGCATATATAGTTTAGATTATTTTTCTGTTTGTTATTAATTAAAATATCTATAGATATTACTTAATTACTGACCTTAAACAATTGTTAAAGAAGGTGACAGTGTAATTCACCTATTTTTTATGATAGCATTTTTATTTACTTGTTTTAATAGATAATATTCAGTAATTTATATCAATCAATCTATCTATTTATCTATTGTTCATATATATAAAAATAAGTATGGGATGGAAAATTTAGCAGTATACAATATATGAAAAAATTAACAATTTTTGTATTCAGCTAATAAAATTTTGAGTAAAATAAAAATGTTTTATTTTATACCTAAGTAGTTTATAATTAAAATTTCATAAGCTCTTCATAACTATCCCAAAACTAATTCAGAGTAACTTTACTGTATTTGATCAGAAAATTTAGATATTACTTTTTTTAGGTATCCATTAATAATTTTATTTTTGGAACAAAATGAGAGGTTCTCCGTCAATTCAGTTTATCTAGTTTCAGTTGAAATACACTGCTGGCCACCCAAATTGCAACACCAAGAAAGACAAGAGATATCACAGCAAAATTTATTTTGTAGATAACATGTTGACCAAGTATCAAATGATTAAATTTATAGACTTCTGTGTAGTGTGGTTCCTGCCAAAATCAGTAGCCAGAGTAGCCGCCATTGTTGGAGATCACCGCTGCCACACGCCTCGGCATTGATTCAAAGAGACTTTGGATGACTTCTTGGGGTACAGCAGACCAAGCAGCTTCCACACGTTGCCAAAGTTGATCTGCTGTGGCAGCTGGGGATGGAATCTGAATCTGGGTCAATCGTAGAGCAACCATGGACCACATGTTTTCTATCGCAGTGCCAGCAGTGTATATACTGGTAGAATACTTTTTTAAAAAATTTCATTTGTTGTAATTAGTATGAATGTCTGTAAAAGAGGTTAAAAGTTCATGAATTTTAACCTGGAGATATCTATGAATTACTATTTGTATTTTTTAAAATTTGGCAGTATTTGAAAGAAAGTAAGGAGAAATATACAAGAGTTCATTAATGGTCTGAAAAGATATGGTCCTGCATTCTTAAAACAATAAAAAAATACAAATCTTGCCATAAGATTATAAGGATTTCTGACTATTGGGAATATTAATGTGTTAAACAAAGTCCCCTTTTTTGTTTGAAAAAAAATGCGAATACAGGAGAAGAATAACATTTATATCATTTTTATTTTAGACATAATTGAATATTTGTTAAAAGCTTAACTTTTTACTTTTCCCAACCAAGTTTGCAAGCGTAAATGCCTTAAGCACTTACGCATCCTTTTTAAAACTATTTTTAAATACTTTATCATAAGTATTGGGTAGATGTGAACATGTATAAAATGTTGCTAAATATCAATCAGTTTTTAAGATTATTCAAAGCATTTTTTCCTGTAAATTTAGGCACTTAGTCAAGAATCAATCAAGCAAATTTCTTCATCACAACTGAATTATTTTTGTCTTGCTCTCTATTTTCAGATATTAAAATAAAAGGAGCTCCAATTGACTTGCCTGAGTTTCCAAGAACTGTTGACCCAAGAGGATCTTGAAACGGTAGAAATGAGGATCTTTTATTTAAAAATTATTTTTTGCTGCATTTGAAACATATGCTGCAGTATTTGTATTTTGCATTTTTTTTCTAATTCTATTTCGTGCATTAAAATAAGTTTATTTTTAATATCAAGAATTCTAAAGTTTAGACAATACTTATTTTGTAAGAAATGCATTAGTAGTACCTGTATAAGATTCATCCATAAATAATGATAGCAATAATACAGACATTAAGATTTATCTGTGGAATCTCTTAATATAGCAGCAATTTCCCTGCAACATGGAGAATGAGTTATCTTTACTGCAACTGCGGTTAAAATTTTGCTATGGAAAGATAATGACAAAAAGCAATTTCTTGCTGGCTGCTATTTCAAAGTTTAAAATCCTAATGTCTTTATTTTTTAAATATTGAAGTAAAAATTGAGCCAAACAATATCCATTAATGTAGAACCTATTAGTGAGCACTTCAAAAGTTTAACTACATGAAAATTAAAAGCAACTTTGATACTGAAATGCATAACTTTTATGAATTTTACTTTATATTTCAGGTGAATAATCGTGCATTGCAGCCAAAATAATGCTACATTCAACATACCTGAACAAAACTAAATCTTTATAGCCCAAGATTAAGGGCCTGTTCACATAGGAGTCCGTTGCGTTGCGTTAAGGAAAAGATGACGTTTAGACGAAAATAAACTAATCATAGGCGTTAAAAATTTCATTGCTAATCGTTTGGAGGCATATGATTGGTTTATTTTCGTCTCAACGTCATCTTTACCTTAACGCAAAGCAACGGACTCCTATGTGAACAGGCCCTTAGGATATGATATATATAAAGTCAGCCTTTGTTTTGAAATGCATAGGTTAATGTTGCTATTGTAACGATGTGAAATTGAGCCTAGGATGTTTTCACAGAAAAACATGTATATTTGTAAATAAATTTTCTCTGTATTTATAATTTTGTTTGCTGGGATATTTTTTGTTTTAAATTTGAGTTCATATTCTTTCTCATTAAAGTGTTCAGTTGAACCCACTTGATTTAGCAGGAATTGGGAATGCATTATGCATGAATTATTTAATTTCTATGTAGAAAAGTATATTCATAGTAAATAAATTAGTACTTTATAAAATGTATGGGAGGGGTGATAGGTAACATATCAAGTATTATACCGTAAACTTATTTACTTAAAAAAACTCATCACTTTACTTTATATCTTCCTTAAAAAGTCTGACTGATTAAGGCATTTACAGACACACAATAAAACAACGCGAGAATAAATGATAAACTCAATTTATTAGACGCCTAGCTATGGACACACGCACTATGTTTATCTGTCTAATTATTTAGCTACTTGACGGGGTTTATCTCATATTTGCTAGTTTGAATGGGGGAGTTTACTCGTTATTAGTATTTGAATTATTTAGGTTTTCAGTTCTATTTTTCTTGGCTTTTGCCATTTGAGCGAATGATAGATTGGATCTGACTGTCTGTATGTCGGTCTGGTCAGATCAGACCAGACCCCCCGATAGGATTTAGGGGGACCACGTTTCGCTGAAGGGAAGGATCCGAGTAGGAAGTGAGTTTTTAACTAGAATGGCAGTTCCTCTCATGTAGTGAGTTGGGTTGATGTAGTCTTTTCTATAGGTGGTGTAATTATAAACATTTCATTTATCCTTTGGCCTGAGATGTGTTTCCTGAATTAGAATAAGATCAGTGTTATGCTCATGGACAAATTCCTTGAACTCACAGATTCCAGAAATAATACCGTTGGTGTTCCATGCAAAAACAGACAGCGAAAGAGAGGGGAGGGGGGCTTTTTGAACATAATTATTGAGACCGTAGGAGAAGCTCCTAAAAGCTTTTCCCTCTGCGGACCCATTTTTCCTAATATTTTCTGTTGCTGTACCCAGATTATTTAGTATGTTTGTGAAATAAGAGATTCCTAATTTTGTTGTTATTTCGTCTAAGATGAATGCTATTTCCTGGAATTGGATAGGAGACTCAAGCTACCTGAGGGGGAATTTTTTTGATGTCAAAATTGCTAGTTTGACTGGAGGGGAGGACGGGTTTCAGTCGTTATTAGCATTTGAATTATTTAGGTATACAGTTCTATTATTGTTGGCTTTTGCCATTTTGGCGAATGATAGATTGGATGTAAAAGTTCGGGATTAATTTTTAGCTTCCTTTTCTGCTAGTTTTCTTAGCTAAAATATTATGAGGGATATTAGGTCATCCTCTCCAGTTATCAGGATGATCGCCCTGGCGGTTGCAACATTTGGTAACTTCAACTATTTTGCTATCTAGTGTTACATCTGGGCACTCCTTGGTAAGATGGTCGCCAGCGCACTTACACATCTTGTTTTCATTAAGCAAAACTTACTATGATGAAGGAAATGTTGACATTTGAAACATTGTGCGGTTTTGTAAGGGGAATTATAATATCCGATGTTAACTTTAGTATAAAATAGGGTGGTGAGCTCAAATATCTGTGTTTGCTGTGTAGAGTGTCAAGTCCAAATTCGTAGTTTTGAGAAAAACGGGATTGAAGATAAATGGCCTTTGTGAAGTCAGTTTTTTAAGTTCAATTTTCAAATTCTTTTCAAGTCAAATTTTCCAATTTTATTTTAGTCGAGTCAAGAATGTTAAGTCCTTGATTGGGACATAACCTCTTCAAAACTTACATGATTGTGTTTTGTTTCACAAATCCCAAATTTTCCCTGATGAATAAATATATTTAGGAATGGAATTGGACTTCGTTTGTTGTACCCTGCAGTGGCCCTTGATTTTCAAAACATGCCTGGTTGGATAACTACCTCATTTGAGCACCTTTTGGACATGAAACCCTTTGCACATTAATCACAGATACAGCTTTGGCTTTATGAGGGATGGGTTAGTTGTACTTGGAATAGGGGGGGGGGAGGAAAGATAATGCTTTTCTAGTTAGCTGGGAAACTTAATTTACAGGGAAATAAATCGCATCAAGGTTTTCTTTAATTGCCAAGGGAGGAAACTCCATTGGTAAGCCACGGAAAAATATTTTAATAGGAAGTAAGAGGAGAATGAAGACTTTTATGTTGTTATCGTGCAAGATTTTGGTCATTTCTCGGTGATCATCCTTAGAGCTGAGATCAATTCTGATAAAGTCGCCGCCGATTTTCGCATGGAACTTTCTCTCACCAGACACGACACGACCGTGAACGGCACGAGACGACAAGGCAAGACACGCCGATACAAAACGGTATGTGGCAGGAGGAGACAAGAAAGAAAAGAGACAAGACAATGAGTTTATCAGTTTTCGCGTTGCTCTCCTTAATGCTATATTTACAGATTCGCGCTCGCGCCACCCGCAAGACATTAGTCATGTTCCTGCATTGACACGGGTGATCGTTCTGACATTCCCGCGTTTTGCTGTGAACAAGAGTTCCCGTCGCCATTCGCCCCTTTGACTCGTGCCAGAAAACCGCTCCCGAAGCGAGCGCCACGATTGGCGAGGATACATATAGCGTATTCTATTCGGAGATTCACTCGAAAGCGGCCCGGAATATTCACTAATACGATGAAGCAATCTGAACAAAATTCAATACATTAAAAACCTTGACATGTGTGTAATCGATGCTGGAAGTGTTCTTTGTATATTTCGACGCCATGTTCTTGAACGTACTAGGAAAGATAGCGGGGGGGAATGACAGCCATTTCACGCTGGATGCCTTTCTTCAAATCTTCCACAGTGCTAAGCTCGACTTTGCCCCAAGAACGTAGTGTCAGATCCTTCGTAAAATGACCCTATTGATGAAAAAGAAATCGATGTCCTTCATGCTCCTTCCCCGATGTGGTTCCATCTTGCTGGAAGTAACCTTCTGTTAACATCCAGTCGATGCAAGAACTGTTCGAACATGTCCATGTACCCATCGGAGTTAGTATCAAAGAAAATGGGGCCTGTGAAATAGAACTGAGTCATCGCGCACCATACGCAGACTTTTGAAACACGGACCGGTGTTTGGTCAGAGATTTTCAGAGGTCCCTATACAGCAGTTAACATAACACAACAAATGGAACCACACTTCATACAAGAAGGATGAGGTTGGGATGTGCCATCTACTGAGGAGCACATTGTGCATTTTTTCATTCAGATTCCTTCGTCCTTGTTGAAGGACCCTCTCCCTTCACGATGCCTATAAGTCACTTTGGTGTGTCAGGTATCCAATCCAGTATAGTAGATCATGACCGATATCGCGTTCATGCATTTAAAAAAGGTTTCAAAACAAGAAATAAAGTCATAATTCCAAAACATAATGACGTGCCATATGTTTAAAAACACACACATCAAACCAGAGTTTGAGTACGATTATCAAGGCTGTTTTCCTAGAGCGAGTCAAATATATTTGGGCCAAAAAATGCCGTTTCATAAGAAAATAGAGAGCTGGGAAGATCCCTGAATGGGAAGGGATGTCTTTTTCATCTGTTCTCAAGCCATAAACCTATAATACAATCGGACATTTCTCTTGTGTATGTTGTCCTTTTAAATGACCCTGTCGAAAAAACCTTTTATTAGATACAGTGCATGCGAAAGGTTTCTCTCCTGTATGGGTGCGAAGATGTATTTTCAATTCACTCTGTTGAAAAAAATTCCTCTCCTGTATGGGTATGGAGATGTCTATTTAACTCACCCGGTCGAGAAAACCTTTTATAACATACAGTGCATTCGAAAGGTTTCTCTCCTGTGTGGGTACGAATATGTCTTTGTAAATCAACGTGTTGAGAAAATCTTTTCTCACATATAGTGCATGAGAAAGGTTTCTCTCCTGTATGGGTACGGAGATGTCCTTTTAAATGAGCCTGTCTAGAAAACCTTTTATTACATACAGTGCATGCGAAAGGTTTCTCTCCTGTATGAGTACGAAGATGTAGTTTTAACTCACCCTGTTGACAAAATCTTTTCTCACATACAGTGCATGCGAAAGGTTTCTCTCCTGTATGGGTACGGAGATGTTTTACCAAAGTACCCTGTTGAAAAAATCTTTTCTCACATATAGTGCATGTGAAAGGTTTTTCTCCCGTATGGGCGCGGAGATGTTTTGTCAAAACACCCTTTACAGAAAAACTTTTCCCACATACAGTGCATGCGAAAGGTTTTTCTCCTGTGTGGTTGCGGATATGACTTATCAAAATACCCCGTTCAGAAAATCTTTTCTCGCATACAGTGCATGAGAAAGGTTTCTCTCCTGTATGGGTACGGAGATGTCTTTTTAAATGACCCTGTTCAGAAAATTTTTTCTCACATACAGTGCATGATAAAGGTTTTTCTCCTGTATGGATGCGGAGATGTTTCATCAAATCACCCTGTCGAGAAAATCTTTTCTCGCATATTGTGCAAGCGAAAGGTTTTTCTCCCGTATGGACGCGGGGATGGTTTGTCAAATTACCTTTTAAAGAAAAACTTTTCCCACATACAGTGCATGCGAAAGGTTTTTCTCCTGTGTGGTTGCGGATATGACTTATCAAATGACCCCGTTCAAAAAATCTTTTTTCGCATACAGTGCATGAGAAAGGTTTCTCTCCTGTATGAGTACGGAGATGTCTTTTTAAATGATCCCGTTGAGAAAATTTTTTCTCACATACAGTGCATGATAAAGGTTTTTCTCCTGTATGGATGCGGAGATGTATAATCAAATCACCCTGTCGAGAAAATCTTTTCTCGCATACAGTGCATGAGAAAGGTTTCTCTCCAGTATGGGTACGTAGATGTCTTTTTAAATGACCCTGTTGAGAAAATCTTTTCTCGCATACAGTGCATGAGAAAGATTTTTCTCCTGTATGGATGCGGAGATGTTTCATCAAATCACCCTGTCGAGAAAATCTTTTCTCGCATATAGTGCAAGCGAAAGGTTTTTCTGCATGGACACACAGAGAATTATCAGTGATGTGGTACGATTGATGTGTATGTAAGGCAGCCAACTGTGAAAATGTTCCTTCACATAAATTACATTTGAAAATTTCTTTGCGAGAGAGAATCTGTGCAGTGGAACGTATATTTGGAATAATTCTACATGTGTCACACGGAGTGCATTCTTCTTCGGTTTCAGGAGGATTCTGTTTGCAGATATGGCTTCTAACGGAAGGTCCTTTAACAGAGGAAATACATGGCGTTTGCGCTTCTGACATGCCGAAGTTTCTTCACACGATGATCAGAAAACTGTAACTTCCAACAATCCGCCGAATTTCTAAATTTGTGAACGCAACAGTCTATTTTAGTTTTGCATTTTACAGTCTGTACCAAGCACCTGCAAAGAGAGAAGAAAGAAATTGCGTGAGATATGTCAACACTATACCATCCCGCTTGCTTCGTATTTTTCACGTGAAATGAATAGCAAAATATAAGTTTGGTTTTGCGAGGAAATGAAATATACATAAACTTAGATGTTATATATTTTCCCATTTATATTTATTTTAGTTGCCTGTAATTCAAAATAATTTCATCAATAATTATTACGTTTAACGCTCCGAGAAATTCCACAGATATACAACTGATTGAATTACCATCAGATTAAAACATCCACAAATGTAATAAAATATACAAATTTATTACAGTAAATAAAGTAAATCTGGCTTATGGATTTGTTTAGGTATATTTGTCAGGACTGCAGTTTGGCGGCTATAAATATTTTCCAGTACGTTGTTTTCCCACTTTATTATCAATGTTCTGTATAAAATACATTAGAATTGACAACAGTATAAATTCTTTAAATTTCTGTCCTTTCACCTACTGTACAATGCTTTTATGTTATTCTTCAAATAATCTGAATGAAACATTTAAAAACAGTTATCTGTGGACCCCTTGAAGTCCATGAGATAGACGTCAGGAATTCACAGCTGATAAGGTCTTTTTCCAACCAACACATTTTAAATATTGTATTACGAAATTATAAACATGAAATAAAAATTCTAATCAAAATAATATACATAGTTATTATGCGATGCTCCTTAAAAATTACTTGTAAAAACAGTCTTCAATTTTCGCATTGAGAAATCTTAATTAAGAACTACTTGAAGTTTTACAACTGTTATCTCTCGTGCAATTTATTTTTGTAACTTTTTAAGATTCTCCGAGTTGTAAACAAAATATGCCAAATGAGGAGTGTGATTTGAGACACAACCAGTCACATATTTATTTCACACAGCTTGGTATTATAGTAAAGAAACAGAATGGCCATTAAGAAAAGACATATATACACCTCAATGGAAAAATAATTACGTAACATGTGTTTCCAATTAAAATTGCGGCTGAAGTACGATACTCGTACCGATGCGCGAAGTAAGGCAATAAAAATTTCGCCACGGAACCTGTCACCCTACTCGCTCGTTTCATGACGTGCGGGAGGGTGTTTGTTTATGAACGGGATTTTTTTCGTAATAAATCATTGATGGATTGATCACCATTGTTTGAAATCTTGTAATGTGTCTATTTGTATATTTCAAATCTCTTTTCCTACCGTGAATCTTTATTTTTCGGAATATAAAATCTTTTCAAGTGGAAGTGAAGGGTGATTGCTGCTAATTAAAGTTCAAAAGGATTACAGAAATTTTTATAAAAACTGGTATTTCTTGATATTTCTTTAATAAAAAATATTGGTATATCCTAAGTATCTCATATTTTTTTCAATTTTTATTAGCATTTCCTTTTTTTTTTGGGGGGGGGGGGATTGTAGAGGGGTGTTTCAATGTAAGTAAGGTTTTAACAAAAGTTCGATTTTTCTCGAAACTATTCTTTCTAAATTTTTGTATTTGTAGAAAAGTTTGCAAACAATTATACATAACCTAATTTCTGTCAGTAAAGACACAGGGTAAAGTAAAATTCCAAAGTCAACTACACTGGTTATCAAAAATTAAGGAAAAGTCACAAAAATAGTGATTACACAAAAAGTTACGCGTAGAAACTTATACACATTATACAACACATAAGTAGATATAAAATAGCATAAAAAGAAATCGCCGGACAATTATGGTGTTATAGAAACTAGCATGTATACAATGAACAAATCGGATGTGTCAGTTTGGTATAGGACGGAATAGGTTTGATATAAGTACCTTTAATATGGCGTATGATCCCCCGAGAAGCAATATAGCACATACAGCGATGTGCGATGCTGTCGATTATGCGGTCTATGAGTTCGGTAGGAAGTGAGAGCCATTGCTCTTGCACAGCAGCTGAAAGCGTGGCTAGGGTCCTAGGAGGAGGAATGAGAGCAGCTATACGTCGTCCTAAAGGTCCCAAACTTTCCCGATAGGATTCAGTCCGTTGATCGAGCTGGCCACTCCATGAGCTGAATTGTTTCCTGCTCAAGATAAGCATACACGATGCAAGCCCTGTGCGGTCTCGCGTTATCGTCCTGTAGCACGAAAGCATCACCTATTGCCCCGGCATAAGGGCACACATAAGCATGAAGGATGTTATATCTATAGGTGTGAGCATTCACATTTCCACGGGGAAAGACAAGGAGGTCTGTGCGTCCATCCAAAGACATACCACCCCAAACACAGACACTGCCTCATCCGTATGTATCTCTTTTACGGATGTGTGATGGATGAATAGGAGTTCCATGTTATCTCGAAATCAAAATACGCCAACTTTCGCTTTCGAGGCTAAACCTAGACTCATCCGTAAAGAGAAAACCCCTCCATTGATCACGCGTCCAGTGGACATGTTGACGTGCCCACTGCAAAATTTCCCGCCTGTGGCGTGACGCAAATGGCTAGTCTCCACGCAAAAAGACCACCTTCGTGAAACCCTCTACGCACGGGTGACATTGATACGAACCTTCCGGAGCTGGCAGCGAAGGGGGGGGGGGGAGGTTAACTCCATCTTAGTTCAGATGGAGTTGCGGTTCTATTCCTTCGTGCGCATGACAAATTTCGGTCATCGGCACTCGTCGTAGCGTATGGCCGTCCTTGGCTGAACCTCCTGGATGCCGAATCCGTTGTTAGAAATTGTTGCCAAAGTCTATGAACCACAGACGGACTCACATTTAGCCATCTGGCTACTTGTGTCTGACTTTGTCCTACCTCTAGTCTCTCAATAGCTCGCCATCGCAGTTCTTCGGTCAAATGATGCCTGGAGGTCACTGTTACAATTTGGCAATGCCTGATGTCTAATCTCAGCCTCGCAGCGACAATTGCCGTCTTGCTCTGAAACATGCACTTTTATGCTCCTCGCAAATGACGTATTCTGACTGCAGCGCCACTCTTTTGCATAATATAGTATTGTTCAGCAACTTTTATTTAACAACAAATTCAAATTTTAAACAGATTGGCCTAGTTTTGAAAGTGATATTCTTTTTGTTGCTTTTCCTTAATTTTTGATAACTAGTGTAATTTTAACTGCTCGGCAAATAGTGCTTTATAAGGTCAGGGACAACAGGTAACTTCAGATAGTGAGAGTAAAAAGGATTTTGATTCTGATATCGAAGATCATTGTATTGACGCCAAAATACCCAATCTTCTATAGCTTCCCAAAACTTGCCGAAAAACGGGAATGTGAAAAAGCCATGATTGAGGAAACGAATTCTCAAAGTACTAGGGATGTATATGATATTCTCCCAAAACCAACTGGGGCTAAAATATAGGAGCGATTAGGTAAAGGAAACGAGGATTTCAGATTGCTCCAACTGCGCATGCGTTCCAACTTTGAAATTTGAGTAAGTGCCTGGAGTATGCCTGGGGTACAGCAACCTGGTTTGGCGTCCTGGCACAATTTTCCCATTACGGAAACACTTTTGGCAATATCTTGCTTCTGTGCCAATTTGAGGACCGTTTTTCCCCATATTGCCGAGCTTGGTGTTGTTAATTGAAAAATGACCGTGAGGTTGTATTGCTGGCTGCTGGCTTCTGTTGACGACGTAAATTTATACAGGTGTGGTGTTGTTGAACATTGTATTACCTTATGGGGACGGTGGACCTTTATTTGAGCAAATCTTCTCATTGTAATACTGATTGTGTTATTGTAATATATATATATATATATATATATATATATATATATATATATTTCTGTAAATTAATAGTACCAAAATAGATTTTTTCATGTCAAAAACCATTTATGAAGTTTCTACGAAGTAATTTATAAAGGGTAAGTGGAGTAATAAATTTTAAATCCGTTTTTCTCAAACAGATTTTTCAAGGTTTTTAGATTTTTTAAATGCTCCATGCGAAATATTTTTTCTTCAAAATTAATGAAATTGATCAGGAAGAATTTTGATACTGTTTACAAAAAAATGGGCATGCATTTTACAATACGACTTCGTTAAGGTAATTAAATTCGATTTATAACTAATTAAAAGGCAAAATTTTGATGAAAATCAGGATGGAATTCAGAAAAAAAATTTCTCAAAAATTAACTACTCAAGGGATTAAATAATTGATGCACAGATTTGTTTGTTATACAGTTTTAAGTAATTAAAATGCAAAATAGAGGAAATATCTCAAAAATTATTTCGCAAGGAGCGTATTAAAATTTTGGTTATAAATTTTAAATTTTTAAAAAATTTTAAAATCGTAATGAGATTTGAACTTTCTTTTAAGGCATTCTATATATTTATAGTGAATTGTATATATGTACAAGATTTCGTATCTCTATGATGAAAAGTAAAAAAAAAAAATATTTTAACGTCCACCTTAATATCCTTTGTTGTAAAGTTATTCTAAATTAGTTATTCTTAATTAAATTTCATCACTGAATATACAAATACGACTTTCATACTGAATTTCATCTGAGAAATGTATTTACGAAGATCCTGAAGTGGTAAGTTGAGAATATTTGAAATGCTAATCACGACGACGCATAAGCATACTTTTTTTGTATCCGTTGTGTTGGAGATACATATTTATACTTATTTACATTTTACCCCTAGATATAAGTACGTTTATGTAAAACTTGAATCCTATAATCTTCCTTTGGTTTATACAGTGGCTCCCAAAAGTGTTCGCACACTTACGATTTTCAGTGAAATAGGGGTCTATCCATTCATTAAAATGAATATTTCAGAATAGGTATTTGATAATAAGATCTATTATCTATTCTTATTAAAACTACATGAAATATTTTAAAAACATAGTAAAAAACTTTATTTTTAAGAAACCAATAATCAAAAAGTAACAAAAACTTTATCCCACAAAAGTCATCGTACACTTGTAAAAAATCTCTACATATTAGTAAATATTATAATTTTTCGTTAAATTAATATTTAGTAGGATATCCTTTAGCATCCACAACAGCTTTTAAACGTCTAAGAATAGATTGCAGTAGTTCTTTTGTAATTTCTGCATCAATGTTCATTCATTCTTCCATCATAATTGTGTTTAGTTCGCTTTTCGTGTGAATGTCGTGTTTTCATACTCGAACCTACAGGTCTCTCCAAATATGTTCTATTGGGTTAAAATCTGGCGATTGAGGTGGTGTTTTCAAAACTTGGACAATTTTAGAGACACCAGAGGCGAACGTTGAGAGCCGTGTGCTTAGAATCGTTATCTTGATAAAATACAAAGTTGTTTCCAATACCCAAATTTTGGGCTGATAATTTTAAATTGTCTCTTAAAATATTTATATAAACAGCATGATTCATTATGCCATCAATAAATACCAAATTACCTAGTCCTGATGCTGACATGCACCCCCACACAAGGACACCTCCACCGCCATGCTTAACTGTTCCTACGGTTCACCCCCCGTTTCGCCGACACTGCAATTTCCTTCCCCCTCTCGTTGAAAAATTGCCCCAAAAAGAGGAAAATCATTACCCCCTTTTCGCCGACACAAAAATGCCTTCCTCCTTCTCGTTGACAAATGTTTATTTAGAAACTACACTATGCACACTCATAAAGAATAAATCTAGATGTCTGGGATGGTGGACTTTCAAATTACCAAAAATCGAACAGAAATTGGATTTTTTTTTTTTTTTTTTTTTTTTGGGGGGGGGGGGTGTATTAATATTTTAAAAATATGTAAATATTGGAATAAAATGCATTTAAAATATATAATGAAAAGTAAAATGAAAAATTGGTAATTTTAGAAAAGTAAATATTAAAGGTTGGTGAAAAAAAAATCTTTTAAAGGGCTTTTATCAAAATGAGTCATTTCCAGATTTGCAAGTCTTTGAAATGCTCCTTGCTTCACAATTTTTGACGAAATTTTATAAAATTTACAATAAAGACTCCTCTTATACATTAAAATAAAATTATGTATCCATTTTAGGTTTCGACATCATTAAGATTATCAAAGTTTAACTTAAGTGTAGAAATGCACAAAAGTTTCAAGAAAATTCAGTGTACAAGCATAAAAATATTTCCTAAAAGTTGACTATTCAACGAAAGCACAAAATAATATTTAACTCTGTTCAAAATTTATTTATAAGTAATACTAGCTGAAACCCATCTTTCGCAACGGAGTACACTTAAATTAAATACAACGGTCAATGTATGCAGTTAATGACAAAAAAATAAATAAATATATTTATAATAAATTACAACGATCAATGTATGTAATTGATGTAAAAAAAACGAAAGAATATATTTATAAAAAAATCGTAACGGATATTTTTATAGACAAAATAATGTAGAAGAAAATATTCAAATTAAATCTAATAGGACATACTAAAGAGTATAGTACAGTTTGAGGAACATAATATCTTTTATTGTATTTTAATATTTTTTTGGGTAGTGTCCAATCGTCTGCCGCATCAGCAAGAAATTTTTTTTTTCTCTATTTAGTTGTTATGCACGTGATGATCAATTTATTAAAGTACCAGAAAAAGAAATCACGTGATCAGCATTTAATAAATTAAATTCTAAAAATTAATCTTTGAAAATTCACCAAAAATCAGAAAAGGGAGGTAAAGATTCGAAAAAGATTTCATCTGAAAGGAATTTTTCTGATCTTTCTCGTGATATAAATTCTCATGAAAGTTACAAAAACAGCTTAAAAATCTAATTTTAAAAAATCTAAGAATTTTTCAAAAATCTTTCTCAGTGCACCCCTACACTATAAGAAGAATCGCCATGCAAAATTTCAGCCGTTTAAGTCCAGCGATTCGGCCTGTGCGTTGTCTGTCAGTCAGTCAGTCAGTCACTCACTCAATTAGTCAGTCAGTCAGTTACGGAACTGTTTTATATATCTATACTAATATATAAAGAGAGAGCGGATTTTGTACGTGGAGGGTAATCTCCGGAACCACTGCACCTATTTGAAAAATTCTTTCACTGTTTGAAAGGTACGTTATTCCAGATGGACATAGGCTATATATTATGCATATCTGATCAGTAGAAATAAAGTTAGAGGGGATACTCTAGATTTGTGTGCACGGCCGCCATCTTGGATTTTTTCCGCCAGGGTTTGGCGCATTTCGCATGGCGATAATTATTGCGTTCTGGTAAAAATAACCCATGTCAAATTCTCTAATTTTAAGATCAAACAGTTATTTCTGATGTGATCTTTTAATTACAGTATAATAATTTTAGGTCAGATCTTGGCCTTGACCTGGAAATCTGAGTCAAATTTACTATACTCAAAAGAGCAAATTATTTTTAAAACTAAGAGTCTTTTTGTTGAAAATTTTTGAATCCATTATCAGTTTTTAGTTAACTTATTAAATTTAAGTTGCTTTTAATTTTGTTTATCGATTGTCAATTAGTATACTATAATGATACACCATTTCATTTATTTGAAGTAAAAATTATCTGCCATCATTTTTTCGTAAAATGTAAAATACAGTATACATTTTAAATACAATATATTTTAAAATATTTTATAATTCCAAGTTGTAGTGGATTACAAATAAATTTAAATAACTGAAGTTCAACTTCTCTCTCCCCAGGAACCTAAGTTAAAAAGTTAGTTAAGGTTAAGTTATTGGTTTAGGAAAAGGTTTTTTTTTTCTTATTTCCAACACAGCAGGATAAATGGTCAAATAATCCTTGTCCCGATTTTATTGTATGCACCAAATATTTGGTTAAGGTCAATGGTTGCTCACCATAAATTTATGGGTTCATAATTATTTTACATTTTTCAAAGCTGAATTTTAGATAATTTTTAAATTGCAAGTTATTTAGGTGGTACGAAAATGCTGTATTTTTTTTCTAATTAACAATATATTAGCATAATATTTTGGTGATTCATTGCTATTAGTCAAAGAGTTAGGGCAAACTGAATAGATGGCATTGAAATTTTATCTGTAAGTAAAATTCATTTGACCAAATTTTTCATATGGATCATAATTTGAAAAGGTAGTTTTTAATTAAAAATGACAAAAAAAAAATCTCAGTCCAACGATTAAATGATTTTTCAAAAATATTTCTAAGTTTCACAATTTAAAAAGGTCGTTTTTATTAAAAAAGCTAAAAGAAAAACCCAAAATTTCCAATATTTGAGAATGATTTTTTCAAAAAAGTGGTTTTTATCAAAAACCCAAAAATAAATCAAAGTCCAACGTTTAAATGATTTTTCAAAAATTTTTCTAAGTTTCATAATTTAAACAGGTGGTTTTTATTACAAAAGCTAAAAAAATTCAAAGTCCAGCGTTTTGAAAACACCGCTTAAAACACATTGGCGAGAATTTTTCCACTCCTCAAAACACGGTAAAATTGCCAAGTTGGCGCAAAAAAATCCAAGATGGCGGCCATGCACACAATTATTAAGTAACGTAATATTAATTTGAATAGTATTTTAGGTGCTTAAAATAATTATAAAAACATTCTTTACTTAAAATCCTTTTTTTATTTTTGTATTTTTATTTCATCTCTTACTCTAATTTTGAGATACCAATGTGTATCTATACTTCTATAATCTATCTATACTTATATATAAAGAGAGAGCGATTTTGTACGTGGAGGGTAATCTTCAGAACCACTGCACCTATTTGAAAAATTCTTTCACTGTTTGAAAGGTACATTATTCCAGATGGACATAGGCTATATATTATGTATATCTGATCAGTAGAAATAAAGTTAGGGGCTTAATCCTAACAATCTCCATTGTTACCGCTACTGCCCTCTACCGCTTTTTGTGCCGAAGTCTTCAACGATCCTTAGCGTGGTGCTATCTATACTTATATATAAAGAGAGAGCGATTTTGTACGAGGAGGGTATATCTTCAGAACCACTGTACCTATTTGAAAAATTCTTTCACTGTTTGAAAGGTACATTATTCCAGATGGACATAGGCTATATATTATGTATATTTGATCAGTAGAAATAAAGTTAGGGGCTTAATCCTAACAATCTCCATTGTTTCTGCTACTGTCTTCTACCGCTTTTTGTTCCGAAGATTTCAACGATCCTTAGCGTGGTGCTATCGCGGTGGGCTTCTGTTCTGACGCTAGCGGTTCGAACCTAGCCGTTCTCCGGTACGCCTTTTTCTTTTAAAAAATTTATTTTAATTATTAACTAACGTAAAATTAATTTAAGGTATTATTTAGATTATTATTAAGGTGAAAAAAGATTTACAATTTATTGGCTATCAACTGGAAATTTATTGGTATAATATTTTGTTCAACCCGGACAAAGTCGGGACGTGCCGCTAGTATATAGATAAATGCAAAATTAAGGGGGTAAGTTAAAAATTGTGTCGCAAGGTTGCATTTAAAAAAATATAATAAAAATTTCAATTTTTAAATTATAAATTTTAAAAAAAATATTCATAAAATATTATATGGTGTTTTATAGTTAGACTTCAATGAATATATGTGCAAAATTTCATATCTCTGAGGTAAAAATTTTAGAGGTCAAATATTGCGCAAAAAAATTGGTTGAAGCGCCATCCATTTGAGAAACTGTTACAAAATACTTTGATTCAGATTTTTTACTGAATGTGTTTTCTATTAGATTTACGGTTCATAAGAATACATAGTCATACATGTACATTTGTCTTTTGAAAATCTATTTTCCTAAAACAAGAAAGTTTTTTGTAAATGAAAAAAAGAGAAGGATTAAGGGGCAAAAGTCCTTCGATAAATGAATAAAAGGCATCAAATCAATGGTTATTGATGAAACATATTTTTATCAAAATGTTACATTTTTGCTTAACATTTCAGCACTCACTTCTCTAAATGAAGCAAGTGTCCTACAGCATCAACATATGACATTAGTGTTATATTGTTCGAACGAAGTTTTTCTTCGAACGAAGTAATTGTTCGAACGAAGTAAATCTTTTGCAAATTTGACAATTTTATGAATTGTTATCTTCTATATCACCATATCTTACTATTAACAGCTGAAGGTAAACAAATATTAGTTTGTTAGTCAGCAGACACGGGGACGGGCTAATCTCGCGAACCGAGCATAGCAGGATATCGCGACTGGTACCGATATACGCGGACGGCCGAGACGCGTGCACTGATGCTATCCTCGACTTTCAAAACTTTAAACTCTTTTAATTATTCATTTAAAACCGCCGAACTCAATGGAAGAGGAGAGCTGAAACAGCTGACATTCCGGGTGGGCTAGCTCCTTTCCGTTTCGCAAATTTCCACTATTTTCATGCATGCAAAATTCAACTTTTCCGTCCTCCGATCGACAAATTTTTTATTTCCATGTGTTTTACAACTCTTCATCTTTAAGGATACACACATTTTTATAAATTTAAAAATGTTTTTCATTGCAAACGAAGCTTTTTCCCTAAAGCAGTTTTCCGAATTTCACAAAATCGACAATTTTTATGGACAAATATTTCGGTTTTCTGCATTTATTAATGTCAATGAATAAAAGGCATCAAATCAATGGTTATTGATGAAACATATTTTTATCAAAATGTTACATTTTTGCTTAACATTTCAGCACTCACTTCTCTAAATGAAGCTGTGTCCTACAGCATCAACATATGACATCTATATATATATAAAACGCGTAGGTATGCGGCACAAAAATCGACGATATTTCTACACTCCGAATGGCAACGGCTACAACTGCCGGATGTAAACATTAACGGCCGTCCGCGAGTGTGTGTAGTGGCTCGACGATAGCACGTAATTTGGTACAATTTAATTGCTGTATTTTACTCGTGAATAATTTTAATTTATTCACGAAATAATTTTAATTTATTCATTTGATATGATTAAGTGGAGATATCTGAATTTCGAACAATAGTACATACAGAGAGTGATGTAATCTACACTATACTTTAGTACTTGCTGAAATTTTACTCCTTTTTATAAGTGAAGAAATTTTCCCAACAATTTATTATTTGATGTAATGATAAAGTGTAGATATTTTCATTTTGAAAAATAGTACGTACAGAGAGGGATGTAATTTTTAAAATCATTGGTGTTGGGTTTCTCAGTCTTATCTTTAACTATGTTCTGAAGTAATAGAAATTCACATTTTTTAATCACGATGTTTTAGAATCAGCCTTATAGTGAATTTAGCAATAATTATAAATTTTTTGGCTAAACACCCACTAACGCTTAACAACGTAAATTTATGTTGACAGGTAATGCTAACATTCCTTACATATGTTACTTTTGAGTTGAATTGTTTTGCAAAAGAAAATATATATCTAAAAGCGACCATGTTGGTCGCGCAGTGGCTAGTTAGTGTTATATTGTTCGAACGAGGTTTCTCGTTAACCCTTCTATATTTTGTTTCCGTGACGGCTCTTACTTTCAGTTTTGAAGAAAAAGTTTTTGGTTGGATTTCTTTAATAGCCGTGTATGAGCCAAATGTCATACGTTGCACTGGTCCTAAATTTGTTGTATTCGAATGGACTGTATACTAATTATATCAAAACCATTGTCGACCATACGACACACGAATTAATAACAATTTTATTTACTTAAACGAATTACTAATGTATGAACAAAATCAATACATGAAACATCGACCATACGATGTGCGAGCGAAACAAACTTTTTTATGGAACAAACGATTTCAAACAAATTCTAATATCTTTTAGTTTACGATGCCAACGTAAGAAATAAAAACTATGATACCTATATTTGTATTCTTTCATGGCGCGTTGGCGATTGCCAACATAGCCATTGGCGTCAACATTCTCCCCAGGTTGAAATATTATATTTCAAAATACATTAAAATACAGTTATTACAATTGAATACATAAAATGAACAATATATTACAAAACAATTTTGCCTCATATTTTGGCTTAAACAAATTCTAAATGAATACAGATAACTTAAAATGTAAATAATGTTATCAATAATATACGAATACAAATTAAATATAAACTCAAAACATAAACCAACTAAAAATTTACATATTTTGATTAGGTAATACACATAACTTTCTAATACTACGTTTATATATACCGTGGTTTGTTTTCACCACAGCTACTCTAATTCTATTATCGGATCCTGGTATCACTTCTTGAATACGTCCAATCAACCATTTACATGATGGCAAGTGATCTTCTTTAACTAAAACCATTAGACCAGGTTGTAAATTTTGTCTTTCAACATGCCATTTGGTGCGATTTTGTAAATGATTTAAATAACTAATCTGCCATTTTTTCCATATGGCTTGAACAATTTTGGTGGTTTTTTTGCCATTTTGTTAATAAATTGTCTGGTTTTGTCACTATTAATGGTTCAGGGATTGTATTCAAAATGCGTCCTATCAAAAAATGTGATGGAGTTAAAACATCTAAATTATCCACATCTGAGCTCATCGGAATTAACGGTCTGCTGTTTAAGATGCCTTCGATCTGAATTGTAATAGTCTGGAATTCTTCCAAGGTCAGCTTTCGAACACCAATAGTTCGTCTAAGATGGTATTTAAATGATTTGACACTGGCTTCCCAAAGTCCACCAAAATTCGGGGCTTTGGGAGGAATAAAATTCCAGGCAATGCCTTCTGAGGCTAAATAATAAGCTAAATTTTCCTCTGGCTTTTTAACAAGTTTGTACAATCGTTTTAATTCTAAATGCGCGCCTACGAAATTGGTGGCATTATCCGTGAACAGAGATGAACTTTTACCTCTAGAGAAAAATCTTTTTAGCGCCGCGATTAGCGCTTCTGAGGTTAAATCTGTGACAGTCTCTAAATGTACCGCCTTTGTCACAAAGCAGACAAATATAGCTATGTATACTTTGTGGTATACACCCTTTCTTTGTCCTTTAAACTTTACATAAAAGGGTCCACAAAAATCTATTCCTGTGGCATTAAAGGGGGAACTCGGGTTTATTCTTTCCGGAGGGAGATTGCCCATAAGCTGACTTTCCGTAACAGGTTTTTGTTTAAAACATGTAACACAATTGTGGACAATTTGTCGAGCGATACTTCTGCCGTTTAATGGCCAGTATTCTTGGCGTACTAAATGCAATAAATTCTGTGCTCCTACATGCAGATATTTCCTATGGTAGTAATTCATCAAAATTTTTGTAAATTTGTGGTTCGCAGGAAGTAAAATGGGATGTTTTGCATTAAAATTTAAATTCGATTTTTCTAACCGTCCTCCAACTCTTAGAATTCCATTGGAATCTAAAAAGGGTTGGAGGTCCTTTACCTTCCCTTTTATAACCCTTTTACCAGCTAAGAGAGCAGATATCTCCATTTTAAATTCATTTGCCTGTATTTGCCGAATGATAAATTCTGTCGCTGTTTTCTGCTCCTGGGGTAACAGGGGACCTCTGTACCTGTCCTCTGGTTTGCTTCTAGTATTTTTCAAAAATCTGAAAATAAAACTAAAAATATATACAATTTTAGAAAAACTATTTGATCTGTCTAAAACTCTATTTAACAAATCACTTTCTAAAGTCAATACAAAAGTCAATGAAGGGACCGGCAATTTCTGCAATTCTGGAACCTCCACAGCTGTTGGGCAGGGATTATCCTTTAACGACGAAAAGTCATTCAAAAGGAAAGTGGGACCATCCCACCACAGTTTGCTATCTCGAAGAGTTTCAGGATCAACACCTCTAGAAATTATGTCAGATGGATTTTCTTCTGAAGTTACATGGTGCCATTGATGAGTCGAAGACAGTTCTTGAATAACTGCGACCCGATTCGCTACAAATGTTTTCAAAGTATGTGGTTCGTGTTGAATCCACGCAAGTACTATTGTCGAATCGGTCCAGAAATGAACGCTATTCACAGATATTTTTAACGATGATAGCACTCGGTTCACTAATTTTACTAGTAATACTGCTGCACAAAGTTCTAGTCTTGGAATTGTTGTACGCTTCAGAGGCGAGACTCTTGACTTGCTGCAGAGTAACTTCACTGAGACTTCCGATGATGTGCCAGTGGCTTTGATATAAACTACCGCTCCATAGGCCTTTTCGGAGGCGTCCGAAAATCCGTGTATTTCTAGCTGACAAATACTATCATTCAAAATATAGCGATCGACATCAATACTTTCAACTACTTTGAGGTTTTTTACAAAATTTTTCCATTCTTGAGCTTCTTTAGCTGAGAGTGGCTCGTCCCAGTCAATCTTTAAAAGCCATAATTTTTGAATAAATATCTTTGCTCGAACTATAATTGGTCCTAAAAGTCCTAAAGGGTCGAATAATCTAGAAATATGAGATAATATTGATCTCTTAGTGCACTTTGATGAATATATTGAGGGAGAAACAAAAAATTTAAATTTATCAATTTTTGGATTCCAAATGAGACCTAGTGTCTTTACTGTTGGATTTCTTTAATAGCCGTGTATGAGCCAAATGTCATACGTTGCACTGGTCCTAAATTTGTTGTATTCGAATGGACTGTATACTAATTATATCAAAACCATTGTCGACCATACGACACACGAATTAATAACAATTTTATTTACTTAAACGAATTACTAATGTATGAACAAAATCAATACATGAAACATCGACCATACGATGTGCGAGCGAAACAAACTTTTTTATGGAACAAACGATTTCAAACAAATTCTAATATCTTTTAGTTTACGATGCCAACGTAAGAAATAAAAACTATGATACCTATATTTGTATTCTTTCATGGCGCGTTGGCGATTGCCAACATAGCCATTGGCGTCAACATTCTCCCCAGGTTGAAATATTATATTTCAAAATACATTAAAATACAGTTATTACAATTGAATACATAAAATGAACAATATATTACAAAACAATTTTGCCTCATATTTTGGCTTAAACAAATTCTAAATGAATACAGATAACTTAAAATGTAAATAATGTTATCAATAATATACGAATACAAATTAAATATAAACTCAAAACATAAACCAACTAAAAATTTACATATTTTGATTAGGTAATACACATAACTTTCTAATACTACGTTTATATATACCGTGGTTTGTTTTCACCACAGCTACTCTAATTCTATTATCGGATCCTGGTATCACTTCTTGAATACGTCCAATCAACCATTTACATGATGGCAAGTGATCTTCTTTAACTAAAACCATTAGACCAGGTTGTAAATTTTGTCTTTCAACATGCCATTTGGTGCGATTTTGTAAATGATTTAAATAACTAATCTGCCATTTTTTCCATATGGCTTGAACAATTTTGGTGGTTTTTTGCCATTTTGTTAATAAATTGTCTGGTTTTGTCACTATTAATGGTTCAGGGATTGTATTCAAAATGCGTCCTATCAAAAAATGTGATGGAGTTAAAACATCTAAATTATCCACATCTGAGCTCATCGGAATTAACGGTCTGCTGTTTAAGATGCCTTCGATCTGAATTGTAATAGTCTGGAATTCTTCCAAGGTCAGCTTTCGAACACCAATAGTTCGTCTAAGATGGTATTTAAATGATTTGACACTGGCTTCCCAAAGTCCACCAAAATTCGGGGCTTTGGGAGGAATAAAATTCCAGGCAATGCCTTCTGAGGCTAAATAATAAGCTAAATTTTCCTCTGGCTTTTTAACAAGTTTGTACAATCGTTTTAATTCTAAATGCGCGCCTACGAAATTGGTGGCATTATCCGTGAACAGAGATGAACTTTTACCTCTAGAGAAAAATCTTTTTAGCGCCGCGATTAGCGCTTCTGAGGTTAAATCTGTGACAGTCTCTAAATGTACCGCCTTTGTCACAAAGCAGACAAATATAGCTATGTATACTTTGTGGTATACACCCTTTCTTTGTCCTTTAAACTTTACATAAAAGGGTCCACAAAAATCTATTCCTGTGGCATTAAAGGGGGAACTCGGGTTTATTCTTTCCGGAGGGAGATTGCCCATAAGCTGACTTTCCGTAACAGGTTTTTGTTTAAAACATGTAACACAATTGTGGACAATTTGTCGAGCGATACTTCTGCCGTTTAATGGCCAGTATTCTTGGCGTACTAAATGCAATAAATTCTGTGCTCCTACATGCAGATATTTCCTATGGTAGTAATTCATCAAAATTTTTGTAAATTTGTGGTTCGCAGGAAGTAAAATGGGATGTTTTGCATTAAAATTTAAATTCGATTTTTCTAACCGTCCTCCAACTCTTAGAATTCCATTGGAATCTAAAAAGGGTTGGAGGTCCTTTACCTTCCCTTTTATAACCCTTTTACCAGCTAAGAGAGCAGATATCTCCATTTTAAATTCATTTGCCTGTATTTGCCGAATGATAAATTCTGTCGCTGTTTTCTGCTCCTGGGGTAACAGGGGACCTCTGTACCTGTCCTCTGGTTTGCTTCTAGTATTTTTCAAAAATCTGAAAATAAAACTAAAAATATATACAATTTTAGAAAAACTATTTGATCTGTCTAAAACTCTATTTAACAAATCACTTTCTAAAGTCAATACAAAAGTCAATGAAGGGACCGGCAATTTCTGCAATTCTGGAACCTCCACAGCTGTTGGGCAGGGATTATCCTTTAACGACGAAAAGTCATTCAAAAGGAAAGTGGGACCATCCCACCACAGTTTGCTATCTCGAAGAGTTTCAGGATCAACACCTCTAGAAATTATGTCAGATGGATTTTCTTCTGAAGTTACATGGTGCCATTGATGAGTCGAAGACAGTTCTTGAATAACTGCGACCCGATTCGCTACAAATGTTTTCAAAGTATGTGGTTCGTGTTGAATCCACGCAAGTACTATTGTCGAATCGGTCCAGAAATGAACGCTATTCACAGATATTTTTAACGATGATAGCACTCGGTTCACTAATTTTACTAGTAATACTGCTGCACAAAGTTCTAGTCTTGGAATTGTTGTACGCTTCAGAGGCGAGACTCTTGACTTGCTGCAGAGTAACTTCACTGAGACTTCCGATGATGTGCCAGTGGCTTTGATATAAACTACCGCTCCATAGGCCTTTTCGGAGGCGTCCGAAAATCCGTGTATTTCTAGCTGACAAATACTATCATTCAAAATATAGCGATCGACATCAATACTTTCAACTACTTTGAGGTTTTTTACAAAATTTTTCCATTCTTGAGCTTCTTTAGCTGAGAGTGGCTCGTCCCAGTCAATCTTTAAAAGCCATAATTTTTGAATAAATATCTTTGCTCGAACTATAATTGGTCCTAAAAGTCCTAAAGGGTCGAATAATCTAGAAATATGAGATAATATTGATCTCTTAGTGCACTTTGATGAATATATTGAGGGAGAAACAAAAAATTTAAATTTATCAATTTTTGGATTCCAAATGAGACCTAGTGTCTTTACTGTTGGATTTCTTTAATAGCCGTGTATGAGCCAAATGTCATACGTTGCACTGGTCCTAAATTTGTTGTATTCGAATGGACTGTATACTAATTATATCAAAACCATTGTCGACCATACGACACACGAATTAATAACAATTTTATTTACTTAAACGAATTACTAATGTATGAACAAAATCAATACATGAAACATCGACCATACGATGTGCGAGCGAAACAAACTTTTTTATGGAACAAACGATTTCAAACAAATTCTAATATCTTTTAGTTTACGATGCCAACGTAAGAAATAAAAACTATGATACCTATATTTGTATTCTTTCATGGCGCGTTGGCGATTGCCAACATAGCCATTGGCGTCAACATTCTCCCCAGGTTGAAATATTATATTTCAAAATACATTAAAATACAGTTATTACAATTGAATACATAAAATGAACAATATATTACAAAACAATTTTGCCTCATATTTTGGCTTAAACAAATTCTAAATGAATACAGATAACTTAAAATGTAAATAATGTTATCAATAATATACGAATACAAATTAAATATAAACTCAAAACATAAACCAACTAAAAATTTACATATTTTGATTAGGTAATACACATAACTTTCTAATACTACGTTTATATATACCGTGGTTTGTTTTCACCACAGCTACTCTAATTCTATTATCGGATCCTGGTATCACTTCTTGAATACGTCCAATCAACCATTTACATGATGGCAAGTGATCTTCTTTAACTAAAACCATTAGACCAGGTTGTAAATTTTGTCTTTCAACATGCCATTTGGTGCGATTTTGTAAATGATTTAAATAACTAATCTGCCATTTTTTCCATATGGCTTGAACAATTTTGGTGGTTTTTTGCCATTTTGTTAATAAATTGTCTGGTTTTGTCACTATTAATGGTTCAGGGATTGTATTCAAAATGCGTCCTATCAAAAAATGTGATGGAGTTAAAACATCTAAATTATCCACATCTGAGCTCATCGGAATTAACGGTCTGCTGTTTAAGATGCCTTCGATCTGAATTGTAATAGTCTGGAATTCTTCCAAGGTCAGCTTTCGAACACCAATAGTTCGTCTAAGATGGTATTTAAATGATTTGACACTGGCTTCCCAAAGTCCACCAAAATTCGGGGCTTTGGGAGGAATAAAATTCCAGGCAATGCCTTCTGAGGCTAAATAATAAGCTAAATTTTCCTCTGGCTTTTTAACAAGTTTGTACAATCGTTTTAATTCTAAATGCGCGCCTACGAAATTGGTGGCATTATCCGTGAACAGAGATGAACTTTTACCTCTAGAGAAAAATCTTTTTAGCGCCGCGATTAGCGCTTCTGAGGTTAAATCTGTGACAGTCTCTAAATGTACCGCCTTTGTCACAAAGCAGACAAATATAGCTATGTATACTTTGTGGTATACACCCTTTCTTTGTCCTTTAAACTTTACATAAAAGGGTCCACAAAAATCTATTCCTGTGGCATTAAAGGGGGAACTCGGGTTTATTCTTTCCGGAGGGAGATTGCCCATAAGCTGACTTTCCGTAACAGGTTTTTGTTTAAAACATGTAACACAATTGTGGACAATTTGTCGAGCGATACTTCTGCCGTTTAATGGCCAGTATTCTTGGCGTACTAAATGCAATAAATTCTGTGCTCCTACATGCAGATATTTCCTATGGTAGTAATTCATCAAAATTTTTGTAAATTTGTGGTTCGCAGGAAGTAAAATGGGATGTTTTGCATTAAAATTTAAATTCGATTTTTCTAACCGTCCTCCAACTCTTAGAATTCCATTGGAATCTAAAAAGGGTTGGAGGTCCTTTACCTTCCCTTTTATAACCCTTTTACCAGCTAAGAGAGCAGATATCTCCATTTTAAATTCATTTGCCTGTATTTGCCGAATGATAAATTCTGTCGCTGTTTTCTGCTCCTGGGGTAACAGGGGACCTCTGTACCTGTCCTCTGGTTTGCTTCTAGTATTTTTCAAAAATCTGAAAATAAAACTAAAAATATATACAATTTTAGAAAAACTATTTGATCTGTCTAAAACTCTATTTAACAAATCACTTTCTAAAGTCAATACAAAAGTCAATGAAGGGACCGGCAATTTCTGCAATTCTGGAACCTCCACAGCTGTTGGGCAGGGATTATCCTTTAACGACGAAAAGTCATTCAAAAGGAAAGTGGGACCATCCCACCACAGTTTGCTATCTCGAAGAGTTTCAGGATCAACACCTCTAGAAATTATGTCAGCTGGATTTTCTTCTGAAGTTACATGGTGCCATTGATGAGTCGAAGACAGTTCTTGAATAACTGCGACCCGATTCGCTACAAATGTTTTCAAAGTATGTGGTTCGTGTTGAATCCACGCAAGTACTATTGTCGAATCGGTCCAGAAATGAACGCTATTCACAGATATTTTTAACGATGATAGCACTCGGTTCACTAATTTTACTAGTAATACTGCTGCACAAAGTTCTAGTCTTGGAATTGTTGTACGCTTCAGAGGCGAGACTCTTGACTTGCTGCAGAGTAACTTCACTGAGACTTCCGATGATGTGCCAGTGGCTTTGATATAAACTACCGCTCCATAGGCCTTTTCGGAGGCGTCCGAAAATCCGTGTATTTCTAGCTGACAAATACTATCATTCAAAATATAGCGATCGACATCAATACTTTCAACTACTTTGAGGTTTTTTACAAAATTTTTCCATTCTTGAGCTTCTTTAGCTGAGAGTGGCTCGTCCCAGTCAATCTTTAAAAGCCATAATTTTTGAATAAATATCTTTGCTCGAACTATAATTGGTCCTAAAAGTCCTAAAGGGTCGAATAATCTAGAAATATGAGATAATATTGATCTCTTAGTGCACTTTGATGAATATATTGAGGGAGAAACAAAAAATTTAAATTTATCAATTTTTGGATTCCAAATGAGACCTAGTGTCTTTACTGTTGGATTTCTTTAATAGCCGTGTATGAGCCAAATGTCATACGTTGCACTGGTCCTAAATTTGTTGTATTCGAATGGACTGTATACTAATTATATCAAAACCATTGTCGACCATACGACACACGAATTAATAACAATTTTATTTACTTAAACGAATTACTAATGTATGAACAAAATCAATACATGAAACATCGACCATACGATGTGCGAGCGAAACAAACTTTTTTATGGAACAAACGATTTCAAACAAATTCTAATATCTTTTAGTTTACGATGCCAACGTAAGAAATAAAAACTATGATACCTATATTTGTATTCTTTCATGGCGCGTTGGCGATTGCCAACATAGCCATTGGCGTCAACAAGCCGGTTCGTGTGTATGATTTCCGGGAAATTACTCTTAAAAATATCTCTGTGTAAAACTATACGAGCTTTACATTTTGAATCTGATGAGCACATCCAGAAGCTCAAATTTTTTCTTTTTCTTTCAATGCGGAAAAGAAAATTCTGGTAATTTCCGCCATGTTTTGATTTAATGAAAGAAATGTCGCTCATTTTATCTCAAAATCAAAGAAATTCGACGCAAATCAAAGAATTCGACGCAAAATCAAAAAATTCCTGCTTGCTCACTTAAATCTTTTGCAAATTTGACAATTTTATGAATTGTTATCTTCTATATCACCATATCTTACTATTAACAGCTGAAGGTAAACAAATGTTAGTTTGTTAGTCAGCAGACACGGGGACGGGCTAATCTCGCGAACCGAGCATAGCAGGATATCGCGACTGGTACCGATATACGCGAACGGCCGAGACGCGTGCACTGATGCTATCTTCAACTTTCAAAACTTTAAACTCTTTTAATTATTCATTTAAAACCGCCGAACTCAATGGAAGAGGAGAGCTGAAACAGCTGACATTCCGGGTGGGCCAGCTCCTTTCCGTTTCGCAAATTTTCACTATTTTCATGCATGCAAAATTCAACTTTTCCGTCCTCCGATCGACAAATTTTTTATTTCCATGTGTTTTACAACTCTTCATCTTTAAGGATACACACATTTTTATAAATTTAAAAATGTTTTTCATTGCAAACGAAGCTTTTTCCCTAAAGCAGTTTTCCGAATTTCACGAAATCGACAATTTTTATGGACAAATATTTCGGTTTTCTGCATTTATTAATGTCAATTTTACGATTTATCGGCATTTGCTAGATGTTCAGCTTCCAAAATATACCAAATACATTCAATAAAAAAAAAGTTTTCATTCTAAAAGAGCGTACTTGCAAAACTCACTTTTAACAATGCCGAGTTCGTAGTTTTTCGACTTATTATTTTAATCACTAATAATTCCAGCAAGTTCGTGAAATTTGTTTCTAATTAATGAGCAACTGATAGGATTCTTCCACTACCAATTTTGAATTCGTCAGAACTGTCTTTCAATTTTCAACGTATATTTCAACGTATTTTCTTAAAATTTTTTTAATTCTTCATTTTAATCTTAATTTATTTAATCTTAATATATTTCTAATTTTTAAATTTATCTTACCCTTCTACTTTTTGAAGGTTTTAAACTTAATATTTATATTAATGTAACTGGTAACTTTAAACTTAATTTAATTTAATAATTTTTTTCTATTGAGGACATATACATTGATAATAAACATCTTGCGACAGGAGTTAAAGTCAATAGATCCAGGAACTCGACTCTTCAAAAGAAATTCTGCTCAGTTGCCAAAAGGAAAAATTATTAGTTGAGAACGAGTCATTTAATAATTGAAATCCAGAAATAATTTTAAAGTACCAGAAATAATTTTAGTTTTAGAAAATGAGAAGTTAAAACCTTTAGAATGTTTTCTAATTGAATGAATTTCTTTTTTGTCTAAAAAGCAAAATTTGAAAACGGAAATTTGAAAGAATTATTTCAAAAGCCAAAAACCGAAATTTAAGAAAGAAAATTTTAAATTATTATTTCCTTTTTAAAAATTCTAATATATTTTTAAAAGTGATTAAACGGGTTTAATCATTAAGAAATGAAACTTTTTCATTTTAAATCGAAAAAGCAACACATCGGGTTGCCACTCAGCTAGTTATTACCTATTTTGCATTAAATGCTTTAAAAACGATGATGGCAATAAATAGTAATTAAAATATTCAGAATACATCTTTTTCAGAAAATTTTGTTTGTCATTTAGGAAGCAGCTTATTATAATTATGAGTTATAAATTTTTGCTACAGCATTTCATTAAACTCCATAAACAGTTTGCACTGGCTTTTAAAACATCACCTGAGGTTTTCATGTCTTATAAAACATGGTCTGGAGAAAATATTCAAAATCATGTATAGTATCTAGATTTGGATTACTTTATAATTATGTCATGTTACTTAAATCTGCAACAAATGACTGAAACAGTAAACATAATTTTTTCATTTTGGATTATTCTTTAATTAAGCTGTTAGAATTATTCTGTAAAATTGAAGGATAAAGTCCATTTATTACTATTTCAATAAATGATTTTATTCTGCTGGAGAATATTTACTATTAGAATCCTGTTAGTAGAAACTGAGAAAAACAACTGAAAGAAAAACAATCATAAACAAGTGATGATTGTGTTGTATGCATGAGTTCCATCTACTAATTGTCTTCTGCATGATATAACGGATGTAATTTTTACAATTAACAGTATTTATAAGTTTTTACACTTTCAGATCTTTATGAAGTGAGAATTGTCTGAAAGGAACTAATGGCTTTTATGTGTCATTTGAAAGTGTTTTATCTATTAACGGCTTTATGCATAATTTTCTAAAAGTTTATTAACAATAAATGTTACTGTTTCTATTCTACCTGGGTGGTTAAAAAAAACAAGGAAATAATTGATGGTGTAATTTCCTTTCAAGTTTTAGTACTGAAACTCCTGCTATAAATGCATGTTATACTTCTAATATATATATATATATATATATATATATATAAAAGATAAAGTTGAAAGAGAAAAACCAGTATGAGCACTAAAGCTACTACAACTAGGAACCAATATATATATATATATATATATATATATATATATATACGTATATATAATATACATATATATATATATATATATATATATATATATATATATATATATATATATCTACACATATATATATACACACACACATATATATGTATATATATACATATATATATATATATATACACATATATATACACACACATATATGTATCTGAAACTCCTGCTATAAATGCATGTTATACTTCTAATATACACTGCTGGCCACTGTAAATGCAACACCCTGAAGGAAACATGCAAATAACATGAAATTTACAACATGCATTAGCGGAGGTGAGATATGCAAATGATTAGAATTTCAGCGCAGACGCACATCACGCGCGTCTGTGACGCCACTTCAAAGCGGTATTTAAGGCTTGGAGATTTCGACGATTTCAAGTTCGGCAATTCTGTTTTTCTTGTGGTTTTTTCAAAAAAAGGATCAATTATGCCTCGTCGAAAACAGCGATCATCTTTTGATCAAGTATCCGAGTTCGACAGAGGAAGGATAGTGGCCTACCGAGATTGTGGATTATCTTTCAGGGAAATCGGTAGTCGTGTTGGACGAAACCAAACAACTGTAATGCGGATATGTGATCGTTGGATGCAGGAGGGTACGACAGACCGGCGTATTCTATCGCATCCACCTCAGCGCACCACTTCACGTGATGACAGGCAAATTGTGCGCATGGCAGTGACGGATCGCTCAGTCACATCACGAACCATAGCACAGCACATGCAGTCTGTAACGCATCATCCAGTGTCTGCGCGTACCATTCGACGCCGTTTAAAGCAGAGTGGTCTGTCCACAAGACGTCCATTGCTTTGTCTACCCTTGACACAGAACCACAGACGTCTCCGCCGCCAATGGTGCGATGACAGAAGGATGTGGACGGCAGAATGGAATGAAATTGTCTTTACTAACGAGTCACGCTTCTGTCTGCAACACCACGATGGTCGCATTCGAGTCTGGAGACACCGTGAAGAGAGGATGCTGAACAGCTGCGTTATGCACCGCCACACTGGTCCTGCACCGGGTATTATGGTATGGGGCGGTATTGGATATCACTCTCGCACACCTCTAGTACGCATTGCCGGTACTTTAAACAGCCAGCGCTACATCTCCGGGGTGTTGGAGCCAGTTGTCCTTCCTTACCTTCAGGGCTTGCCCACAGCCATATTTTAACAGAATAATGCGCGGCCACACGTGGCACGCATTGTCCAACGGTTCTTCGTCAATCGCCAGATTGAATTGCTTCCCTGTCCGCCTCGCTCTCCGGATCTTTCGCCGATAGAAAACATGTGGTCCATGGTTGCTCTACGATTGACCCAGATTCCATCCCCAGCTGCCACAGCAGATCAACTTTGGCAACGTGTGGAAGCTGCTTGGTCTGCTGTACCCCAAGAACTCATCCAAAGTCTCTTTGAATCAATGCCGAGGCGTGTGGCAGCGGTGATCTTCAACAATGGCGGCTACTCTGGCTACTGATTTTGGCAGGAACCACACTTCACAGAAGTCTATAAATTTAATCATTTGATACTTGGTCAACATGTTATCTACAAAATAAATTTTGTTGTGATATCTCTTGTCTTTCTTGGTGTTGCAATTTGGGTGGCCAGCAGTGTGTGTATATATATATATATATATATATATATATATATATATATATATATATATATATATATATATATAACTAAAACAGATAAAAATTAATGAGAAGGGTACGCCTGGACAATTTTTGATGAGATATTTGAGAGATTTACTCTCATATCATCTTTCCGGGTGAATCTTGAGAGTTGTTTGGTTTTATAGAACCAACCTCACCCGGATAGGTAGAAACGAATAGAAACCATATAAATATAACCTTCAAAGACTGTTTCACACTTTATTTAGCAATATCATAATTTCTTTAATATGAAAGAATAAATAAAAATGAAGAAAAATAATATGAAAGAATAAATAAAGTTGAAAGAGAAAAACCAGTATGAGCACTAAAGCTACTACAGCCAGGAACCAATATATATATATATATATATATATATATACACATATACACACACACACGCACACACATATATATATATATATATAAATACCGAATTAAAAAATAAAAATAATAAACTTGCAATGCACCAAAAGAAAAAAAATGAAGCAAGTATTTAAAGCATTCCAATAGGTAAAAGTAGTTTTCCAATCAGTCCAAGAATCCTCATAAACAGGGTCAGTGAAGAAGAAAGCGTGTTAAAGATGTCCCATACAGATCACTAATTGGAAGATTAATGTTTTTGTACTCAAGGACCAGACCAGATATAATGCATAATGTAACATTTTTAATCTCAGTAGTGATGAAGAACATTGGAAGTTATTGTGTCAAGTTTATCAATATAAGTCAGTATTGCATTCATTTAACTGTGTGATTCACATTTTACGGCTTTTTCTGATACAAGTTGGGTTTCCTGTTGGGATGACAGAAAATAAATAAGTGGTTATGTTATTATGTTTGATTATGTCCCTATATTGTGCTGGTCATGTAAGCAAAAATCTGTTGTGCTTTCAAGTATACAGAGGCTGTTCGCACATTTTTTAGACGATTTTGGTAAGCGGTAATAAAAAATCGTTTGCTGCAAAAGAAATAATTGCAATTGTACTATGTTTTTAAAAGTCAAAATTATCGTCTGCGGCTTGAAAGTTTTGTTTTTATTCAAAATGGCGTTTTGAACAAAGCAGTGGCTCGAAGGCTACATTTATGCTCTTTCCGAAGAGAAATATGCATACTCCGTTATCCAAAAACAATGTGAGAGTCATGGTTTTGTGATATCTAAAGCGTCGATAGGTAATATCGTCAACAAGAAAGGAAAAAAACGTCAAATTGGAGCCTCAAGTGGGACAAAAATTCCAAACAAGTATCCAAGGAAAAAACGAACATCTTCGACTATTGCAAAGGTACGTTGTTTAATGTTAAAAGAAAATCCCCCTAGTCAAAGGACAGTTGCAAAATCATTAAATTGCTCGGTGTCCACTGTAAACAAAATGATAAAGGTTGATTTAAATCTTAAGAAAGCGAAAAAACGCAATGTGTATCGTCTCCTTCCAAATTATATCGCTGAACGCAGGACACGCTGCAGAATTCTATATGAGAAACACTTATCCAAAGAAAAATGGAAAACAATGGTCACAATAGATGAATCATGAGTGTATTTAAATGATTGCAACAAAAAAAGAGCCATTTATTATCATAAAAGGGGAGAAAAAAATTTAAGTACATGGTTCACAGAATCGAAAGAAAGTTTTTCTAAGGGATTCATGATTGTTGCTGGTTTTTCTTATAATGGCAAGTTAAAAATAAAGAGAGTGGAAAAAAATGTCAAGATTAACTCCAAATACTCTCAGGAACATATTTTATCGCCAATTTTTTTGAATGAAATACCATCGCTTTACCCACAGTGCCATCAATCTGTGAGACTCCATCAGGACAAAGCTAGCAGTCACACATCAAAATCCACTGTAAATTTCCTAAAAGAAATGGACGAAAAACTGGTATCAAGGCCATACCCTACACTGATATCCCTACTAAATCTCCCGATGTATCACCTATGGATTTTTGTGCTTTCGGACTTTTAAAATCTGCATTATCCAAACGTCGTCCCAAAACCCTTACAGGACTCTGGAAAGCTGTTCAGGAGGAATGGGATAGAATACCTCTTCTGACACTTCAAAAGACATTATTATCCTGGAAATTGCGGTGTCGAAAGATAGTTCAGAATAAGGGATGTCAAATAGAACATTTAAAACACAAGAATTTTATGTAATTTAGTTTTGTGAATACAATATACATCGTCTAAAAAATGTGTGAACAGCCTCTGTAGGGACTGAATCAGAATAATACGACTATCTAAATGATTGTTTGTATTTTAATGTAACTAAAATTTCCCCAAAATTTATATGATAATGAAAGTTCAATACATTTTTCGAGAAATTTTGTTGAAAATAGACAAACAAAACATGCCGACACACGCTACTTTTTGTCAAAGAACTTTTGGATCAATATTATTTTCTATTTCTCGAAAACCCAATGTTGCTAATTTGTTAACTAAGCCCAGGACAAAAGAAAAGTTGAAGCTGTATGGCAATTATTTATTTCCTGAAGTTCAAGGTTTTGAATATGTCATGAAAAATGGAGGCGTTACTTGAGGTTGAAGTATGGTAACATCGCATAAATGTTTCATTTACAGGACATACTTATGGTAGGAAAGAGTTTCAGGAAATTCATTTCCATGGTTGGCCACATCTACACTTAGAACATACATGAACTTAATGCAGGGAATGTTTTTTGGTCACAGAAATGAAACATTCCTCCAGCAGAAAGGACCTGATTTTTAGCTATCATCTGTAGGCTCCTCTAGGTCACTTCTCTCTTTTTAGTTCCTCCTACCTCATCACAAGCATTTTTCCCATGACTAGTTGCCAAAAAGTGCCATTATGCTTGAAGGCCAAAGTCATTCTCACTATAGCATAAATTTATAAAACTTTTTTTTTCTTTTTTCTTTTGGTACTGGCAAGAAACTCTATCGTTTAAGTAGATGATATCCGACACTGAAAGGCAAGCAACAAGTTATGAATAAGCAACATATTTAATTCAGGCAAAAAAGTTGTTACTTATTCTCATACTGAGTTAAAGAGTACTTAAAAGAAGAAGCTGAATATATAAGATCTACAACAGAGATTCTCTTGAGAAAATTGGATTCCAAAATATGAAACTTCATGAAAAACTCCTTAAATCAGTTGATGGGTTTAATACGGCTAAATACCTACTAAGACTTCATTTACCAAATGATGATTGAATGAGATAACATGGAATGTGAAAGATAGACAATACCCTCAATTTTTCTACCCTGAGTAGATGTACGAGTCTATATTCAACAAATTCTGGCTACTAGTCAGTGTACTCTTTATAAAATTTTAAAAAGCCTGTGAAACCAAACATATTACAGAATTAAAATGATATGAATAACCATAAGACATACTTAGGAACAATATGCCTAAGAGGATAAAAAATGTGTAAAATATTAATTATCGAAGGCAGGGCTGCCTTTAATGTGATTCGACTTAGATGTCATGGTGCCCCATGCTAGTACAGAACAGCACACAAAATAAAAAATAGGTCTGAAAGGAGGTACTGTGATCATTTAGAAGCCTTCTAGAATGCCTGAGAAAATGTAGCCACTCTGGTTTCGAACAAGTTTTAGTCGGAATCACAGAGCTTGCAACTTATCTAGAAGTCACTCCAGAATTTTGGGAAACACGTCCATAGAAATGAAAAAGGAAATTCAATTACGAATATGCAGATGAACCAATAAATAACTGGAAAGAAATGTCTGAGGTGCATTGTTTTTAGCAACTACTGTATAAATCTACAAAGGCTAGAACTTAATTCCAGGCAATTCCACAGAAGGAACATAGGTAAGAGAAATTGCCTTGACAGATATAAAAATGATTCAGAATAATGACCAAATGAAGTGCATAAATTTTCCAAGAAATGGAAGAATTAAATTCTAAACTTTCTTCATCATGTTTTGAAAACCATATAAAAATTCTACAATTCTACGAATGACAGCTACTGGTTTTTCATATGCATCTATATCTATAAGGTTATTTTTAACAATTCATGTTACCGTGGCATCAAAAAGAAATAGCTTTTCTAAATTTAAATGAAAACACACCTGAGGTAAACAATATCGCAAGATAGACTCAATAGCCTTGCAATATTGTCTATAGAGCATGTAGAAACAAGGAAATTAAAATTTCATCAATTCATAAAAGACCTCTCTCATAAAAAAACCTAGAAAAATTTGACTGTAAATGAGTTTGTTCCATGTATAAAATATATGTAGTCTAAGTTTTAACTTTTTTATAAATGTACATAAAAAAGGAAATATGATCCCCTTCCTAATTTTTGTATTTTATGCTTCACATTAAATTTTTATCACTTAATATAAATTAGAATTTATTATATATAAATATATATTAGACTCCCCTGAAATTTTTGCAATTAGGCTCCAAAACAACTAAGGCCAGCACTTATCAAAGGCATGAATGACAAGAACTCGGACGTCAAATTATCCAGAATAAAGTAATTAATTCTAGTAATCTATTACTTGAATATTTTAAGTTAGAGTCGACATTTTGAAATTTCTAAACATCAAATAGTAGAGATCACATAAAATATTACAATTTTTTTTTATAATCAGATTTATGTAAATTATGTTTAAAACAAAGTAATAAGTAACTAACTCTAAAGGCTGCTCTGTACTTACCCTATTGGATTCGCTCACCTCAATATTAACTTATGGAAAAAATGTGTCAAGGATTGCTGACTTGGATTTAAAGATTTCTTTTAAGAATTTGCACTCCGTAATAGAGAAAGAAATTTTATTATTTTTTTAAGCAAATATCTTACAATTTAAGTTTTTCGGGGGAAAAATATGGTATAGTATGTTTTAAATGCTGATAAATTCTTTTAGTGGATGGAATTTATAAAATAAATCCTGTTACAAGGTGCAGAAAAGTTTAGGCTATCGAAAAATACCATTTTTATATGATTATTAGTATTTAGGTAGCTGGAAATAGTAGACAAATTTTCTCCATATATTAACATTGAGGTGAGCAAATCCAATGGGGTAGTACACAGCAACCTTAACAAAACAGATAGTGAGTAAGAGTTCAATATGAAATGCAAAGGAAAGAAAAATCTTCTGATAAATGGTTTACTTCTATTCAGAAGTTATTTTCAAACAGTTTTCATAATCAACTTGTACAGAATATTTATTCAAATTTCCCTTATGCAAAATGAAAACTTACAAGACTATATATTCATGTTTTGGTACAGTTATCTTTTACATTAACGGTTTAATATAATCCTATGACGATGATTTTAACTTCATTTCATCTAGAAATATAATTCATTTCATGGATATTCCATCATAGAATAATTATACTGTGCTTATTTTTGACACTTCTACCGTAATTATCTTCTGTTCAATAAAGAATTTTTACTCCTAGGATTAAAGTGGGGGGGGGGGGGGGGGATTACATAAATCCTAAAAAAACAAGCATCAATTTGATTAACACTGATCCTAAGGACAGAAACTATGTATATTTAAAAAATTACCCAAGACATGAACAGCAAGAAAGCATTTATAAATTTTGCCAGTACAGAAAAATCTATTGAGTATAAAGAATATGCGGGTAAGAGGGCAGAGAGTTAAAATCTAGTTCTAAACTGACCCAAGTACAATTTTAGAGTAAAAAAAAATCTTAAAAAATCATATCAAGGCTGTCATAAATATCAGTTAATACAGATTTTGTAAATCTTGAAATGTTTCAAACAAAGAAGTATTTAAATTGGACGGTACAGAGAAAATTAGACATATTTATATATAATATACTAATAAATAATACCAATAAATTTTTTCTGCTTTAATGAGAATTTCAATTTTAAATATTAAATATTACTTTTAAATCATCCTCTTTGAAATCATCCTCTTGAAATCATCCTCTTTGAATGAATACACAAACAAATAACATTTTTTTAAAAAAATCTCAAATGCAATCATAAATAAAAAGTTCTCAGATAGAAGAAGGCAACAGCTAAACTGCACATTACTGCTCATGGTGCCAAGCTGTAAAAACTCAAAAAATTCGGTGCCACTTCATAATTTACGTGAAAACTTTAATTAGTTTATCTGTAAGTTTCGTATGAAATTAACAGTGTATTTTGATTATATTGCAACTGTTGAAAATTTAATGCGTATAAATGCTGATTCATTAACTTTGATAAGCTTTAGATGTTATATCCATTTTAATATACTTTAAGCAAGGAATTTTATTAAAAAAACACCAAATACATGAATGTTAGGAAAAGTGCTGGATTTTTTTACCTCAAATTTAGTGATTATATACATGGTTCCTTTGTTTACACTCTGCTACAATTGGGTTGTAATCTTTATAACAAATGTTTTTATTATTCAGTTTCATGGCTTAATAGGCAGCTGAGTTTCAACTAATTCAATTTTAATAATGATCATTTAGATGTTTTCAGCAATGAAATTTGAAATTAGCTTCAGATTAAGAATTACACATTCAGTGAATGAAAAAATATTTAAATTCTTTTTATAACATTTTTATATTCCTTTTTTTTCAAGAAATACAATCCAAAAGTTTAAATCCTTGGTTATTCATATCTAGATTATAGGTCTTACTTAGGGCCTGAGAGAATCTGGTAAACCAGTTCTCCTTGATTAGTGTTTTTGAATTCTATTATTATTATTTTTTTTAAGATACATAATTTTTGTTTTTAGTTAAATTTGTACCCTTTCCACAATACTTAAAATGTGTTCTTAATTTTATAAATTGTTTTTATACTTTGAAAATATATTAAATTTTAATTTTTGTCCTAAAAACTTACCGGCAACACTACTGTCATTTTTCGCCCTTCATTCTACAATATAGTTTCAAATTATCTTGCTACAAATTTTTTAATTTTATGTACTTCATTTTTTAAAACTATTTTTGTATTTTTATGTGTCTATCTTGAAGTATTTACATGCTTATTTTCTAGATTTTGTGATTTGAAACAAAATTAAATAAAATTCTTGTATTTTAGATATATTGTTTCCCTACATTTTCTACAAGATGTCCTAGAACACATTTAAAAAAAAAAATTAAATGGCGACCTACTCTTTGAAACCTATTGATACATTTTGGACACTTTGCAAATATTAGGGCTGGTTTAATTATTTATTCAAGATAAATGCTGTACTCAATATTATTTTAAATTTAAATACTCCAATGTTGTTTATTAGCTACTTATGTTTTAATTTTCATACAAATTCCTAATTGTCGGGCTAAAGGTTTTAAAACAGTGCGACATGGTATTTTCCTAAATTTCTGATTACGAGAACTTTGTGGATCTTAGCAACTTTTTGCCGAACAGTACAGGATATGGAACTCCTTCTCGAATATTTTATCGTTTACCGCAATTATTAACATTTCAAAACCATTTGTATAACTCATTACCAGAAAAGTTGCTAAACACGTTGGGTCTGACTTGTATAATGGTATATTTATACATTTGGGATGATAATTTTAAATTAAATTACCAGAGAAATCAGATTGCCAACTTTTAGTAATCTCTTGAAATCGTGGAGGGTTTATTTCAATAGAACGCCACTCTCGATCAGAAAGTAATAACCTACTAAAACAATTTGCCATGCCTGAACATGCATTTATCAACAGAATAACAGTTATACGTACTATAATAGCATTTCGCTTCACTCATAAAAAATAGCGTAAAATGTAGAAATCATATATATCATTTTCACAATCTTAACAAAACAGTTTTGTAATACAACACAGAAAAGATTACCTGTAAATTAAACTTCCTTGAATAACTGTTTATTTTTCCCTGATCTAGATTAGTGTTATTTCAGTCACTCTAACAGCTTAAAAAGTTTTGACGCCAAGGGCATCTTTTTACTTTTAATTACGAAGTTTATGGAAAATACATAACATGAACCACGCACTCAACTTACGAAAAACAAGTAGCGTTTAATGAGCGGCTGCTATTTTCCAGTCAAAAGTAACTGCGCTACTGGCACCATCTATTAACGTAATAGTGAACCAAGGATATTACATTTTCATAAAAATGAGATAATTTTCATTTATGCCTATCTATTTTTTAAAAGTTTACAAAATAACCAATTTCTGATAATTGGGTAAAGAAAAATATTTTTCTTAATTCAAAGTATTTGAATAATTTTTTGTTAATTTTTTAAGAAAAAATAAGTTTTTAATAACGATCAATAAGATACACTTCTAGCCAACTCGGAAACAAAATCAATGATACAAATATCTTTAATGAAATACATTATTCTTTTATTTTATACTTTTATTATACTTTATCATTCTTTTGCTGCTAAACACATAAATCACTCAAATTTTGAATATTTATAAATTTAAGATATATGACTAATTCTAAGTACAAGAAATAAAACAAATAAAGCACACATTATATTTTCATAAATATTCAGCAAATAATGAATTTGTATAAATACATACTCGTACAACAATAAGACTGCATTAACCACCCCCACCCTCCTTTCATTATAAAAAAAAGAAAGAAATATAATTTACATTATTTATCAATGCCTCCAATGTCCACTTTACCATGGAATGACCTATTTACTGTTAATGACAAAATTTATTGTATTTGTTATTTATTATGATTTATTATTAGAAAATATCAACTGTAACCTTGTTACATTACATTCATGAATGAAAGGTAGCATTCTTAAATTTTGTCATATTAATTATAATATAATACATTTTCTCATATTAATATATTATATAAATCTTTTATTTTGCAAAATTTGTGAATGTGGTAAATCAATAATAAAATTTTCTTGTATTTCTAAACTAAACTTATTTTGAAAAATATATGATAGTTTACACTGAAACGGATTTAATTACTATGTAGATTATATACACACTGCTAGGAAAGGACACTCACCTTTTATTCCTCTTGATTGTTAAAAAAATGTGGAGTAAGATAAAAAAAAATTCTGTCTCTCTTCTTCATCAAGTTAACAATAAATACTTTCACAAGCATCACCATAGGCGTAGCGTGCTTCTAACTTTTTTCTTTTCTGGGGAGGGGAGCACGAAATGAATTCAGTTAGGGCCCTCCTATGCACTTTGACTGCCTGGCGATCCTTAAAATACAAAATAACATGATTTTTTTTAACTAAATATCAATGGAATTGATGTTTGAGTAGTATTCAAAAGTTATACAATCAGAAAAATAAATATGCTATAAATAAAATGAGAAAAAATAATATAGCATAGAATTTTTGTTATGGATCATATCATTGTTAAAAACTATGTTAAGGCTAAAGATACAATCAGAATCTTCAGTTTCACAGTATGAAAAAGCGGGAAAAAAAACAACTTTATTAAAAGTTTTCTACAATTTTTCGATTTTAACTGAATTTCTATTAAACTTTTAATTTATTTTAAGTTAAGTTTTTTTGGGAAACTTTCTAGCTGGCCGGCCGATGGAAGTCTATTAATGTACCTGAGATTGGCATTGGGATCAGTATTTTTTTCTGTTGAGAATTGAATGTATTAAAAGTGCTCTAGGCGAGTATCGTATTGAAGACTCTGTTATCCTGAATTGTGTTTTTAAAGTTTTCTGTTGTTTAGAAGACAGTTGATACGTGTTTTCTGTTAATATTTGTGTATGCGCCTGAAGAATTTAGAGAATAATAAATTTTATTTTGTGTGAACTTTCAGAAGAGATTTTTATTAAATCCCATCGAACCCAGAAAACGGAACAGTATTATCAACTCCAGACTCTTAATATACAGTCAAGAGCCAAAACATTATGACCACCCCTACATTTTGCAGTGAATTCGCCTGGATGACGTGGAAGGCACGTGATCAGGTGGAAGTGGTATTTAACTGCTGCTGGAGAGTCTGAAGAATCATTCTTTCACTTACTTCTGTGTGTGATGGGAAAGGCTGCGGATCTGAGCGACTTTGATAGAGGGCAGATTGTAATGGCTCGAAGGCTCGGAACAAGTATTTCCGAAACTACACGACTCGTGGGTTGTTCGCGACCTACAGTTGTTAGTACTTATGCAAAGTGGATGAATGACGGTGAAACCAGCAGTAGACGACATGGTGTTGGACGTCCACACGCTATCAAAGAAAAAGGTCGTCGGAGACTGTCTCGCATGGTGAAGCAAAACCGGAGCCAGACAGTGGCTCAGCTGACAGCCCAATACAATGCAGGGCCAAGTAGAATAGTATCGCAGCACATTGTTCAGCGGACACTGTTGGATATGGGGATACGCAGCAAACGTCCCACTCGTGTGCCTTTGCTGACCAAGCGTCATCGCCAACTGCGCCTGCGCTGGGCCCGGGAACATCGCGACTGGTCCATGGATCAGTGGGAGAGAGTTGCCTGATCAGATGAATCACGGTTTGTCATTCATCACGCCGATGGCCGTGTCAGGATACGCCATCTTCCAGGCGAACTATTGCTCACTCAATGTACAGTAGGTCATACACAGGCCGATGGTGGCGGTATTATGCTTTGGGGACGCTCTCTTGGGCGTCTCTGAGACCCGTGGTTGTGGTAGAGCAGACCATGAATGCTACAGGGTATCTGAGCATCATTGCGGACCAGTTGCACCCTTACATGGCCTCTGTTTTTCCAGCTGGAAATGGAATTTTCCAACAGGACAACGCCCCGTGTCAAGAGGCTAAAATTGTGTTGGAGTGGTTCCAGAAACATGATGCTGATTTCCAGTTAATGTCCTGGCCGCCTAACTCACCGGATCTCAATCCGATAGAACACATTTGGGATGTCATGGGACGGCAGCTCAGAGTTCAAAGACCACCAATTCGCAATATCTCGGATTTGCGTGACCGTTGCTTACACATCTGGTACAATCTACCAAGGACTTGTGGCATCCATGCCAAGGCGGGTTGAAGCTGTGTTGCGCGCCAAAGGTGGGCCAACTCGTTATTGACAGGTAGTCATAATGTTTTGGCTCTTGAGTGTATATATATATATATATATATATATATATATATATATATATATATATATCAGGAGATTCATCACATTTAATAGCTTTGACTCATGTTCATGAAACATACTCGTGAAACAGGAGTACCAGACTTCGACAATATCGATGAGACAATAATGCACAGAAGATACGCATGCAGACAGAAAATCAGAGATGCTCTTAGTCACCGTTTTCGCAGTGAATACCTGGGATATTTAAGAAAATGCGCAAACTTCAAGACAAGTGTCGAGATCGAAGAAGGCGATCTAGTCTTTATAGTTGATGGTCAACTGATACGTATTAATTGGCCATTAGCAAAACTGATAAAAGTATACCCATTGAAGGATGGTCAATCCCGACTTGCAAGAGTGAAAACTAAAACAGGAGATCTTTTGCATCCATACCAATGTCTTTGTCCTTTAGATCTCCAGAGAAACACAGGTTCTCCTGACAGATATTCTCTTGCCAGGAAATATCACTGGCACGAGAAATAAGCTGCGTTTACATGGACAACAATAATACCCGGGATTTACCTACTAACAGGGAAATCCTTTGAAGTCCGTTTACACGGGACAACATTTTCGCACTGCTTTTACACGTCTTACCGGAAGTAAATGCCATCACATGATTCGGCGGAAAAGATTATCATACACCATCATTCCTTGTTTATTTTTTATTTAAATGGAGCACATGTCAGTCGCTGTTGATAATCATGGAATGTTTACGATTTTTTCTGTTGTTTTTTTAAAAAATTTAGAAGATAGATTGGAAAAAAGGAATATAAGAACTAGAAGATTGATGCGGATATTAGATATAATCGTACGATCTGTGGCTTCATCGTCAAATTTAGTTTTTCCACAACGAAGAATGTGGGCAAAATTAAGAAAATTCTGTTTGGTGGGAAGAAATTGTTTTACATTCCTGGAGTGGTAAAGACTGGAAAGAAAATTTTCGAATCGATAGGTACATTTTTTTTTAAATTATAAGAGAAATTGTATGTTATTTATTGTTTTAATGAATCGTTTTATAAAATCCAAATGTAATTTTGATTTCAATTTTGTTTCAGGAATTTTTATTCATGTATAAATAAAAAAATCATAAATATATATAAATTAATTTTTATCTTTGAATTCTAAAATAATTAATTTATAAATAAATTTTAATGTTACGTTTAATTATTGATTAAACTTATTAAATTTATTAATTTTACCATAACACTTCAAATGAAAATGTTGCATTTTCATTTCAGTGCTAAAAAGCCATGAAAAAATTAACATAATTAATGCAAATGAATCTCTTTTCATCAATAATAAGTTTTTTGCTGTTTGTAAAGTATTAAATAGCTTCAAAAAGTATCAACAAATGATTTAGAGAAATATTTTTCCGATAAAGTTAAATATTTTTTTTAACGTGTCTTGCCTAAAAATGTTATATATTGTTATAAAAGCACGAACAAAAGAATATAATATACAGTAATAGTTTTCAAATATGTAATATGTGCAAACTTCTAATAAACTGTTTTTAAAAATTAAATGTTTTGCCCAAAATTTATTATTATTATTTTTTCAAAGGCCAACATTCTCGCTTTAACCCCTTCCTTCTCGCTCCTGTCAAAATTATGGGGTGAGGTGTCGCTCTCTATTTCTCGTGCCCGTGATATTTCCGGGCTGGAGTGTTCAAAAGTAACACACCAAAATGATTAAAAACAATCCATTTCATTTACCCAGAAGAAATTTTATTTCCTATTTTACATACCAGATGGCAGTACCAGTCTGTTTATAATGTAATTGAGGATGGGGTGTGATCGTTAAAGGGTTCCAGATCCCTCCATCGATAATTTGGCAGTATTTTCATGGATTCCCACATGTTCAAATCGGCCATGTTTGTTTACTACTAGCTTTCTGTTTCGAAATGCGTCATGGGTTATTAGCGGGTTTTATCCTAGTTCGAAGCAGGGTCGAAATTCCACCCTGCATTTTTCCCTATCGTAGGGAAGAGAAGTGAAAAAGCAAGAAACAACAGTGCTTTGACAGGGTTTTTGGCACATGTAAGCAGCACATATATAACTGGTCAAGATGAACTGTTTTTATCGGTCTCAGTCAGAGATGGTCTACTTCTATTAATCAGTGTTTATTCTTATAAATAGTTAGCTTAGCATTTGTATGTCTTTTAATATCCGTATAACTTACAAGGTAATAAGCCTTTGATATTCATTTAAAGATATAATTGGTTAAAAGAATATTTAGATCCAACAATCAGATATCAATCCTTTAAGTTCTTAAAAGTAGTGAAAAGATAGTACATACATAACGTTTAAATCTCAAGACGAAAGCATCTTCCCACCTCTTTTATTTATTTTAAATAATAATATTTGATTTATCATGTTTAACCAGTAAATGGAAAATTGTACCATCAATTATACAGAAATGTTATCTCTGATATAGAAGTATATTTATTTTATTACATGAAAACATAGATTTCTGTTTTCAAAATTTACGTATTTAATTGGCATATTGTTTTATGATTTTTTATGCATATATAGTTTAGATTATTTTTCTGTTTGTTATTAATTAAAATATCTATAGATATTACTTAATTACTGACCTTAAACAATTGTTAAAGAAGGTGACAGTGTAATTCACCTATTTTTTATGATAGCATTTTTATTTACTTGTTTTAATAGATAATATTCAGTAATTTATATCATTCAATCTATCTATTTATCTATTGTTCATATATATAAAAATAAGTATGGGATGGAAAATTTAGCAGTATACAATATATGAAAAAATTAACAATTTTTGCATTCAGCTAATAAAATTTTGAGTAAAATAAAAATGTTTTATTTTATACCTAAGTAGTTTATAATTAAAATTTCATAAGCTCTTCATAATTATCCCAAACTAATTCAGAGTAACTTTACTGTATTTGATCTGAAAATTTAGATATTACTTTATTTAGGTATCCATTAATAATTTTATTTTTGGAACAAAATGAGAGGTTCTCCGTCAATTCAGTTTATCTAGTTTCAGTTGAAATACACTGCTGGCCACCCAAATTGCAACACCAAGAAAGACAAGAGATATCACAACAAAATTTATTTTGTAGATAACATGTTGACCAAGTATCAAATGATTAAATTTATAGACTGCTGTGTAGTGTGGTTCCTGCCAAAATCAGTAGCCAGAGTAGCCGCCATTGTTGGAGATCACCGCTGCCACACGCCTCGGCATTGATTCAAAGAGACTTTGGATGAGTTCTTGGGGTACAGCAGACCAAGCAGCTTCCACACGTTGCCAAAGTTGATCTGCTGTGGCAGCTGGGGATGGAATCTGGGTCAATCGTAGAGCAACCATGGACCACATGTTTTCTATCGCAGTGCCAGCAGTGTATATACTGGTAGAATACCTTTTTTTAAAATTTCATTTGTTGTAATTAGTATGAATGTCTGTAAAAGAGGTTAAAAGTTCATGAATTTTAACCTGGAGATATCTATGAATTACTATTTGTATTTTTTAAAATTTGGCAGTATTTGAAAGAAAGTAAGGAGAAATATAGAAGAGTTCATTAATGGTCTGAAAAGATATGGTCCTGCATTCTTAAAACAATAAAAAAATACAAATCTTGCCATAAGATTATAAGGATTTCTGACTATTCGAAATATTAATGTGTTAAACAAAGTCCCTTTTTTTGTTTGAAAAAAAATGCGAATACATGAGAAGAATAACATTTATATCATTTTTATTTTAGACATAATTGAATATTTGTTAAAAGCTTAACTTTTTACTTTTCCCAACCAAGTTTGCAAGCGTAAATGCCTTAAGCACTTAAGCATCCTTTTTTAAAACTATTTTTAAATACTTTATCATAAGTATTGGGTAGATGTGAACATGTATAAAATGTTGCTAAATATCAATCAGTTTTTAAGATTAATCAAAGGATTTTTTCTGCAAATTTAGGCACTTAGTGAAGAATCAATCAAGCAAATTTCTTCATCACAACTGAATTATTTTGTCTGGCTCTCTATTTTCAGATATTAAAATAAAAGGAGCTCCATTTGACTTGCCTGAGTTTCCAAGAACTGTTGACCCAAGAGGATCTTGAAACGGTAGAAATGAGGATCTTTTATTAAAAAATTATTTTTTGCTGCATTTGAAACATATGCTGCAGTATTTGTATTTTGCATTTTTTTTCTAATTCTATTTCGTGCATTAAAATAAGTTTATTTTTAATATCAAGAATTCTAAAGTTTAGACAATACTTATTTTGAAAGAAATGCATTAGTAGTACCTGTATGAGATTCAGCCATAAATATTGATAGCAATAATACAGACATTAAGATTTATCTGTGGTATCTCTTAATATAGCAGCAATTTTCCTGCAACATGGAGAATCAGTTATCTTTACTACAACTGCGGTTAAAATTTTGCTATGGAAAGGTAATGACAAAAAGCAATTTCTTGCTGGCTGCTATTTTAAAGTTTAAAATCCTAATGTCTTTATGTTTTAAATATTGAAGTAAAAATTGAGCCAAACAATATCCGTTAATGTAGAACCTATTGGTGAGCACTTCAAAAGGTTAACTACATGAAAATTAAAAGCAACTTTGATACTGAAATGCATAACATTTATGAATTTTACTTTATATTTCAGGTGAATAATCGTCCATTGCAGCCGAAATAATGCTACATTCAACATACCTGAACAAAACTAAATCTTTACAGCCCAAGATTAAGGATATGATATATATAAAGTCAGCCTTTGTTTTGAAATGCATAGGTTAATGTTGCTATTGTAACGATGTTAAATTGAGCCTAGGATGTTTTCACAGAAAAACATGTATATTTGTAAAAAAAAATCATGTAGTCATTTCTATAGGTGGTGTAATTATAAACGTTTAATTTATCCTTTGGACTCAGATGTGTTTCCTGAATTAGAATAAGATCAGGGTTATGCTCATGGACAAATTCCTTGAACTCACGGATTCCAGAAATAATACCGTCGGTGTTCCATGCAAAAACAGACAGCGAAAGAGAGGGAGGGAGTGGGGGGGGGGGGGGGCTTTTTGAACATAATTATTGAGACCGTAGGAGAAGCTCCTAAAAGTTTTTCTCTCTGCGGACCCATTTTTCCTAACATTTTCTGTTGCTGTACCCAGATTATTTAGTATGTTGTGAAATCCGAGATTCCTAATTTTGTTGTTATTTCGTCCAAGATGAATGCTATTTCCTGGAATTGGATAGGAGACTCAAGCTACCTAAGGGGGAATTTTTTAATGTCAAAATTGCTAGTTTGACTGGAGGGGAGGACGGGTTTGAGTCGTTATTAGTATTTGAATTAATTAGGTGTACAGTTCTATTATTGTTGGCTTTTGCCATTTTGGCGAATGATAGATTGGATGTAAAAGTTCGGGATTAATTTTTAGCTTCCTTTTCTGCTAGTTTTTTTAGCTAAAATATTATAAGGGATATTAGGTCATCCTCTCCAGTTATCAGGATGATCGCCCTGGCGGTTGCAACATTTGGTAACCAGATGTAACACCAGATAGCAACTATTTTGCTATCTGGTGTTACATCTGGGCACTACTTGGTAAGATGGTCGCCAGCGCACTTAACACATCTTGGGTTCATTAAGCAAAACTTACTATGATGAAGGAAATGTTGACATTTGAAACATTGTGCGGTTTTGTAAGGGGAATTATAATATCCGATGTTAACTTTAGTATAAAATAGGGTGGTGAGCTCAAATATCTGTGTTTGCTGTGTAGAGAGTGTCAAGTCCAAAATCGTAGTTTTGAGAAAAACGGGATTGAAGATAAATGGCCTTTGTGAAGTCAGTTTTTTAAGTTTAATTTTGAAATTCTTTTCAAGTCAAATTTTCCAATTTTATTTTAGTCGAGTCAAGAATGCCAAGTCCTTGATTGGGACATAACCGCTTCAAAACTTACATGTTTGTGTTTTGTTTCACAAATCCAAAATTTTCCCTGATGAAAAAATATATTTAGGAATGGAATTGAACTTCGTTTGTTGTACCCTGCAGTGGCCCTTGATTTTCAAAACATGCCTGGTTGGATAACTACCTCATTTGAGCACCTTTTGGACATAAAACCCTTTGCACATTAATCACAGATACAGCTTTGGCTTTATGAGGGATGGGTTAGTTGTACTTGGAATAGGGGGGGGGGGAGGAAAGATAATGCTTTTCTAGTTAGCTGGGAAACTTAAATTACAGGGAAGTAAATCGCATCAAGGTTTTCTTTAATTTCCAAGGAAGGAAACTCCTTTGGTAAGCCACGGAAAAAATATTTTAATAGGAAGTAAGAGGAGAATGAAGACTTTTACGTTGTTATCGTGCAAGCATTTGGTCATTTCTCGGTGATCATCCTTAGAGCTGAGATCAATTCTGATAAGTCGCCGCCGATTTTCGCATGGAACTTTCTCTCACCAGGCACGACACGACCGTGAACTGCACGAGACGACAAGGCAAGACACGCCGATACAACACGGTATGTGGCGGGAGGAGACAAGAAAGAAAAGAGACAAGACAATGAGTTTATCAGTTTTCGCGTTGCTCTCCTTAATGCTATATTTACAGATTCGCGCTCGCGCCACCCGCAAGACATTAGTCATGTTCCTGCATTGACACGGGTGATCTTTCTGACATTCAGCGTCTTGCTGTTAACAAGAGTTCCCGTCGCCATTCGCCCCTTTGACTCGTGCCAGAAAACCGCTTCCGAAGCGAGCGCCACGATTGGCGAGGAGAAACGGCGAGCACACCGTTTACACAATAGCCCCCCCCCCCTTCTTAAACTCGCCGCTAGCGCGACTGTCTAAATGCGGTGTTACCGTAACTGGAAATAACCGTAATTTTAACCAATCTTTGAAAAAAATGAACATTAAATATTTTCTGAAATACGTTATATTGTAGTATAAAATTTTTTTTTAATTGTTCAAACTCAAACCATTAAATATTTCGGAATGAAAAATATATGATTGAGAACGCTTTCATAATCGGCCGCACATATATATGTATGTATGTATGTGTGCGCGAGTGTATATTATAAAATGATCTGCCAGCTGTACTTCAATTAACTGTAGCAATTAAAGCCTGTGTTTGACATTTTAAGGGGATGGTGGACACTAAAAGGGATTTTTGAAATTTTTACCTCAGAGATATGAATTTTTGCATATATATTCATTAAGTATAAATATATTAAACCTTATAAAATTTTATAAATATTAAAAAAAATGATAATTTAAAAACTGAAATTAATTTTTTTAAATGCTCCTTGCTATTCAATTTTTAACTCCCCCATCTTAATTTTGCATTTATATTGCGTGTAAATACATTTTGAACAGAGTTATGTATTATTTTGTGCTTTCGTTGAATAGTCCATTTTTAGGAAATATTTTTATGCTTGCACTGTGAATTTTCCTGAAATTTTTGCACTTTTCTACACTAAAGGTAAACTTTGATAATCTGATTGATATCGAAACCTAAAATGGATAAATAACTTTATTTTGATGTATTTACAGGAGTCTTTTTTATAAATTTCATAAAATTTATAGTAATAATTTCATATAATTTCAAAAATTATGACGCAAGGAGCATTTCAAAGACTTATAATCATTGTGAGAAATACTCATTTTAGAAAAAGACCATTTAAAAGATGTCTTTTCACCTACCTTTATTACTGACGTTTCTAGACACCAAGTTCTCATTCTACCTTTCACAACACATTTTAAATGCTTTTTATTCCAACATTTACATGTTTTATTAATACAAATTTATTATAATCTGAAAAAATGGATTCATATATTTTCATTTCTTGTGTATTTATGCATTCCTCTATTGAATTAAATAATTTCTTTAAAAAATTTGAAATCTGCCAGCACCATAAGTTGCGTTTGCCACCGCGCACATTAAATATCGATTTTAGAATTAAGAAAAATGTAAAACCAACTTTCACAGAAATTTGTTTGCACGTTTTTTCTAACATTTTTATGGACATTTGAAGAGCTCGTTGATCTTTTCAATTGCTCGTAACTATTTTGTAAATTGCGGTCTTTTGAAAATTATTCTGCGAAAAGGGTAAAATATTAATACACCAAAAATTTTTTCCAATTTTTGTTCCATTTTTGGTAATTTGAAATTCCATCATCCCCTGAAAAGTTAAAGAAAAACATGCTAGTCAATATACTGTTGAACACAAACATTGTTCTGTTACCTAAGCTTCTTTTTTCTATCCAAAAGAGATACGTATTTCATATTTTTTTCATGTTATTTGATTTTATATTATTTAAAAATATTATTATATATTTTGTGCTAATGATCCTTTCAAATTGCTTTTACATAAATTTGAAATGTATTTGAAGAAAAATTATTCGTGTAAATTATGAATCAAAATGGAATAAAACTAAGTTTACTTTGTATCTGATTCCTGTGCTTTTTGTTTAAAAACTTTTTGGAAGAGAAATAGATACACATATACTGAAAAATATCGTACTGATATGAAAAACCGGCTACTTCCTTTTCGATGTATTTCTCTTCATATCTTGACTCAGGGCAAAAAGAGAATAGTGTTATTGAACTGGAGACAGACGGTGTGAATAATGCGGAGAATGCTGTACTGGAGACATTAATGTTGTGAAATAGGTTTGAATGGGATGTTTGCTTCACGATATATTTACTGAATGGGAAAGACTAGGAGGATACTTGACCGCAGGTTAAGTTGAACTCTATATTAATGGAAGTTAGGAGACATACTATACACATTTATATACATATCATAAATATAACGTATTCTATTCGGAGATTCACTCGAAAGAGGCCCGGAATATTCACTAATACGATGATGCAATCTGAACAAAATTCAATACATTAAAAACCTTGACATGTGTGTAATCGATGCTGGAAGTGCTCTTTGTATATTTCGACGCCATGTTCTTGAACGTTCTGGGAAAGATAGCGGGGGGAATGACAGCCATTTCACGCTGGATGCCTTCCTTCAAATCTTCCACAGTGCTAAGCTCAACTTTGCCCCATGAAAGTAGTGTCAGATCCTTCGTAAAATGACCCTATTGATGAAAAAGAAATCGATGTCCTTCATGCTCCTTCCCCGATGTGGTTCCATCTTGCTGGAAGTAACCTTCTGTTAACATCCAGTCGATGCAAGAACTGTTCGAAAATGTCCATGTACCCATCGGAGTTAGTATCAAAGAAAATGGGGCCTGTGAAATAGAACCAAGTCATCGCGCACCAGACGCAGACTTTTGAAACACGGACCGGTATTTGGTCAGAGATTTTCAGTGGTCCCTATACAGCAGTTAACATAACACAACAAATGGAACCACACTTCATGGAAGAAGGATGAGGTTGGGATGTGCCATCTACTGAGGAGCACATTGTGCGTTTTTTTCATTCAGATTCCTTGGTCCTTGTTGAAGGACCCTCTCCCTTGACGAAGCCTATAAGTCAGTTTGGTGCGTCAGGTATCCAATCCAGTATAGTAGATCATGACCGATACCGCGTTCATGCATTTAAACAACGTTTAAAAACAAGAAATAATGTCATAATTCCAAAACATAACGTGCCATATGTTTAAAAACACACACATCAAACCAGAGTTTAAGTACGATTTTCAAGGCCGTTTTTCTACAGCGAGTCAAATATATTTGTGCCAAAAAATGCCGTTTCATAAGAAAGTAGAGGGTTGGGAACATCCCTGAATGGGAAGGGAGATGTCTTTTTCATCTGTTCTCAAGCCATAAACCTATAATACAATCGAACATTTCTCGTGTCTATAGGTACGGAGATGTCCTTTTAAATGGCCATGTTGAGAAAACGTTTTATTACATACGGTGCATTGGAAAGGTTTCTCTCCTGTATGGGTACGAAAATGTATTTTTAAATCAACGTGTTGAGAAAATCTTTTCTCACATACAGTGCATAAGAAAGGTTTCTCTCCTGTATGGGTACGGAGATGTCCTTTTAAACGAGCCTTTCGAGAAAACCTTTTATTACATACAGTGCATGCGAAAGGTTTCTCTCCTGTATGGATACGAAAATGTATTTTTAATTCACTCTGTTGAGAAAATCTTTTCTCACATACAGTGCATGAGAAAGGTTTCTCTCCTGTATGGGTACGGAGATGTCTATTTAAATCACCCGGTCGAGAAAACCTTTTATTACATACAGTGCATTCGAAAGGTTTCTCTCCTGTATGGGTACGAAGATGTATTTTTAAATCAACGTGTAAAGAAAATCTTTTCTCACATACAGTGCACGAGAAAGGTTTCTCTCCTGTATGGGTGCGGAGATGTCTATTTAAACCACCCTGTCTAGAATACCTTTTATTACATACAGTGCATGCGAAAGGTTTCTCTCCTGTATGGGTACGAAGATGTACTTGTAATTCACCCTGCTGAGGAAATCTTTTCTCACATACTGTGCATGCGAAAGGTTTCTCTCCTGTATGGGTACGAAGATGTATTTTTAAAGAAACCCGTTGAGAAAATCTTTTCTCACATACAGTGCATGTGAAAGGTTTTTCTCCCGTATGGATGCGGAGATGTTTTATCAAACTACTCTTTTCAGAAAAACTTGTCCCACATACAGTGCATGCGAAAGGTTTTTCTCCTGTGTGGTGCCGGATATGATTTATTAAATGACCCCGTTGAGAAAATCTTTTCTCACATACAGTGCATGCGAAAGGTTTTTCTCCTGTGTGGATGCGGAGATGTTTTATCAAATGTCCCTGTTGAGAAAATGCTTTCTCACATACAGTACATGCGAAAGGTTTTTCTCCTGTATGGATGCGGAGATGTTTCATCAAATCACCCTGTCGAGAAAATCTTTTCTCGCATATAGTGCAAGCGAAAGGTTTTTCTGCATGGACACACAGAGAATTATCAGTGATGTGGTACGATTGATGCGTATGTAAGGCAGCCAACTGTGAAAATGTTCCTTCACATAAATTACATTTGAAAATTTCTTTGCGAGAGAGAATCTGTGCAGTGGAACGTATATTTGGAATAATTCTACATGTGTCACACGGAGTGCATTCGTCTTCGGTTTCAGGAGGATTCTGTTTGCAGATATGGCTTTTAACGGAAGGTCCTTTAACAGAGGAAATACATGGTGTTTGCTCTTCTGACATGCCGACGTTTCTTCACACGATGATTAGAAAACTATAATGGCCACCAATCCGCCGAATTTCTAAATTTGTAAACGCCACAGCCACTTTTAGTTTTGCATTTTAGAATCTGTACCGAGCACCTGCAAAGAGAGGAGAAAGAAATTGCGTGAGATATGTCAACACTATACCATCCCGCTTGCTTCGCATTTTTGACGAGAAATTAATAGCAAAATATAAGTCTGTTTGTGGTAGGAAATGATATATAAACAAACTTAGATGTTATATATTTATCCCTTTATATACATTTTAATTGCCTGTAATTCAAAATAATTTCAACACTATTATTACGCTTAACGCTCTGAGAAATTCCAGAGATATAGAACTGATTGAATTACCATCAGATTGAAACCATCGGTTACCAACTGATTAAAAACCCAAAAATCTAATAAAATATACAAATTTATGACTGTAAATAAAGTAAATGTAGCTTGTGGATTTGTTTGGGCATATTTGTTAGGACTGCAGTTTGGCGGCTATAAATATTTTTCACCACGCTCTTTTCTCATTTTAATATCAATGTTCTGTATAAAATACATTAGAATTGACAACAGTATAAATTCTTCAAATTTCTTTCCTTTCACCTACTGTACAATGCTAATATGTTATTCTTCAAATAATCTAAATCAAACATTCAAAAACAGTTATCTGTGGATCTCTTGAAGTCTATGAGAGAGACGTCAGGAATTCACAGCTGATAAGGTCTTTTTCCGACCAACACATTTTAAATATTGTATTACGAAATTATAAATATGAAATAAAAATTCTAATCAAAATAATATACATAGTTATTATGCGATGCTCCTTAAAAATTACTTGTAAAAACAGTCTTCAATTTTCGCATTGAGAAATCTTAATTAAGAACTACTTGAAGTTTTACAACTGTTATCTCTCGTGCAATTTATTTTTGTAACTTTTTAAGATTCTCCGAGTTGTAAACAAAATATGCCAAATGAGGAGTGTGATTTGAGACACAACCAGTCACATATTTATTTCACACAGCTTGGTATTATAGTAAAGAAACAGAATGGCCATTAAGAAAAGACATATATACACCTCAATGGAAAAATAATTACGTAACATTTGTTTCCAATTAAAATTGCGGCTGAAGTACGATACTCGTACCGATGCGCGAAGTAAGGCAATAAAAATTTCGCCACGGAACCTGTCACCCTACTCGCTCGTTTCATGACGTGCGGGAGGGTGTTTGTTTATGAACGGGATTTTTTTCGTAATAAATGATTGATGGATTGATCACCATTGTTTGAAATCTTGTATGTCTATTTGTACATTTCAAATCTCTTTTCCTACCGTGAATCTTTATTTTTCGGAATATAAAATCTTTTCAAGTAGGAGTGCAGGATGATTGCTGCTAATTAAAGTTCAAAAGGATTACAGAAATTTTTAGAAAAACTGGTGTTTCTTGATATTTCTTTAATAAAAAATATTGGTATATCCTAAGTATCTCATATTTTTTTCAATTTTTATTAGCATTTTTTTTTGGGGGGGGGGGCGATTGTAGAGGGGTGTTTAAATGTAAGTAAGGTTTTAACTAAAGTTCGATTTTTCTCGAAACTGTTCTCTCTAAATTTTTGTATTTGTAGAAAAGTTTCGAAACAATTATACATAACCAAATTTTTGTCAGTAAAGACATAGGGTAAAGTAAAATTCCAAAGTCAACTACACTGGTTGTCAAAAATTAAGGAAAAGTCACAGAAATAGCGATTACACAAAAAGTTACGCGTAGAATTTAATGAAACTTATACACATTATACAACACATAAGTAGATATAAAATACCATAAAAAGAAATCGCCAGGCAATTATGGTGTTATAGAAACTAGCATATTAAGAGTATTGCATTTCAACCTCTCCGTTAACAAAAGAAATTCTTCTATCTCGGCCTGAGAGTCATCAAAAGAAGCCCGACAACTCAGGTGGCAAAATGCTGACGGCATTTTCCCCTTTGTTCATCCGATAGACTTGTTCCACAGAACGTTAGGAGACCTCGGTCATTTTTCTTGATTTAGTCATCGCCGCCGGGTGACACCGGTTGACGTCAGTTATAAATGACAGGAGACTCCAGGTGCTTTTCATCCATGAACTATCAGTTGTTAAGCAGCATCCTGGAGGCGTCGCGTGCCTAAACAAAAGGACTCGTGCCCTTCGCACTTTACCGAAGCGGCCCTTTGAGACTCTTTGAAGTGGCTTTGAGGACAAACTAAAAAGGCGGCCGCTTTAGACCCGGGGAAAATATTTCATTATCGCCCCAGGAAACCCATTTCCGTTGCTCACTTGTTCTAGATCGTTCGACCTTTCCGGAGAGTGATGCAATATCCGGTGGAGGCTCTCCTATAAAAGAGAATGGACCCCTTAGTCGTGGCTTGCGTCTTTTTTGTTCCTGACACGTAGCGGATCCAGTTTAAGAGCAGCCGGGTTCGCCGCCCTTAGAGGTTCAAGAGTTAGTTCGACGATTTAGTTCCTGCAGGAGTAAACATACTCCGCTAATTTGTCGGAGACCAGTCTTCGTGGAAGTAGCTTTTGCTACCTTATTTTCCAGTGAGGAGTCCTTTCTCCTTAATTTAATATTTTCATCGCTACCGGGTGCGTGCAGTGGTCACCGCCGTTGATATTATTGGGGAGCCTCTTTCCCATCAGGACGAAGTGCCGTTTCTTCATCATTGAAGCAGAGCCAGTTCTGCTAGCCTAGCGGACTTCTGTGTTCTTACTCCGCCCCACGCCGATTAAATCGAGTGTGATTTCCTAAGTTTACGAAGTTCATCTTACATCTGTGCAGTGTACATATCTCATCATCATCAAATTGCTCAATAAATTGCATTTGTTTTGTTTATGTAATGAGTGATGTATACCTGGTGTGTTAGTTCATCTACTGGTTGAAACTACGAACCTCAGTTCGCTACAGAAGGTATATATTCATTCATAAATTGGTGGCAGCGTTCCGACGAAAAGAAGCGAGAGTAGGAACATTTTGTTTTTCCTTAGTGACAGTCGCGTGTGTTCAGAACTGTGACTGTGCGAAAGTGCTATTGCGGGTGTGTATTCTGTGAAGTAGTGTAGAGCGGCTGACGTTCTTGTGGAATCTGCTAAACTGCTGCAGTGTTAATTTCCTTAGTGACATTCGCGCGTGTTTCAGAACTGAGACTGTGTGAAAGTGCTATCGGGTGTGTGTATCCTGTGAATTAGAGTAGAACGTTTGACGTTCTTGTGCCATCTGATAAACTTGCTGCAGTGCCAACTAGATGCCAGTCTTCACATCAAATTGTGAGTACCATTCTGTTTCTCTTTTGTGCTGGTATCCAACAGTAGTTTAGTGAATAATATTTTGGTTGTTTGCTCAGAATTAGGAGAATTAAATTGTTGAATTTAATAACCGTAATTAATAGCTTGATCTGAACTTAAAAGGTGTTAAGAATTTTTTTGTAATGTGAAGTAAAATAAGAACTAGTGATATTGTGTAAAGTAGAATTTTTATTGAAATAGTAGTGTGTTAAATTAGTTCCCAGAAATTAAGGAATGTAACTGTGCTCAAAAGAAATAGTGTAACTACATTGTGTTTAACTATTTTGCATTGTGGATTTTTGTTATATGTTAAAAGCAAAGTGAATTATCTATTATGAACCTTAAAATAGTAACATCGCAAGCGGAATTTTAAAATTAATTTAGTTCATTTTTGTTAATGCATTGCATGTGTACGTTAATTGATAGTGTTGTGTAGTTGCATTTTGTGTTCAGGTTTTAAAGTAATTACTACCTCAGGGTTGATAATAGTGTGTAGTATTGTAATAGTTTTGTATTCTGTCAAACATGGGTTCTCTTGTTCGTGCAAAGAAAGAGGACTTAGTTAACCTCGCTATAGAAATGAGTTGTGAGGTAGATTTGGGAATGCTGAAGCTTGAGATGATCAAAAAAATTGAAAGTTCAGCAGATTACAATGTAAAATTGGCAGAAGGGTTGTTAGCTGAAATTATGGAGACCCGTATAGAAAACGAGCAACGAGAGCGGGAAGAACGGTTAGCCCGGCAAAAACGGGAAGATGAATTAGCTCAACAAGAACGGGAGGATAGATTAGCTCAACAAGAGCGAGAGTTTGAGCTAGCCAAATTAAGACTGAGTAGGGAAACCCCCCAAGAGAGCCCGTCTGTTAGTCCTCCGAGACCTGCGGGACACTCATTAAGGCACATAATGCAAAAATTTGACCCGGAAGAAACTGATATAAGCTTGTACCTTTGCCTTTTTGAACGGCAGGCACAGCATTTAAAAATACCGGAAGCTGAATGGTCAGGCAGTTTAATTAGCCTGTTACCATTATCGGTAGCGGCCATTGTGTTACGGGAAAAAGTCGAGGACACACAAAAATATTCCCATGTTAAGAGCGTGCTTCTCGAGCGATTCAGGCTCAGTCCTGAAGCTTTTCGCCAGAAGTTTGTTAGACACCAGCGTAAGCCAGGAACCCTATGGAAAGATTATCTTTTCGAAATAAAGACGTATTTTGAAGGTTGGATAGAGGGTCTTGGTGTTACAACTTTTGAGGCGTTAAAAGATCTCTTTCTGGTCGACAAATTAAAACGGAAGATGGGGAGTGAAATCCGGGAGCAAAATATAAGGGATTGGGAGAATTACACGTCCCCTGAAACCTTTGTCAAAGACGCGGATCAGTTTGAGCTTATCAGAAAAACAGGTAAGCCCCCCAACCAGCCGAAGAATTCGAGGGACGCGCGCCCGACCAACGTAAAATGTTTGGGGCTGTAAAAACGGGAGAGAAAGTTGAAAACCCCCCCGAACAACACCAACCCGAACGAAATTTAGATAAGGTGAGCTCCCCTCGCCCAAAAGAAAACCGCCGTAAAGAATGGAACCATAAAGAGTTCGACAAAAGGCGTGTGACAGACATTAAGTGCTATTTCTGCCACGAGGTCGGCCATATTAGGCCCCAGTGTCCGTTATTAACAAAAAAAGAAGAGGTTAACTCCATAGGTGCCGATTTGGAAATCACAGATCCCTTAAAACCATATGTGAGTATAGGGACTGTGAACGGCCAGGTATGTGAGATACTTAGAGATACGGGTAGTACGATTGATCTGGTTTGTAAAAGATTTATTTCGCCCGACGACTATCTCGGCGAGACAGTCTGGCTCACTCAGCCGTTAGACACTCGTGCCATTAACGTGCCCCCTAGCGCGCGTAATTCTGAACTCCCAGTATGGAGATATAACAACAAAGGCCCGTGCAATTAGCGACAGGTCAAATCAACAAAGATACATATTGGGAAATCAAACGGTAGCTCTTCTGAGACAGGGTCAACAAAACTCTAAGAGCATGCAAATCAATGCAATAACACGATCGCAGTCCAAATGTCAAGAGAGCTGTACACAGACGCTTGAGTCAAACGAGGTTCTCCGGGAGCGTTCGGACAATAGTCCCTCAGACGGGGAGTCAATCGATTTGACACAACTGGAAAGGGAGGAGCAGGCGAATTTGTTAGTTTTACCCCTCCCCCCCCCTCGACCGCGAAGACCCAGCGTTGAATCTATTAAATGTTTCCCCAGAGAAATTCGCAGACGCACAGCGGGAATGTGCAGAAGTGGCTGCATTGTTAAAAAGGGTCGGAAGTTCAGGTCAAACCGGCGAGAAGGGTTATGTAGTGATAAACGGGTTGCTATGTAAACAACAGAGGGACCACTTTGGGGATACACGAAGTCTTTTAGTTGTCCCACAGGTATTCAGGGAGAAACTGTTGGCAGTATGCCATGAGTCAACAAATGCTCATTTAGGTGCAACGAAATCGAAACATAGGCTAGCCAAATCGTTTTTTTTGGCCCCGATGTTACCAAAAAATGAAGGAATACGTGAGGTCGTGCGACGCATGTCAGCGCATAGGAAATGCTCAAGCGCATAGGAAATGCTCAGCGCATAGGAAATGCTCTAAGAGATTCCCTATGCGATTAACGCCTATAATTAGCGAGCCATTTGTCAAAATAAACATCGATGCTTGCGGACCTTTACCCGAATCTGAGAATGGAAATAAGTACCTAATCACCGCTATATGTTTAGCTTCAAAGTTCCCTGAAGCAATTCCCGTGAAAAAACCTAAGGTCATTATCTGTCATGGATGCCTTATTGCAGGTATTCAGTAGAACCGGGTTCCCGAAAGAGGTGCAATGCGACAATGGCACGTCTTTTACGAGCGCGTTAACGTGCGAATTTTTTGAGAAATTCGGCATCAAGGTGACGCATAGTTCAGTGGGGCACCCACAAAGCAACCCTGTAGAGAGATTCCACCGAACACTTAAGAGACTGTTAAAAGTCCTGTGTTTGGAAAACGGGGAGAGTTTGGAACGTCATTTACCAGCCTCGTTCCTCGCGATTAAGACTATAACGCATAATAGTACGGGATTCTCACCGGCCGAACTGCTGTATGGAAAAAACCTACGAACACCTGAAGTTTTATTGTACGAAGGTTGGATGGGAGGTTGTGAGGAAGAGAGACCCGTGACAGAGCACGTCCTTACCCTAGTGACTAGATTAAAAAGAGCTCGAGAGTTAGCTGCTCAGAAAATGGGTGAAGAACAATCTAAGCGTAAGGAAGCGTATGATAAGAGCGCAGTTAAAAGGCATTTCGAGGTTGGAGATTTAGTTCTGATTTTCTCTTTATCTCGGCCTAGCAAAATGGCGCCGAAGTGGATAGGACCAGGGAAAATTGAAGCTCGCATATCCGAGACGAATTATCGAGTGCAAACTCCCGGACGCATATTCTGAAAGCCTCACGGTTTGGGCACTCAATTGCCGGTTTGACGAAAGCATCAGTTTCGCCATCTGTTGACATATATAGGAATCTTTTTATTATAAGTTTTTTTTTACTTCTACGCAATTTGGTATGTTTTAAAATCTGAATTACATATATAACACAGGATTTAAAGAGATTTTAACAAAATAAATAAATGAATAAATTGAAATAAGTATATTATTGAATTTTAAATTTACTTTCTTCAAATATCCACAATAATTTTAATTTTTAAAATTTTAATGTTAATTAGAAAATAAATGTATTTAATAAGCTTTAATTAAAAAAATTAAGTTGCATAAATTAAAAAATTTAAAGTTTTAAATTCCAAAAATATAAATTTATTTTAACATATAATTTTAAATTAATCAAATTTTTAAAATATAAAAATTTATTTTAATTTGGTTACATTTTTATGCTAAATTATTGAAGAAATGAGTGAATGATGCTGAGTATGAAGGAATGACAAATCTTTTGATCTTTCTTTGCTGTAGATTTTTCAATTCCTACTATTAGTTCACACTCTCTCTATTAATACAGTTTTTCAAATATTAATTCATTAATTAAATTTAATTAATCAATTTTAGTTTTAGACCTAGAGCGTCTCTTGCTCTTGAATAGTAATTTCCCTCTTGTTACTGTGTAAACGGTAGCACTGTGGTATCGCGGATTTCTCCCGTTCTGTAGGTTGCGAGATCGAATCCCCAACCTGACGAACTTTTTCTCTCTCTTTCCCCTCCTCCTAATCTCGCACAGTAGGCAAGGTTCTGGCAGGCAATCTTTTTTTTCAATTCCTACTATTAGTTCACACTCAAATTTTTTCTTTGTTGACCTAAGTAGGAATTGACTTTAAATTTTTTTTTTATATATTACTTGTTTTTGTTTTATTTTCAGAATTTAATTGAAAATAAGAGCATTTGAAAATCTTGCACTGAAAGCAAGAAAGTGAAAACTGTATTAACATCAAGTGTCATCCACTACAAGTTTAAAAAAATGTATTTGAACTTGAGTGGATGAATAAAAAGTACTTTTATTAGCGATTGAAAATTTGAACAAGATATATAGAGAGAGAGTGTGAACTAATAGTAGGAATTGAAAAATCTACAGCAAAGAAAGATCAAAAGATTTGTCATTCCTTCATACTCAGCATCATTCCCTCATTTCTTCAATAATTTAGCATAAAAATGTAACCAAATTAAAATAAATTTTTATATTTTAAAAATTTGATTAATTTAAAATTATATGTTAAAATAAATTTATATTATTGGAATTTAAAACTTTAAATTTTTTAATTTATGCAACTTAATTTTTTTAATTAAAGCTTATTAAATACATTTATTTTTTAATTAACATTAAAATTTTAAAAATTAAAATTATTGTGGATATTTGAAGAAAGTAAATTTAAAATTCAATAATATACTTATTTCAATTCATTCATTTATTTATTTTGTTAAAATCTCTTTAAATCCTGTGTTATATATGTAATTCAGATTTTAAAACATACCAAATTGCGTAGAAGTAAAAAAAAAACTTATAATAAAAAGATTCCTATATATGTCAACAGATGGCGAAACTGATGCTTTCGTCAAACCGGCAATTGAGTGCCCAAACCGTGAGGCTTTCAGAATATGCCTCCCGGACCTAGACAGAAATCCAGCATTTACCATATTAATATGCTGAAGCCCTATATCAGGCGTCCCGAAACTATAAATTGGGTTTATGAAGGTAAAGTCGAAATTGGTACTGAGGATGATTTCGCAATCCACGTTTTTGAAACCGGTGCTACCGATTTCGATTACGAGGAGATTGTGCGCGAGAGCGAACTTGCCGCTCGTCTAAATCTCACTCAACAAAGGGAATTAAAGAAATTATTGTGTAGCCATGCAAATATTTTTTCTAATAACCCAGGAAAAACCGAGAAAGTTACGCATGACATAGAGCTGATCTCGGATAAGGTCGTTAGGTCTAGACCATACAAAACGTCACACCGACAGAATGAAATCTTGAAGTTGGAGATTGACAAAATGTTAAAGTTAGGAGTGATAGAAGTAGGTGAGTCTGATTATACCTCACCTATCATTTTGGTAGAAACCGATGGTCGTGAGCCAAGACCCTGTATTGATTATCGTAGGTTGAACGAAATAATTCGCACCGAATATTACCCCCTCCCCAACATAGAGGAAAGGGTTGAACAGGTTGCAGGATCTGATTTCATAACAATACTCGATCTTGCAAAGGGGTATTGGCAAATCCCCTTGACAGAAAGGGCCCAACGCATTGCGGCTTTTGTCACCTCATTCGGGACATTCAGGCCTTTGCGGATGCCTTTCGGGCTTAAAAACGCACCTTTCTTTTTCAGTAAGCTCATGGCTGACGTCCTAAATGGGTGTGAGGAGTATGCCGTTCCATATATCGACGACATCGCGATATTTTCTAAGACCTGGGACGAGCATCTGAAGCATTTAGATATCGTGTTAAGTCGTGTAGCGCAAGCGCAGCTCACAATCAAATCATCGAAATGTCGGTTCGCCCAAAACCATGTAAAATACTTGGGGCACATGGTCGGCGGAGGTTATCGAAATCCCGCCGAATTAAAGCTAAAATGCATTAGGGAATTTCCCCGGCCAGAGACAAAGACGAGTATGCGGGCATTCAGAAAAAAATTTCTCAAAAATTAACTACTCAAGGGATTAAATAATTGATGCACAGATTTGTTTGTTATACAGTTTTCAAAATATTTCATGTAGTTCTGTTAAGAATAGATTATAGATATTATTATTAAATACCCATTCTGAAATATTCATTTTAATTAATGGATAGACCCCTATTTCATTGAAAATCGCAAGTGTACGAACACTTTTGGGAGCCACTGTATAAGCCAAAACAAGATTATAGGATTCAAGTTTCACATAAACGTACTTATATCTAGGGGTAAAATGTAAATAAATATAAATATGCATCTCCAACACAACGGATACAAAAAAGTATGCTTATGCGTCGTCGTGATTAGCATTTCAAATATTCTCAACTTACCACTGCAGGATCTTCGTAAATACATTTCTCAGATGAAATTCAGTATGAAAGTCGTATTTGTATATTCAGTGATGAAATTTAGTTAAGAATAACTAATTTAGAATAACTTTACAACAAAGGATATTAAGGTGGACGTTAAAAAATTTTTTTTTTTTTTTACTTTTCATCATAGAGATACGAAATATTGTGCATATATACATTTCACTATAAATATATAGAATACCTTAAAAGAAATTTCCAATCTCATTACAATTTTAAAATTTTTTAAAAATTTAAAATTTATAAACAAAATTTTAAAATGTTCCTTGCGAAATAATTTTTGAGATATTTCCTGATTTTGCATTTTAATTACTTAAAACTGTATAATAAATAAATCAGTGCATCAATTATTTAATCCCTTGAGTAATTAATTTTTGAGAAATTTTTTTCTGAATTCCATCCTGATTTTGATATTTATTATTATTAATTACCCATTCTGAAATATTCATTTTAATTAATGGATAGACCCCTATTTCATTGAAAATCGTAATTGTACGAATACTTTTGGGAGCCACTGTACATTGCACTTTAAGCCGCAATTAATTGCCGAGCTTTAACAATTTTTATTATAATATTTAAGTAACGAATTATATTTTTGCAAGAAAAACTTGGTTCATTTTGTTCTTAAATAGATTAGTACTGTTTGCTTTGTAAGCTTGTAGCTTATCATTTTCATATGGGAGTGATTATCAGCTTCAATTGTTATTTGCAGTTAGTGTACTTCATAATTCCTGTAATTAAAATTTCCTTCTAAACAATTAGTGAACAAATGATAAATTTGTGAGGTATTTATCTTATGTATGCAGGAAATTAGCAAATCAAATGTTGCTTTTCAAGACTAAATATAAATTTCACCATCATATATAGAATAACATTACATTTTCGATGTTATGGAGACTCAAATACTGCTTGCTCACTTAAATCTTTTGCAAATTTGACAATTTTATGAATTGCTATCTTCTATAGCCCCATATTTATTACCTATCTTGCATTAAATGCTTTAAAAATGTTGATGGCCTTAAATAGTAATTTAAATATTCTGAGTACATCTTTTTCAGAAAATTTTGTTTGTCATTTAGTAAGCAGCTTATTATAATTATGAGTTATATATTTTCGCTACAGCATTTCTTTAAACTCCTAAAACAGTTTACATTGGCTTTTAAAACATTACCTGAGGTTTTCATGTCTTATGAAATATGGTTTGGAGAAAATATTCAAAATCATGTATAGTATCTAGATTTGGATTACTTTATAATTATGTCATGTTATTTAAATCTGCAACAAATAGCTGAAACAGTAAACAAAATTTTTTCATTTTCGATTATTCTTTTATTAAACTGTTAGAATTATTCTGTAAAATTGAAGGATAAAGTCTATTTATTACTATTTCAATAAATGATTTTATTCTGCTGGAGAATATTTACTATTAGAATCCCGTTAGTAGAAAACTGAGAAAAACAATCATAAACAAGTGATGATTATGTTGTATGCATGAGTTCCATCTATTAAATGTCTTCTGCATGATATAACAGATGTAATTTTTACAATTAACAATATTTATAAGTTTTTACTCTTTTAGATATTTATCTAGTGAGAATTGTCTGAAAGGATCTAATGACTTTTTTGTGTCATTTGAAAGTGTTATATCTATTAACAGCTTTATGTATAATTTTACAGAAGTTTTTTAAGAATAAATGTTACTATTTCTATTTTATCTGGGTGGTTAAAAAAAACAAGGAACTGATTGATGGTGTAATTTCCTTTCAAGTTCTATTACTGAAACTCCTGCTATAAATACATGTTATACTTCTAATTTTTATATATATATATATATATATATATATAGAGAGAGAGAGAGAGAGAGAGAGACAGAATTAAAAAATAAAAATAATAAACTTGTAATGCACCAAAAGAAAAAAAAATGAAGCAAATATTTAAAGCATTCCAATAGGTAGAAGTAGTTTTTCCAATCAGTCCAAGAATCCCATAAACAGGGTCAGTGAAGAAAAATAGTGTTAAAGATGTCCCATACAGATCACTAATTGGAAGTTTAATGTTTTTGTCCTCAAGGACCAGATCAGATATAATGCATTCTGTAACATTTTTATCTCAGAAGTCCTGAAGAACATTGGAAGTTACTGTGTCAAGTTTGTCATGTATTGTGTCAAGTCAGTATTGCATTCATTTAACTGTGTGATTTAGATTTAACGTCTTTTTCTGATGCAAGTTGGGCTTCCTGTCAGGATCACACAAAATAAATAAGTGGTTATGTTGTCATGTTTGGTTATGTCCCTATATTATGCTGGTCATGTAAGTAAAAATCTGTTGCTCTTTCAAGTATAGGGACTGAATCAAAAGCGTAGTTAAAGAAATTATATGTTAAAGAAATAATATGACTATCTAAATGATTGTTTGTATTTTAATGTAACTAAAATTTCCCCAAAATTTATTGTGATAATCAAAGTGCAATACATTTTTCGAGAAATTTTGTTGAAAATAGACAAACCAAACATGCTGATACACACTACTTTTTTGTCAAAGAACATGTGGATCCATATTATTTTGTATTTCTGGAAAACACAATGTGGCTGATTTGTTAACTAAGCCCATGACAAATGAAAAGTTGAAGCTGTATTGCAATTATTAATTTACTGAAGTTCAAGGTTTTGAATATGTCATGAAAAATAGAGGCGTTACTTGAGGTTGAAGTAAGGTAACATCACATAAATGTTTCATTTACAGGAACATACTTATGGTAGGAATGAGTTTCAGGAAATTCATTTCCATAGTTGGCCATATCTACACTTAGAACATGCATGACCTTAATGCAGGGAATGTTTTTTGGTCACAGAAATGAAACATTTCTCAAGCAGAAAGGACCTGATTTTTAGCTGTCACCTGTAGGCTCCTCTTGGTCTCTTCTCTCTTTTTAGTTCCTCCTACCTCATTACAAGCATTTTTCCCATGGCTAGTTGCCAAAAAGTGGCATTATACTTGAAGGCCAAAGTCTTTCTCACGATGGCAAAGGTTTATAAAACTCTTTATATTTTTGTACTGGCTAGAAACTCCATCGTTAAAGTAGACGATATCCGACACTGATAGGCAAACAACAAGTTATGAATAAACAACATTTTTTTTCAGGCAAAAAAGTTGTTGCTTATTCGCGTAGTGTGTTAAAGAGCACTTAATAGCAGAAGCTGAAAATGTAAGATCTACCACAGAGATTCTCTTGAGAAAATTGGTTCGCAAAATTTGAAACTCCGTGAAAAACTCCTAAAAACAGTTGAAGGGTTTAATACAGCTAAATACCTACTAAGACTTCATTTACCAAATGATGATTGAATGAGATAACATGGAATATGAATAGAAATGAAAGAGGAAATTCAATTACGACTATGCAGATGAACTAATAAGTAACTTGAAAGAAATGTCTGAGGCGCATTGTTTTTAGCAACTACTGTACAAATCTACAAAGGCTAGAACTTAATTCCAGGCAATTCCACAGAAGGAACATAGGTAAGAGAAATTCCCTTGACAGATATAAAAATGATACGGAATAATGACCAAATGAAGTGCATAAATATTCTAAGAAATGGAAGAATTAAATCCTAAACTTTCTTCATCATGTTTTGGAAACCGTATAAAAATTCTACAATACTACGAATGACAGCTACTGGTTTTTCATATGCATCTATATCTATAAGGTTATTTTTAACAAATCATGTTATCGTGGCATCAAGAAGAAATAGCTTTTCTAAATTTAAATTAAAACACACCTGAGGTTAACAATATCGCAAGATAGACTCAATAGCCTTGCAATATTGTTTATAGAGCATCTAGAAACAAGGAAATTAAAATTTCATCAATTCATAAAAGACCTCTCTCATAAAAAACCTAGAAAAATTTTACTATAAATGAGTTTGTTCCGTGTATAAAATATATGTAGTCTAAGTTTTAACTTTTTTATACATGTACATAAAAAAGGAAATATGATCTCCTTCCTAATTTTTGTACTTTATGCTTCACATTAAATTTTTATCACTTAATATAAATTAGAATTTTTTATATATAAATATATATTAGACTCTCCTGAAATTTTTGCAATTAGGTTCCAAAACAACTAAGGCCAGCACTTATCAAAGGCATGAATGACAAGAACTCGGACGTCAAATTATCCAGAATAAAGTAATTAATTCTTGTAATCTATTACTTGAATATTTTAAGTTAGAGTTGACATTTTGAAATTTCTAAACATCAAATAGTAGAGATCACATAAAATATTACAATTTTTTTATAATCAGATTTATGTAAATTATGTTTAAAACAAAGTTATAAGTAACTAACTCTTAAGGCTGCTCTGTACTTACCCTGCTGGATTCGCTCACCTCAATATTAACTTATGGAAAAAATGTGTCCAAGGATTGCTGACTTGGATTTAAAGATTTGTTTTAAGAATTTGCACTCCGTAATAGAGAAAGAAATTTTATTATTTTTTTAAGCAAATATCTTAAAATTTAAGTTTTTCGGGGGGAAAATATGGTATAGTATGTTTTAAATGCTAATAAATTCTTTTAGTGGACGAAATTTATAAAACAAATCCTGTTGCAAGGTGCAGAAAAGTTTAGGCTATCCCAAAATACCATTTTTATATGATTATTAGTATTTAGGTAGCTGGAAATAGTAGACAAATTTTCTCCATATATTAACATTGAGGTGAGCGAACTCAATGGGGTAGTACACAGCAGCCTTAACAAAACAGATAGTGAGTAAAAGAGTTCAACATGAAATGCAAAGGAAAGAAAATCTTAGGATAAATGAATTACTTCTATTCAGAAAAATTTTTCATACAGATTTCATAAAACAACTTGTACAGAATGTTTATGCAAATTTCCCTTATGCAAAATGAAAACTTACAAGACTATATATTCAAGTTTTGGTACAGTTATCTTTTACATAAAAGGTTTAATACAATCCTATACCGATGGTTTTAACTTTATTTCATCTAGAAATATAATTTATATCATGAATATTCCATCATAGCATAATTATACTGTGCTTATTTTTGACACTTCTACCGTAATTATGTTCTATTCAATAATTTTTTTTACCCCTAGGATTTAGGGGGGGGGGGGGATACATAAATCCTGAAACAATAAGCTTCAATTTGATTAACATTGATCCTATGGACAGAAACTATGTATATTAAAAAATTACCCAAGACATGAACAGGAAGAAAGCATTTATAAATTTTGCCAGTACAGAATAATCTATTGAGTATAAAGAATATGGAGGCAAGAGGGCAGAGAATTAAAATCTAGTTCTAAACTGACCAAAGTACAATTTTACAGTAAAAAAATCTTAAAAAATCATATCAAGGCTGTCATAAATATCAGTTAATACAGATTTTGTAAATCTTGAAATGTTTCAAACAAAGAAGTCTTAAAAATGCTCAGTACAGAGAAAAATTAGACATTTTTATATATAATATATACTAATAATTGTGTACATCAAAAGAAATTTTCTGCTTTAATAAGAATTTCAATTTTAAATATTAAGTATTACTTTTAAATCATCCTCTTTGAAATACATTAAATAAAACTTTATACAAGCCTATTATAATGCATATGAATATTAATACAATTGTATTTTATGTTGTTACCATTATCTTTGTAATGAAAGATGAGCATGAATGTTATTTATTAAATCTTGTCATCAAAAATTTTAACACTGAATGAATATAGAAACAAATAACATTAAAAAAAATCTCAAATGCAATCATAAATAAAAAGTTCTCAGATAGAAGAAAGCAACAGCTAAACTACAGATTATTGCTCATGGAGCCAAGATGTAAAAACTCAAAAATTTGAGTGCCACTTCAAAATTTTTGTGAAAACTTTAATTAGTTTATCTGTAAGTTTCGCATGAAATTAACAGTGTATTTCCATTATATTGCAACTGTTGAAAATTTAATGCATATAAATGCTGATTCGTTAACTTCGATAAGCTTTAGATGTTTTATCCATTTTAATATACTTTAAGCAAGGAATTTTATTAAAACAACACCAAACACATGAATGTTGGGAAAAGTGCTGGATTTTTTATGACCTCAAATTTAGTAATTATATACATGGTTCCTTTGTTTACACTCTGCTACAATTGGGTTGCAATCTTTATAACAAATGTTTTTATTATTCAGTTTCATGGCTTAATAGGCAGCAAACCTGATCCAGCTGAGCTTTGCTCTTACATCACAAAGGGTTAGTGATTATATCTCTGAAAATTCATTTGGGTTTTTCTCAGTTTCAACTAATTCAATTTTAATAATGATCATTTAGATGTTTTCAGCAATGAAATTTGAATATAGCTTCAGAAAAAGAATTATACATTCAGTGAATGAAAAAATATTTAAATTCTGTTAATAACATTTTTATTCCTTTTTTTCAAGAAATACAATCAAAAAGTTAAAATCCTTGATTATTCATATCTAGATTATAGGTCTTACTCAGGGCCTGAAAGCATCTGGTATACCACTTCTCCTTGGTTAGTGTTTTTGAATTCTAATTTTTTTAAAAAAAGATACGTAATTTTTGTTTTTAGTTAATCTATATAATCCACCTCAGCCCCCTCCTCTTTCGAGTATCGGCCATGAAACACATGAAGACCAGCAAGAAGCTGAATACGCAGTAGAGGGTTAATTTCCCAAGTTCGGATGCATTTTCAATTGCTGTGGAGCTGAAGGCTGCCGGATATACAGTACAGATCTGCAATCCACCAAAGGCACCCCCAGTCCCCTTGTTTTTAGTTAACTTTGTACCCTTTCCTAAAATACTTAAATTGTTTTTATACTTGGAAAATATTTTAAATTTTAATTTTTGTCCTAGAAACTTGCCAGAAACACTATTGTCATTTCCCCCCCTTCATTCGTGTGTATACTTTGAAATTATTTTGATACAAATTTCTTTATTTTATGTACTTCATTTTTTTAAAACTATTATTGTATTTTTATGTGTCTATCTTCAAGTATTCACATGCTTATTTTCTAGATTTTGTGATTTGAAACAAAATTAAATAAAATTCTTGTATTTTAGATATATTGTTTCCCTACAACATTTTCTAAAAGATGTCCTAGGACACATTTTAAAAAAAATTAAATGGTGACCTACTCTTTGAGACCTATTGATACATTTTGGACACTTTGCAAATATTAGGGCTGGTTTAATTATTTATTCAAGATAAATGCTGTACTCAATATTTTTTTTAATTAAAATATTCTAATGCTGTTTATTAGCTACTTATTTTTTAATTTTCATCTAAATTGCTAAATGTCGGGCTAAAGGTTTTAAAACAGTGCGACATGGTATTTTCCTAAATATCTGATTAGGAGAACTCCACTTTGTGGAGCTTAGCAACGTTTTGCCGGACAGAACAAGATATGGAACTCCTTCTCGAATATTTTATCGTTTACCGCAATTATTAACATTACAAAAGCATTTGTATAATTCATTACCAGAAAAGTTGCTAAACACGTTTGGTCTGACTTGTATAATGGTATATTTATAAATTTGGGATTAAAAATTTTAAATAAAATTATCAGAGAAATCAGATTTGCAACTTTTAGTAATCTCTTGAAATCGTGGAGGGTTTATTTCAATAGCACGCCAATCTCGATCAGAAAGTAATAACCTACTAAAACAATATGCCATGTCTGAACATGCAGTTATTAACAGATTAACAGTTATACGTACTATAATAGCACTTAGCTTCAATCATAAAAAATAGCGTAAAATGTAGAAATCATATATATAATTTTCAAAATCCTACCAAAACAGTTTTATAATGCAATACAGAAACAGAAAAGATTGCCTGTGAATTAGACTTACTTGAATAACTGTTTATTTTTTCCTAATCTAGATCACTGTTATTTCAGTCACTCTAACAGCTTCGAAAGTTTTGTCGCCAGGGGCATCTTTTTACTTTTAATTACGAAGTTTATAGAAAATACATAACATGAACTACGCGCTCAACTTACAAAAAACATTGGCTGTGGCTAGCGATAAGCTCGAGTGAATCAGTCACAAAACTCGATTATAAAAATCATTCGAATAGTACGATTATCACAATTTCACTAGAGTTATTCTGTGTCGATTATTTTACTCGAGTGAATCTCTCGGTCAGAACGATTATTTTCCAGGAGATTATTTCTTGGATAAATCGCGCAAAAGTACTCGAGTGAATTTATCAAGATATGATTACTTTTCAGGCGATTATTTTCCGTTTCCCGTTAGCTCGAGTGATTGCCCAAGACTATTATTTCTTAGAAAGTTCATACCTCCTTTATTTGGTACTCTATGTTAAACATTTTGATCTGGAATTAGGAATACTGGACCGGGTGAGTGGGGGATTTTATAAAACTACAGTGTGTATATATAGCTGAACTTTAGACTAAATAATTAATCTATACATATGAAAATGGATGTATGTGTGTATGTTCCTGCATCACTGAGGAGCGTTTGGAGCAATATCAACCAAAGTTGGTACACATATTACTTACAATCTGGGAGGAAACAGTAAGGGTAAGACAACCCTGGCACCCCTAGGGAATGTTGGGGACATGTAAAAATAATCGAAAACGACTGATATTAGTGTCGAATCTATAGTTTTCGGGGTCACAGAGATTGATAGTGACACTCCCGATGCCGTTTAAGTGGAAGCTCAGCGCCCTTCAGCATTGGAGGAGGAGGGGAGGAGGGGTGAAAAATAAAATGTCCAAAATGACCGAGAATAGTGTCGAATCTATAGTTTTCGGGGTCAGAGAGATTGATAGTGACACTCCCAATGCCGTTTAACCAACCTTCTAGATCTTTCTTTTATGTTCTGGAACTTTCTAGCTGGCCGGCCTATAGGGGGCGCTTTGAAAGTCTATAAATATACCTGAGATTGGCATTGGTATCAGTATTCTTTCCTGCTGAGAATTAAATGTATTGAAAGTGCGCTAGGCGAGTATCGTATTGTAGACTCTGTTTTCCTGACTTGTGTTTTTTAGAGTTTTCTGTTGTTTAGAACAGTGCTCCCCAACCTTTTAATCGCCGCGGACTGGTCATCGTTTGATAATTTTACTGCGGCCCGCTGAGGGGGGGGCTATGACTGCAATTTTAATTCATAATCTTGAAATGTTTAATAAACAATAAACTAATTTAAAATAGTTACAAGATTTTTTTTGTTACAAAGGTATAAATTAGCACAAACCCGACAAACTCGCACTAACCCGAGAGAAATACACCACAGTAAATAAAATGGAAATAATTTAATGTTCCTTGGCCGGCCCGGTACTATTTGATCCACGGACCGGTACCGGTCCGCGGCCCGGGTGTTGGGGACCACTGGTTTACAAGACAGTTGATACGTGTTTTCTGTTAATATTTGTGTATGCGCCTGAAGAATTTAGAGAATAATAAATTATTTTTCGTGTGAACTTTCAGAAGAGATTTTTATTAAATCCCATCGAACACAGAAATCGGAACAGTATTATCAACTCCAGACCCTTAATATATATATATATATATATATCAGAAGATTCATCAGATATAATAGCTTTGACTCCAGAGATGTTCATGAAACATACTCTTGACACAGGAGTACCAGACTTCGACAATATCGATGAGACAATAATGCACAGAAGATACACAGACAGAAAATCAGAGATGATCTTCGTCGCCGTTTTCGCAGTGACTACCTGGGATATTTAAGAGAATGCGCAAAAAATCGAAAGACAAGTGTCGAGATCGAAGAAGGCGATCTAGTCTTCAAAGATGATGGTCAGCTGAGGCGTATTGATTGGCCATTAGCAAAGGTGATAAAAGTATACCTAGGAAAGGATGGTCAATCCCGACTTGCAAGAGTGAATACTAAAACAGGAGATCTTTTGCATCCTTACCAATGTCTTTGTCCTTTAGAGCTCCAGAGAAACGCAGGTTCTCCTGACAGATATTTTCGCAGGTTCAAGTCATCGACTTGAAGCTGCGAGAACATCTGTCAGGAAAAGCTCCGATTATTCAGTTACGGCAGCAAAAAAAGACCAAGTACGGCCGGACGGTGAAACCCGTTGATAGACTGGGACATAATCGGCTACCAAATTGAGTATTACAGACATCTTCCTTAGGTAAGGTCGAAATATGTCGCCGAGTTCGAAAGAACGCGATGCAAGAGGTGACGTAACAGCAGCATCATCACAAAATTTTCCCGCGCATCCGGGACTCTATATAACTGGTCAAGAAGAACTGTTTTATCGCCTCTTGCGGATGTGCGACGGGCCTGATTTAGAGGCAGCCTCCGATATCACGAGTTTCACTCGTGGTATTATGGAAGATAAACTTATGGACACGGATTCGACCCCGGCTGATGATACTCTGGCTATGAACACGGACAATGGAACAAATCAACCTATTCTTATCGTACTATCTGAAGACAATGAAAAAATCTTATCAAATTTACAAAACGGACTGATCCCGGAAAATCTTCACGCAACTCTGGAAAAGGCATTCCCTCTGGCATACGAAAGATATCGTCTTGGTAAGCATAGTCTTGACCAATCTAACCATACTAACATTTCTATTTCAAATTCTAACAATAACAAAAAACGAAAACCCAATACCCAGGAGAATCATGACGGTTTTAAGACACCGGCCAGAAGATTAACTGCCAAAGCTACTATCCCTATTATCCCTACCAATACTGTAACTGTTAACAAATTTAATGCCCTTAAAAACCATATTGAAGAAAACCCTATCCAATCTCAAGCCCCTAAGGAAAATCAAATGAAGATCAAGCATATTACGATTGCCAAAACTGATAATTATAGAGAAATTTTGAACTTATTAGCGGGTAAAGACGAAAGGCACTTTCACGCACGAATGAGCGGAGAATTTATTAGAATTGAACCTAAATCAGAAGATGACCATAGGAATATTACTAAATTTCTTAAAGACAATAATATACAAGGATTCATTCTACCTTTAGGATCAGTTAAATTAATTAAAGTGGTCATCCGAGGACTCCCCATTGATATTGAACCGGACGAAATTCAAAAAGAACTTGAACGATTAGAATACCCAGTCCATAAAGTTAATCGCCTCATGAGAGGTAAGAAAAATGAAGAAAAAACCCCCCTACCTCTCCACCAAATTCAACTCACCCCTGCTGAAAATTCTAAAAACATTTACGATCTACAAACCCTCTTTCACATTAAAATCACCATTCAAAAATACAACTCCCCCTTCAAAACCCTCCAGTGCTTCAGATGTCAGTATTATCACCACCATCAGGAAAATTGCACCATGAATCCCCGTTGCGTAAAATGTGCCGGTGATCACAAAACTAGTGACTGTAATAAAGGAGAAGGAAAGTTAGAAAACCCTAAATGCTGTAATTGTAATGGAGACCATGTGGCCAGTTTCAGAGGTTGTCCTGCATTTCCCCACAATAAAGCCGAAGCCAAAAGAAAATCTAAAGAAGTAACCCCCGGTTTTTCCTATGCCAATGCGGCCAGATCCAACACCACTAGAAATATCCCTCAAACCAATTTTTCCACTCCCTCCCAAAATTTAATAAATACTAAAACTGCCGAAACCACCCAAATTATTGATTATCCTAACTTTACTAATGGTTTAAATGTCTTAAAACAAATGAAACAAATTAACGACCTCCTTGAGGAAATTAAAGCTGCCTTAGGTACCTCCAATTTAACCCACTTAATAGATAGACTTATCACAACAATAGATAGAATTAATAAAGGCCAGACTGAAGATGACAAAATTTTTGGCTTCTTCACTGGCATGCTTAGTCGTCCGGAAATTTCAAGTTAATGGGTACGCCCTCTCCTTCTCTTGTTGTTCTTGCGTGGAATGCCAACGGTTTACTTTCCAGGATCCGGGAGTTTAAAGAATTTGTAAATGAGCATACCCCCGATATCATTCACATACAAGAAACTCATCTCAGACCAGAGGATAAACTTAACATCCCTCAGTACACCACTTATAGAACTGACTACAATTCCTACACACAAGCCAAGAGAGGCACCGCTATAATTATCAACAATACTTTACCCCATCATGAACTTATCATTTCCCCCCTCAAAATTATTAACGCTACTGCTGTTAATATTAAACTAAATAACCTCCCATCATATACTATTGTTTCTACTTATATTCCCCCTGTTCAAAATCCTAGCGACGTCCTTGACGATTTAAAAACTCTTGATAACTTAAACATTAACACTATCCTTTTCGGCGACCTTAATGCTCATCACACTCTGTGGAACTGTAAAACTAATAACACTTACGGTAACACCATTTATAATTTTACTGCGAATTCTGAATTTGACATAATTGCCCCCTCTTCCCCCACTCATTTTTCCAGGTATAGCAGTAGCACTATTGACTTTGCTCTTGTTAAAGGCTTTCCCCATAATATTACTATTGAAACCCTCTGCAATCTCTCCTCGGATCACAACCCAGTTGCACTCACCATTCCTTTAAACACTAATCCTTTAATAATCAATCATTCCAAATTCACCAACTGGGATAACTTCAAAAAAGACCTGCATAACTTACCCTACACCCATCCTGAAATTAATACCCATAACGACATCGATAATCTTGTTCATAGCATAACTAATGACATTAACTCCGCCCTCATCAAAAATACCAAAATTATTCCTCCTACTAATAAAATTCGTACCGACACCCAACTTAAAATTCTCACTAATGAAAGAAATAGAGCGCGTAAAAATTGGCAAAGGAACAAAACCACACATAATAAAACTTTAATGAACAACGCTCAACAAAACTTAAGATATTATATTCATGACAAAGCCAATAAAAGTTGGGAAACTTACATTACTTCACTTGACATAACTGACAATTCCATTTGGAGAGCCGCTAAATGCCTTAAAAATAAACCTAATGTCATTTCCCCCCTCATTAATCCTAGTAATAATAACTTCATTTATTCTGACGAAGATAAATCTAACCTTATCGCTCAAACCATTGCCAACAACTTCATCCTTAATCCCAGCCCCAATACTAGCATAGACAATACTGTTCAAACTAATATAAACCTTTTTAATTCTATTAATCACCCCACTGCTGAAATTTACATTCCCCCCTCCAGAGTTAAGGAAATAATTAAAAAACTCCCTAATCGTAAATCGCCTGGCGAAGACCAAATTACTAATACTATGCTTAAAAACATCCCCCTTAAGTTCATTTTCAAAATCACTGCCCTTATTAATGCTATCTTTAAATTGAATCACTTTCCTCAAAGTTGGAAAAATTCTATCATTGTGCCCATAGCTAAACCTGGAAAAAATAAGAACTCTCCTGATAGCTATCGGCCAATTAGCCTCTTAAATACCATCAGTAAACTTACTGAAAAATTCATTGCTTATGAAATCAATAATCATCTCCTCTCTGCTAATATTATTATCCCCTATCAATTTGGTTTTCGCCAATCTCTTTCAGCCCCTCACCAAATTTATCGCATTGTTGAGCATCTTGCCGACTCTAAATTAAATAAAAAATGCACTGCTGCCCTTTTCCTTGATGTTGCTAAAGCGTTTGATAAAATCTGGATTGATGGCCTCATACATAAACTTATTAATTACAATTTTCCCCCTCATCTTATTAAACTCCTTATCTCCTACTTAAAAGATCGTACTTTCCAAATTAAAATTAAAGATAAATTATCCTCCAAATTAAATTTCTATAGCGGTCTTCCCCAAGGTTCTATTATTGCTCCAATTTTATTTAACATTTACGTTAACGATATTTATCAATATAATAAAACTAATATTGCCATCTTCGCCGATGACACCGCAATTTACGCAACTAATCATAGCCCCAAGTACGCCGTCAAATACCTTAATGACCATATGAAAATTATCCAACAGTGGCTCGACAAATGGAAAATCAAAATCAACACTGATAAATGTATAGCTATTATGTTTACACAAAAAACTAAACGAACAATTGACAAATACAAACTTATTATTGGTAACTCTATTATCCCCTGGTCTGACACCGTTAAGTATTTAGGAGTCACCCTTGACAAAAATCTCACCTGGAGGCATCACATAACACAAATTAGGGACAAGTTTCGAGTTGCTAAACGTTCACTATTCCCCTTAATTGCTCGGAACAGTAAATTATCTATAAACAATAAAATGCTCATTTACAAATCATTTCTTCGACCTCTTATTACTTATGCAGCTCCGGCATGGTCATACGCAGCAGATTCTCATATTAAAAAGCTTACCGTAGCACAAAATATTACTATTCGACAAATTGTTAACGCACCGTGGTATTTCAGGAATGCTGAAATCCACGAGGAGCTTGGCCTCCTTACTATTCCAAATTTCCTCAAAAATTTAACTACTAACTTCCATAATTCTATTGATAATGAACTCCTTTTAAATCTCGCCAACTATGACCCTGCCGAACCTGCTAACAGAAGACGGCCTAGAGCCGTTCTCTGTTCTTAATTATTTTTAAACTTCTTTTTTCATTAATTTTTGTAACCTTACTCTTACTTTGGTAAGCAGTGAGCTTTATTTTATTAAGTTTTTCTTATTTTTAAGTTTTTCCTAATTATTTTTTACTTTGCTCCCAAGAGCATCGCTTTATCTACCACATTAAACTTCCTTTTCTCAAGCCACTCCCCGGATCCAAATCCAACCTATCTCTTTTCACCTTTACTCTCGCTTTTATTTTCGCAGGTTCAAGTCATCGACTTGAAGCTGCGAGAACATCTGTCAGGAGAAGCTCCGATTATTCAGTTACGGCAGCAAAAAAAGACCAAGTACGGCCGGACGGTGAAACCCGTTGATAGACTGGGACATAATCGACTACCAAATTGAGTATTACAGACATCTTCCAAAGGCAAGGTCGAAATATGTCGCCGAGTTCGAAAGAACGCGATGCAAGAGGTGACGTAACAGCATCATCATCACAAAATTTTCCCACGCATCCGGGACTCTATATAACTGGTCAAGAAGAACTGTTTTATCGCGGAGCGAGATGGATGTCCTAGACTGAGATGGTCTACTTCTATTAATCAGTGTTTATTCTTGTAAATAGTTAGCTTAGTATTTGTATGTCTTTTAATACCCATAGTGTAGTGTGATGTATTTATCCAAGGGAAATATAATAATGTTAATTCTAATTGTTTAGTGTGACTTCCGTTTTCATATTCATTGACAATAACATACCAATCTGATAGCGCGAATAACAAGCAGTAAAAAGAACGGCGTGGGAACTTACAAGGTAAGAAGCCTTTGAAATTCATTTACAGATATTATTGGATAAAAGAATATTTAGATCCCACAATCAGATATCAATCCTTTAAGTTGTTAAAAGTAGTGAAAAGATAGTACATACATAACGTTTAAATCTCAAGACGAAAGCATCTTCCCACCTCTTTTATTTATTTTAAATAATAATATTTGATTTATCATGTTTAACCAGTAAATGGAAAATTGTACCATCAATTATACAGAAATGTTATCTCTGATATAGAAGTATATTTATTTTATTACATGAAAACATAGATTTCTGTTTTCAAAATTTACGTATTTAATTGGCATATTGTTTTATGATTTTTTATGCATATATAGTTTAGATTATTTTTCTGTTTGTTATTAATTAAAATATCTATAGATATTACTTAATTACTGACCTTAAACAATTGTTAAAGAAGGTGACAGTGTAATTCACCTATTTTTTATGATAGCATTTTTATTTACTTGTTTTAATAGATAATATTCAGTAATTTATATCATTCAATCTATCTATTTATCTATTGTTCATATATATAAAAATAAGTATGGGATGGAAAATTTAGCAGTATACAATATATGAAAAAATTAACAATTTTTGCATTCAGCTAATAAAATTTTGAGTAAAATAAAAATGTTTTATTTTATACCTAAGTAGTTTATAATTAAAATTTCATAAGCTCTTCATAATTATCCCAAACTAATTCAGAGTAACTTTACTGTATTTGATCTGAAAATTTAGATATTACTTTATTTAGGTATCCATTAATAATTTTATTTTTGGAACAAAATGAGAGGTTCTCCGTCAATTCAGTTTATCTAGTTTCAGTTGAAATATATACTGGTTGCATACTTAAAAAAAAAATCATTTGTTGTAATTAGTATGAATGTCTGTAAAAGAGGTTAAAAGTTCATGAATTTTAACCTAGAGATATCTATGGATTACTACACTGCTGGCCACTGTAAATGCAACACCCTGAAGGAAACATGCAAATAACATGAAATTTACAACATGCATTAGCGGAGGTGAGATACGCAAATGATTAGAATTTCAGCGCACACGCACATCACGCGCGCCTGTGGCGCCACTTCAAAGCGCTATTTAAGGCTTGACAATTTCGACGATTTCAAGTTAGGCAATTGTGTTTTTCTTGTGGTTTTTTCAAAAAAACGATCAATTATGCCTCGTCGAAAACAGCGATCATCTTTTGATCAAGTATCCGTGTTCAACAGAGGAAGGATAGTGGCCTACCGAGATTGTGGATTATCTTTCAGGGAAATCGGTAGTCGTGTTGGAAGAAACCAAAGAACTGTAATGCGAATATGTGATCGTTGGATTCAGGAGGGTACGACGGACCGGCGTGTTCGATCGCATCCACCTCAGCGCACCACTTCACGTGATGACAGGCAAATTGTGCGCATGGCAGTGACGGATCGCTCAGGCACATCACGAACAATAGCACAGCACATGCAGTCTGTAACGCATCATCCAGTGTCTGCGCGTACCATTCGACTCCGTTTACAGCAGAGTGGTCTGTCCGCAAGACGTCCATTGCTTTGGCTACCCTTGACGCAGAACCACAGACGTCTCCGCCGCCAATGGTGCGATAACAGAAGGATGTGGACGGCAGAATGGAATGAAATTGTCTTTACTGTCGAGTCTGCAACTCCACGATGGTCGCATTCGAGTCTGGAGACACCGTGAAGAGAGGATGCTGAACAGCTGCGTTATGCACCGCCACACTGGTCCTGCACCGGGTATTATGGTATCGGGCGGTATTGGATATCACTCTCGCACACCTCTAGTACGCATTGCCGGTACTTTAAACAGCCAGCGCTACATCTCCGAGGTGTTGGAGCCAGTTGTCCTTCCTTACCTTCAGGGCTTGCCCACATCCATATTTCAACAGGATAATGCGCGACCACACGTGGCACGCATTGTCCAACGGTTCTTCGTCAATCGCCAGATTGAATTGCTTCCCTGGCCGCCTCGCTCTCCGGATATTTCGCCGATAGAAAACATGCGGTCCATGGTTGCTCTACGATTGAACCAGATTCCATCCCCAGCTGCCACAGCAGATCAACTTTGGCAACGTGTGGAAGCTACTTGGTCTGCTGTACCCCAAGAACTCATCCAAAGTCTCTTTGAATCAATGCCGAGGCGTGTAGCAGCGGTGATCTCCAACAATGGCGGCTACTCTGGCTACTGATTTTGGCAGGAACCACACTTCACAGAAGTCTATAAATTTAATCATTTGATACTTGGTCAACATGTTATCTACAAAATAAATTTTGTTGTGATATCTCTTGTCTTTCTTGGTGTTGCAATTTGGGTGGCCAGCAGTGTATTTGTATTTTTTAAAATTTCGCAGTATTTGAAAGAAGGTAAGGAGAAATACAGAAGAGTTCATTAATGGTCTGAAAAGATATGGTCCTGCAATCTTAAAAGAATAAAAAAATACAAATCTTGCCATAAGATTATTAGCATTTCTGACTATTGGGAATATTGATGTGTTATACAAAGTCCTCTTTTTGTTGTGTTGAAAAAAAACGTGAATACAGGTAATGAATAACATTTATATCATTTTTATTTTAGTCATAATTGAATATTTGTTAAAAGCTTAACTTTTTACTTTTCCCTAGCAAGTTTGCATGCGTAAATGCCTTAAGCACCCTTTTATAAACTATTTTTAAATACTTTATCGTAAGTATTGTGTAAATGTGAACATGTATAAAATGTTGCTAAATATCAATCAGTTTTTAAGATTAATCAAAGCATTTTTTCCTGTCAATCTAGGCACTTAGTCTAGAATCAATCAAGCAAATTTCTTCATCACAACTGAATTTATTTTTTTGTCTTGCTCTCTATTTTCAGATATTAAAATAAAAGGAGCTCCATTTGATTTGCCTGAGTTTCCAATAACTGTTGACCGAAGAGGATCTTGAAACGGTAGAAATGAGGATCTTTTATTTAAAAATTATTTTTTGCTACATTTGAAACATATGCTGCAGTATTTGTATTTTGCATTTTTTTTTCTAATTCTATTTCGTGCATTAAAATAAGTTTATTTTTAATATCAAGAATTCTAAAGTTTAGACAATACTTATTTTGAAAGAAATGCGTTAGTAGTACCTGTATGAGATTAATCCATTAATAATGATAGCAATAATTCAGACATTAAGATTTATCTGTGGACTCTTTGAATATAGCAGCAATTTTCCTGCAACATGGAGAATCAGTTCTCTGTACTGCAACTGCAGTTAAAATTCTGTTATGGAAAGGTAATGACAAAAGGCAATTTCTTGGTGGCTGCTATTTGAAAGTTTAAAATCCTAATGTCTTTATTTTTTAAATATTGAAGTAAAAATTTAGCCAAACAATATCCATTAATGTAGAACCTATTAGTGAGCACTTCAAAAGTTTAACTACATGAAAATTAAAAGCAACTTTGATACTGAAATGCATAACATTTATGAATTTTACTTTATATTTCAGGTGAATAATCGTCCATTGCAGCCCAAAAAAATGCTACATTCTACATACCTGAACAAAACTAAATCTTTTCAGCCCAAAATTAAGGATATGATATAGATAAAGTCAGCCTTTGTTTTGAAATGCATAGGTTAATGTTGCTATTGTAACGATGTGAAATTGATCCTAGGATGTTTTCACAGAAAAATATGTATATTTGTAAATAAATTTTCTCTGTATTTATAATTTTGTTTGCTGGGATGTTTTTTTTAAAATTTGAGTTCGTATTCTTTCTCATTACAGTGTTCAGTTGAAGCCAACTGATTTAGCAGGAATTGGGAACGCATTATGCATGAATTATTTCATTTCTATGTAGAAAAGTATATTCATAGTAAATTAATTAGTACTTTATAAAATGTATGGAGGGGGGTGATAGGTAACATATTGAGTACTATAGCGTAAACTTATTTACTTATAAAAACTCATTAGTCGTGGGTTTTAAAACCAAAAATAAAGTGAGATATTGAACTCGAAAGAAGAGTTGGTGTGTGTTTCGACAAACTTTAAAGAGAGCCGTATAAACCCCTTTTAGTGAGTTGGTGGCAGGTAAATCAACCCGCTTGGGATCTGGGTTCTAGAACCCACTTTCCCACATGGGTTGTAAGACTCACCAAAAGCGAGTTTCCCTGTGCAGTGGATTTGAAATCGGAAAAGTGGGTTCACGGAACAACTTTTTTTTTCTCTGTATATATAGATGTGTGTGTCTTTTATTTATTCACTTTTCTAATTTACAAGCATCTTGGAACGTCTCTGGTTCATTTCGATCTGCCATGCTTTGCAGCAGTGCTCCGCTACCGCTGTGCCGTGGCACACTAGTGTGCCGCGAGGTGATCTTGACTGTGCCGCGGGGATTGTATCGATTAGAATAATAAACAAGCAATATATAAAAAAAAAATTCAAAGTCAATTCCTACTTAGGTCAACAAAGAAAAATTTGAGTGTGAACTAATAGTAGGAATTGAAAAAAAGGATTGCCTGCCAGAACCTTGCCTACTGTGCGAGATTAGGAGGGGGGGAAGGAGAGAGAAAAAGTTTGTCAGATTGGGGATTCTATCTCGCAACCTACAGGACGGTAGAAGCCCGTGATACCGCAGTGCTACCGTTTACACAGTAACTAGACGGGAAATTACTATTCAAGAGCAAGAGACGCTCTAGGTCTAAAACTAAAATTGATTAATTAAATTTAATTAATGAATTAATATTTGAAAAAACTGTATTAACATCAAGTGTCATCCACTACAAGTTTAAAAAAATGTATTTGAACTTCAGTGGATGAATAAAAAGTACTTTTATTAACGATTGAAAATTTGAACAAGATATATATAGGTCTAAAACTAAAATTGATTAATTAAATTTAATTAATGAATTAATATTTGAAAAAACTGTATTAACATCAAGTGTCATCCACTACAAGTTTAAAAAAATGTATTTCAACTTGAGTGGATGAATAAAAAGTACTTTTATTAACGATTGAAAATTTGAACAAGATATATATAGAGAGAGTGTGAACTAATAGTAGGAATTGAAAAAAAATTAACCACCGCATCAGTTAGAAATTTTTCTAAGTAAAATATTCCTCTAACTTTTTGCTAATATTTCTCTGGGTCGAAATTATACACAAAACAAAACATGTTACCTTACATTGTATATGTATGCTCGAGTGTCATATTTCTGGATTTTAGGCAAGACAGAATATCCACTAATTTCTGACAAGGCCATTGCAATTTTGCTCCCTTTTTCTACGACATACTTATGCGAACAAAGTTTTTCGACACTGGTTCTAATTAAAAATGACAAATGATCGTGTTTAAAGGGTCTTGACCATGAACTTCGAGTAGCTCATCTAATATAGAGCCAAATATTAAACGTACATATGTTCATCAAAACAAACTCAAATACATCATTAATAAATAAGTTATGTTTAAATTAACTTTGATTTATTAGCCTTAAGTAAAGACCAAAAAAAAATTTTATTATAAAAATTTAAAGTTAAAATCTTTTTACTTGTAAACTTTATATTTTTGCTCTTGTGTTGGTGCACAATTCAAAATGATTTATATAAAACTTAAATGCTTAAAATTAACTTGATACATAGAGCTATTTTATTGTGTTTTTTACCTAATAAAAACATATACGTATTTATTGTAATTTATGTATTTGCAAGCTTTTTCTTGTGGTGTGCCGCGGAATTATCGAAAAAACGTTGTTGTGCCGTGGAAGATAAAAGGTTGCGGAGCTCTGCTTTACAGCATTCGCAAGAAAAATTACCTCCTCAGAAATGGGCAGCATTTTCTTTCATTGGAGCTATTAATTGATCGATCCATCAACATTTTAACTTAAATATGTCATCTAAACAGTTACTTTATATCTTCCTTAAAAAGTCCGACTGATTAATGCACTTAAACACACAAAAAATAACGCGAGAATAAATGACAAACTTAATTTTTTAGACGCCTAACTATGGACACGAGCACTCTGTTTATCTGTCTGATTATTTAGCTACCTGAAGGGGAATTGTTTATCTCATAATTGCTAGTTTGAATGGGGGAGTTTAGTCGTTATTAGTAATTGAATTACTTAGGTTTTCAGTTCAATTTTTGTTGACTTTTGCCATTTGAGCGAATGATAGATCGGATGTAACAGTTCGGGATTAATTTTTAGCTTCCATTTCTGCTAGTTTTTTTAGCTAAAATATCATGAGGGATATTGGGGCATCCCCTCCAGTTATCAGGATGATCGCCCTGGCGGTTGCAACATTTGGTAACTTCAACTATTTTGCTATCTGGTGTTACATCTGGACACTCCTTGGTAAGATGGACGCCAGTGCACTTAACACATCTTGGGTTCAGTAAGCAAAACTTACTATGATGAAGAAAATGTTGACATTTGAGACATTGCGCGGTTTTTTAAGGGGAATTTTAATATTCGATGTTAATTTTAGTATACAATTGGGAGGTGAGCTCAAATATCTGTGTTTGCTGTGTAGAGAGTGTCAAGTCCAAAATCGAAGTTTTGAGAAAAACAGGATTGAAGAAAAACGCCCTTTGTGAAGTCAGTTTTTTTAAGTTTAATTTTCAAATTTTTTTCAAGTCAATTTTTCCTATTTTATTTTCGTTGAGTCAAGAGTGTTAAGTCCTTGACTGGGACATAACCTCTTCAACACTTACATGTTTGTGTTGTGTTTCACATATCCCAAATTTTCTCTGATGGATAAATATATTTAGGAATGGAATTGGAATTCGTTTGTTGTACCCTGCAGTGGCCCTTGATTTACCAAACATGCCTGGTTGAATAACTAACTCATTTGAGCCCCTTTTGGACTTGAACAGCCTTTGCACAGCAAACACAGATACAGTTTTGGCTTTATCAGTGAATGTTAGCTGTACTTGGAATAGGGGGCAGGAAAGATACATTTTTTCTAGTTAGCTCGGAAACTTAAATGACAGGGAAGTCAAGCGTATCAAGGTTTTCTTTAATTTCCAAGGGAGGAAAATCCTCTGGTAATCCACGGAAAAACTATTTTAATAGGAAGTAAGAGGAGAATGAAGACTCTTACGTTGTTATCGTGCAAGCATTCGGTTATTTCTCGGTGCTGAGATCAATTCTGATAAATTCGCCTCCGATTATCGCATGGAACTTTCTTTCGCGAGACACGGCAAGACAAGACACGCCGATACGAGACGAGACGCGACGAAAAGAGACGAGAAATTAGTTTATCAGTTTTCGCGTTGCTTTCTTTAATGCAACATTTACACTCGCGCCACCCGCAAGACATTAGTCACGTTCCTGCATCGACGCGAGTGATCGTTCTCACATTCCCACGTCTTGCTGTGAACAAGATTTCCCGTCGCCAATCGCCCCTTTGACTCGTTGCAGAAAACCGCTCCCGAAGCGAGCGCCACGATTGGCGAGGAGAAACGGCAAGCACACCGTTTACACAATCGCCCCCCGAGCTTCGACTCGCCGTTAGCGCAACTGTCTAAGTGTGGTGTTACCGTAAATGGAAATAACCGTAATTGGAACGAATCTTTGAAAAATTGAAAAAAACTGAACATTAAATATTTTCTGAAATATTTTATTTTGTAGTATAAAAGCATTTTTTAATTGCTCAAACTCAAACCACTAAATATCTCGGAATGAAAAATTTGATTGAGAACGCTTTCATAATCACCGGCACACATATATGTATGTATGTGTGCGCGAGTGTATATTATAAAATGAACTGCCAGCTGTATTTCAATTAACTGTAGCAATTGAAGCCTGTGTTTGAAATTTTCCTTAAAGTATAAATATATTAAACCTTATAAAAATTTATAAATATTAAAAAAAATTATAATTTAAAAATTGAAATTAATTTTTTAAAATGCTCCTTGCCTTCCAATTTTATGTTCCCCCTCTTCATTTTGCGTTTATATTGCTTGTAAATACATTTTGAATAGTGTATTAATTGCGGTCTTTTGAAAATTATTCTGCGAGAAAGGTAAAATATTAATACTTTGTTTATGTATTATTTCGTGCTTTCGTTGAGTAGTTAATATTTAGGAAATATTTTTATGCTTGCACTGTGAATTTTCCCAAAATTTTTGTACTTTTCTACACTAAAGTTGAACTTTGATACTCTGAATGATCTCGAAACCTAAAATGGATACATAACTTCATTTTGATGTATTACAGGAGTCTTTTTTATAAATTTCATAAAATTTTGTCAAAGTTATGATGCAAGGAGCATTTCAAAGACTTATAACTCATTGTGAGTAATACTCATTTTGAGAAAAAGACCATTTAAACGATATTTTTTCACCTACCTTTATTACTTTCATTTCTAGCCACATAGTTTTCATTCTACTTTTCACTACACATTTTAAATGCTGTTTATTCCATTATTTACATGTTTTATAAATACAAATTTACTATAATATGAAAAAATATTTTCATTTCTTGTGTATTTATGCATTCCTCTATTGGATTAAATAATTTCTTCAAAAAATTTGAAATCTGCCAGCACCATAAATTGCGGTTGCCACCGCGCACATTAGATGTCGATTTTAGAATTAAGCAAAATGTAAAATCAACTTTCACAGAACTTTGTTTGCCCTCCTTTTTTTTTACATTTTCATGGACATTTGAAGAGATCTTTAATTTTTTTAATTGCTCGTAACTATTTTGTAAATTGCGGTCTTTTGAAAATTATTCTGCGAGAAAGGTAAAATATTAATACACGAAATTTTTTTTCCAATTTTTGTTCGATTTTAGGGAATTTGAAATTCCATCATACCCTTAAAAGTTGAAGAAAAAAAATGTTAGTCAATATACTGTTGAACACAAACATTGTTCTGATGCCTAAGCTGCTTTTTTTTTATTCAAATGAGATACGTATTTCATATTTTTTCATGTTATTTGATTTTATATTATTTAAAAATATTATTATATATTTTGTGCTAATGTACCTTTCCAATTGTTTTTATATAAATTTGGAATGCATTTGAAGAAAAATTATTCCTGTAAATTATGAATCAAAATGGAATAAAACTAAGTTTATTTTGTTTCTGATTCTCTTTGTCTAAAAACTTTTTGGAAGAAAAATAGATACACATATACTGAAAAAAATCGTACTGATATGAAAAACCGGCTACGTCCTTTTCGATGTATTTCTCTTCATATCTTGACTCAGGGCAAAAAGAGAATAGTGTTATTGAACTAGAGACAGACGATGTGAATAATGCGGAGAATGCTGTACTGGAGAGATAAATGTTGTTAAATAGGTTTGAATGGGATGTTTGCTTCACGATATATTTACTGAATGGGAAAGATTTGGAGGATACTTGACCACAGGGTACACTTATGTTAATAGAAGTTAGGATATATACTATACACATTTACATATATAGCAAAAATATTACGTATTCTATTCGGAAATTCACCCGAAAGATGCCCCGAAAATTCTGTAACACGATGAAGCAATCTGAACCAAATCAAATACATTAAAAACCTTGACATGTATGTAGTCCATTCTGGAAGTGATCTTTGTATATTTCGACGCCATGTTCTTGAACGTATTGGCAAAGATAGCGGGGGGAATGATAGCCTTTCACGCTGGATGTCTTCCTTCAAATCTTCCACAGTGCTAGCTCGCGTATTCCCTAAGATAGTGTCAGATCATTCGTAAAACGACCCCATTGCTGAAAAAGAAATCAACGTCCTTCATGTTCCTTCCCCGATGTGGTTCCATCTTGCTGGAAGTAACCTTCTGTTAACATCCAGTCGATTCAAGAACTGTTCGAAAATGTCCATGTACCCATCGGAGTTGCTATCAAAGAAAATGGGTCATGTGAAATAGAACCGAGTCATCGCGCACCACACGCAGAATTTGGGAACATGGAGCGGTGTTTGGTCAGATTTTCAGTGGTCCATATACGGCAGTTAACATAACCCAAGACATGGAACCACACTTCATACAGGAAGGATGAAGTTGGGATGTGCCATCTACCGAGGAGCACATTGTCCGTTTTTTCATTCATATTGCTTGGTCCTTGTTGAAGGACCTTCTCCCTTCACGAAGCCTATAAGTCACTTTGGTGCGTCAGGTATCCAATCCAGTATAGTAGATCATGACCGATATCGCATTCATACATTTAAAAAAGGTTTCAAAACAAGAAATAATGTCATAATTTTAAAACATAATGACGTGCCATATGTTTACAAACACACACATCAAACCAGAGTTTGATTACTATTTTCAAGGCCGTTTTCCTAGAGTGAGTCAAATATATTTGTGCCAAAAAAATCCTGTTTCTCAAGATAATAGAGTGATGGGAACATCCCTGAACGGGTATGGAGACATGTCTTTTTCATCTGTTCTTAAGCCATACACCTATAATGCAATCGAACATTTCTCTTGTATATGGGTACGAAGATGTCTTTTTAAATGACCCTGTCGAGAAAAACTTTTATTACATACAGTGCATGAGAAAGGTTTCTCTCCTGTATGGGTACGGAGATGCATTTTTAAATGACCCTGTCGAGAAAACCCTTTATTACATACAGTGCATGCGAAAGGTTTCTCTCCTGTATGGGCACGGAGATGTATTTTTAAATGACTCTGTCGAGAAAACCTTTTATTACATACAGTGCATGCGAAATGTTTCTCTCCTGTATGGGTACGGAGATGTATTTTAAAATCAACCTGTAGAGAAAAGCTTTTTTCACATACAGTGCACGAAAAAGGTTTCTCTCCTGTATGGGTACGGAGATGTCCTTTTAAATGAGCTTGTCGAGCAAATCTTTTCTCACATACAGTGCATGCGAAAGGTTTCTCTCCTGTATGGGTACGGAGATGTTTTATCAAATAATCCTGTTGAGAAAATATTTTCTCACATACAGTGCATGCGAAAGGTTTCTCTCCTGTATGGGTACGGAGATGTCTTTTTAAATGAAACTTTCGAGAAAACCTTTTATTACATACAGTGCATACGAACGGTTTCTCTCCTATATGGGTACGAAGATGCATTTTTAAATCAACCTGTTGAGAAAAGTTATTCTCACATACAGTGCATGTGAAAGGTTTCTCTCCTTCATGTGTACGAAGATGTATTATCAAATGACCCTGTCGAGAAAACCTTTTATCACATACAGTGCATGCGAAAGGTTTCTCTCCTGTATGGATACGGAGATGTAGTTTTAAATGACCCTGTTGAGAAAATCTTTTCTCACATAGAGTGCACGAGAAAGGTTTCTCTCCTGTATGGGTGAGCAGATGTTTTCTCAAAGTACCCTGGTCAGAAAATCTTTTCTCACATACAGTGCATGCGAAAGGTTTTTCTCCTGTATGGGTACGGACATGTTTTATCAAATGATCCTGCTGAGAAAATCTTTTTTCACATACAGTGCATGCGAAAGGTTTCTCTCCTGTATGGGTACGGAGATGTATTTTTAAATCACACTGTCGAGAAAATCTTTTCTGACATACAGTGCATGCGAAAGGTTTTTCTCCTGTATGGATGCGTAGATGTGTTAACAACGCACACTGTTTAGAAAATGTTTTCTCACATACAGTGCATGCGAAAGGTTTTTCTCCTGTATGGATGCGGAGATGTTTTATCACATCACACTGTCGAGAAAATCTTTTCTCACACATAGCGCAATCGAAAGGTTTAGGTCCTGTAGGGGTACGAAGATGTATTTTTAAATCCTTCTGTCGAGAAAACCTTTTCTCACATACATGGCATGCAAAAGGTTTTTCTCCTGTATGGGTGCGGAGATGTATTTTTAAACAACTCTGTCTAGAAAACCTTTTACTACATACAGTGCAGGCGAAAGGTTTTTCTGCATGGACACAGAGAGGATTATCAGTAATGTGGTACGATTGATGCGTATGTAAGGCGGCCAACTGTGAAAATGTTCCTTCACATACATTACATTTGAAAATTTCTTTGCGAGAGAGAATCTGTGCAGTGGAACGTATATTTGGAATAATTCTACATGTGTCACACGGAGTGCATTCATCTTCGGTTTCAGGAGGATTCTGTTTGCAGATATGGCTTTTAACGGAAGGTCCTTTAACAGAGGAAATACATGGCGTTTGCTCTTCTGACATGCCGACGTTTCTTCACACGATGATTAGTAAACTATAACTGCCAACAATCCGCCGAATTTCTAAATTTGTGAACGCCACATCCAATTTTAGTTTTGTATTTTAGAATCTGTATCGAGCACCTGCAAAGAGAGGAGAAAGAAATTGTGTGAGATATGTCAACACTATACCATCCCGCTTGCTTCGCATTTTTCACGTGAAATTAATAGCAAAATATAAGTTTGGTTTTGCGAGGAAATGAAATATATATAAACTTAGATGTTATATATTTTCCCCTTTATATTTATTTTATTTGCCTGTAATTCAAAATGATTTCATCACTAATTATTACGTTTAACGCTCCGAGAAATTCCACAGATATACAACTGATTGAATTACCATCAGATTGAAACCATCGGTTACCATTAGATTAAAACATCCACAAATGTAATAAAATATACAAATTTATTACAGTAAATAAAGTAAATATGGCTTATGGATTTGTTTAGGCATATTTGTCAGGACTGCAGTTTGGCGGCTACAAATATTTTCACCACGCTCTTTTCCCATTTTAATCTCAATGTTCTGTATAAAATACATTAGAATTGACAACAGTTTAAATTCTTCAAATTTCTTTCCTTTCATCAACTGTACAATGCTTTTATGTTATTCTTCAAATAATCTAAATGAAACATTTAAAAACAGTTATCTGTGGACCCCTTGAAGTCCATGAGACAGACGTCAGGAATTCACAGTTGATAAGGTCTTTTTCAGACGAACACCTTTTAAATATTGTATTACAAGATTATAAACACGAAATAAAAATTCTAATCAAAATAAATATGCACATTTATCATGCGATGCTCTTTAAAAATTACTTGTAAAAACAGTCTTCCATTTTCGTTTTGAGATATCTTAATTAAGAACTGCTTAAAGAAGTTTTACAACTGTTATCTCTCGTGCAATTTATTTTTGTAACTTTTTTAAGACTCTCCGGGTTGTAAACAAAATATGGCAAATGAGGAGCGTGACTTGAGACACAACCTGTCACATATTTATTTCACGCAGCTTGGTATTATAGTAAAGAAACAGAATGTCACAGCCATTAAGAAAATACATATATAGACCTCAGTGGAAAAATAATTACGTAACATGTGATTCCAATTAAAATTGCGGCTGAAGTACCATACGCGTACCGATGCGCGAAGGCAATAAAAATTTCGCCACGGTAACCTGTCACCCTACTCGCTCGCTTCATGACGTGCGGGAGGGTGTTTGTTTATGCGTGGGATTTTTTTCGTAATAAATAATTGATGGATTGATCACCATTGTTTGAAATCTGGTATGTGTCCATTTGTACATTTGAAATCTCTTTTCCTAGCATGAATCTTTATTTTTCGGAATATAAAATCTTTTCAAGTGGGAGTGCAGGGTGCTAATTAAAGTTGAATAGGATTACAGAAGTTTTTATAAAAACTGATATTTCTTGATATTTCTTTAATAAAAAATATTGGTATATCCTAACTATCTCATATTTTTTCAATTTTTATTAGCATTCTTAGGGGGGGGGGGGGGAGGTTGGAGAGGGGTGTTTAAATAAAAGTAAGGTTTTAACTAAAGTTCGATTTTTTTCGAAACTGTTGTTTCTTAATTTTTGTATTTCTAGAAAACTTTTCAAACAATTATACATAACCTCATTACTGTGAGTAAAGACATAGGGTGAAGTAAAATTCCAAAGTCAACTAGTTCAAAAGAATTTACTTTGTTCAAAACTTAAGATAACTTAAATATAAGAAAATTGTAACGTAAGTAATACACTATACTACCATCATTAAACCTCACAGACTTATTCCAGACTATGGCATTGAAGATAACAGTGTTGAAGACTAAGAAAAATAAAAGACAGACTACTGCCGAACAGAGTTTGTATGCTATCAAGTCATAATATATACAACGGTTATTTGCTCAGGTGCAGTTAAAGCTGCTGTATACTAACCCTACTGGATTCGTTCACCTCAATGTTAACATATGGAGAAAATGTGCATACTACACTATTTACCAATAAGCATTTGGACACCCATGCAAATAACGATATCTGCGGTCCTGATGTACGTCACACTCTCCGCCGTTAAATATCGTGTATGAAACAACATTGGCATTAGCCGCATGTAAGATGCCACGAAGTGTAGAGTTATCAGATTTCGAGAAAGGTGTAATAGTCAGGTATCCCTTAAATGCCCGATCCTTAACACATATCTAGTGAGCATATCTAGCCAGCTGAATTACCCAAAATCGACAGTGGTCTATGTGATTTAGAAGTGGAAGGTGAGTGGTGATTGAATGTGCCCGCAGTCGGCAGACCCACGAAACTGGGAGACAGAGACCGACGGATGCTGTCCAGAGATATTCGGAAGAACCGCACCCAACGGATGGGTCATATACTCCAGGAGTCTCAACAAGAATCCGAGAGTATTGTTTCGATGAATACTATCCGTAAGGAAGCACATCTGCTTGGTTTTCATAGTCGTGCTGCCGCCCGTAAGCCTTTGATCACAAAGTCAAACCACGCTGCTCGGTTGCTGTGGTGCAAAACACGTCGAAAGTGGACCGTAGATCAGTGTCAACGGGTTCTCTGGAGCGACGAATCAAGGTTCACCGTTCGGATGGCAGGGTCTCGGTTTGGTGTCTGCCTGGAGAACGCCTCCTGCCAGAATACATTGTGCCCACAGTAAAGTTCGGTGGAAGTGAAATTATGGCCTGGGGATGTTTCTCCTGGTATCGACCGGGACCTTTGATTCCAGTTCATGGTTATCTCAACGTTGACGCCTAGGGCACTATTTTGGATGACAGTGTGCTTCCTACGTTGTGGCAGTTTTACGGGTTGGACCCATGTTACTTTCAGGACGACAACGCCAGCTGTCATGTTGCGATGTTTACCATGTATTGGTATGGTGTCAAAGGGATTAACCGAATGGACTGGCCTGCCCAGAGCCCAGACCTGAACCCTATCGAGAACCTTTGAGACGAGTTGGATCTCCGAATTTAGGGGTGCAACAACTGTCCAAAATCGGTGAAGGAATTTACATGTCTTTATCAAGCCGAGTGGAAGAAAATACCACTAGTCGTCATACAAGGACTTGTTGAAAGCATGCCTCGTAGAGTTGAGGCTGTAACTGCCTCTCGTGGAGGCTCTACCAACTATTTTATATGAATAAATTTTGTTTTTCTCTTCTATCGCATTTTCCAAATACTTATTGGTAGATAGTGTATTTACAGCTACATAAATGCTGATAATCCAATAAAAATGGTATTTTGAGATAGCCCGAACTTTTATGCACCTTGCAACAGGATTCATTTTACAAATTTCGTCTACCAACGGAATTTAGGAGTGTTTAAAACACACTATACCAGATTTTTTTTTGCACCGAATAATTTAAATTTAAGAATATTTACATTAAAAAAAAAACGAAAAATTCCCCAAAGTGTAAAATTTCTTTCTCTGTTACGGAGTACATTAAAACAATGTTTCAATCCAAGTCAGCAATCCTTGGACACATTTTCTCCATAGGTTAACATTGAGGTGAGAAAAATTGTACCTAGCTGGTTGTAGTATTTTTCTTAAGAGTTCTCAAATGACAGTTAGGAAGCCAAACGGAAAGTTTCATTTTAAAGCTTTGTTAAAAGATAAATTTTATGTTTTAATACTAAAATTTTACCCAAGTCTGGTTCTAAAAATTGTGAAAATGAAGCTCTAATAGTTGATAGAAAGAATAATAGGCTATTTCATATGAGATTCGAACATTTATATTAAAAAGTTTTGAAAGAATTTTGTCAATTGGATAACGTGCAAGGCCTTGAAAAATTTAAAGGTTCGATAGATATATGCGATGTTTGTAATGTAAATAAAGCAAAAAGAGTTCTAATTATCAATGTTAAGGAAGAAAATCTTCAAATGTTCTTTAAGTGTTACATTTATGGGGACCATCACCTGGATATACGATTATTATTCTTGAGTCGATTTTAGATATACTGAGAAAAAAATCTATTTTCTTAAGAATCGAGCATTCAATTAATACATGCGATTTGGTGCCATATCTTCGTTTATTTTGTGTTATATTGTTTCATACATGTGGCACAACTTTTTTTTGCATTCCATTAAAATTTATGTAAACAGTAAGACGTACTGTTCTTTTGATCTTACCAAAGTCACTTTAAATCTTGAATTCAACTAGCTATTACTTCAGGGATGTCAAACTCAAAGGCTACCTTGGGCCAAACAAACAAGGTTTAACTATAGGTGGGCCGCAAAAAATCAATATTAATAGAAACGTAGGTTTATTTACATAATTACAGTATATTCAACATAAATATATGCATTTTGTTTAATAATAGTAAAAAAAAGAGTATCATTAAAAGAACATTTAGCGAATTCTTCCTATCTTATTATAATTCTGCGTCGGTTATTTTATTATATATTATTGTGTGCCAATATATTGGCCGGGCCGCGAGTTTGACACCCCTGTATTACTTTATTTCGTTAATATTGAAATGATTTTAAATTCCGATGGGAAGTTTTCCTTGTTTTTTTCTGTCGCAAAAACTAATGCTCTTACCATACAATAAAATATAATTGTCATTACATACTGAAATTAAATTGACTTAAAAACACGCCCTCTTCTTGAAGACTATCTATTATAAGTGCTGCATTCATATGATTTTAAAATAAAACCGCCTCGCCAACATATGATGTTCATCATTATTTTTAAAGAGTTTTAAAATATTTCCATAATTATTTTTAGCCGTCGAGGTAAAGAAGAAGTGGAAAAACTTGAGAACTGCCTACGTAAGAGGAAACCGCAGCAGTAGAGGCAAACAGAAGGAATGGGACCTATCTTTTTGAGTTGTCCATGTAAAAGAAAAAACGAAGCTTAGGGCTTTTCTTAAAAGATAGAACTAAAAATATTTCTCAATTCTTTTAATTTCCAAACAATTAAAAAAGGTTTTTAAATTACTGTTGTAAAATCTCACGCGAGATAAGGGGGGGGGGTCGAGCCAAATCTCACATCTCCCCGGGGGGGGGGGGCGATGGGATAGAAAAATCGCCTCACGTAATTAATGGACGACCCCTTATACTTAAATAAAATGTCCTAGCGGTGTCGTGTGAAGGCTTTTGTGACAGCTACAGAGACAACCAACAAAATGTTTTCGTCTTTTGTTGCCGTCACCACATCACCCTTAAATGTTTGGTCGGGAACAAAAAATCGGTTAAACATTTCAAAATAATTTGCCGTTCAGTGTACGTTCATATTCCTCAAATCAGGCAACAAAGCAAAGCGAGGTGTTTTAGTTGGCTATGCTCTACGAACACGGTTATTTTTTTAACTAATCCCATGTTGTCTAGCAAGGCTAGACAATCTCCAAGAAACCAAAAATATCTAAAAAGTCTAAAAACAATAGAGGGTCCAGAAGGACCTCGTCCTTTGTAAAACCCAAACAAGCCAAAATATGGGCAGGGGAGGCCATGTCGGCAGAGCACCAGTGGCACTCCGGGAAGATCTTCTGACCCTGCTGAAAAGTGGGTTCTTTAATATGACCACTCATGAAGCGCGAGAAGGCTGTAGACTCGAGGTTATAGAATTTGGTATCCTGGTACAAGTAATGTAGTACAGATTAAACATGCGAAATTCAACGAAAAAATTTGGGGGATTCAATATGAATCGAATCTCAAAAACAAGCAATTCATTAGTGTAAATGACCCCCTTTTGAATTTAAATTCTCCTGAAGAATTTGATGAAAGAATTTTTGAAAAACCTACTAAAACATTAGATATAGGTGAAAAGGAACCTGTAAAGTGGGAGAGAATAGAGATTACCAGAGAATCTGGCAAAACTAAAGGTAGAACAGATGTATATTACCATCCTGAAAAAGGCACTCGCCTTAGGGGTCTAAATGATGTTAGAGAATGAAGAGAAAAATAGTATGGAGTTTAACCCAGATACACTGGTTATCAAAAATTAAGGAAAAGTCACAAAAATAGCGATTACTCAAAAAGTTACGCGTAGAATTTAATGAAACTTATACACATTATACAACACATAGGTAGGTATAAAATAGGATAAAAAGAAATCGCCAGACAATTATGGTATTATAGAAACTAGCATATGTGTACAATGAACAAATCGGATGTGTCAGTTTGGTATAGGAAAAGTACCTTTATATGTAAATATGACGTATGATCCCCCAGAGAAGCAATACAGCAATGTGTGATGCTGTCAATTATGCGGTCTATGAGTTCGGTAGGAATTGAGAGCCATTGCTCTTGCAGTTGAAAGCGTGGCTAGGGTTCTAGGAGGATGACCGAGAGCAGCTATACGTTGTCCTAAAGCGTCACAAACATGCTCGATAGGATTCAGGTCCGGTGATTGAGCTGACCACTCATGTCGCTGAAATGTTTCCTGCTCAAGATAAGCATCCACGATTCGAGCCCTATGCGGTCTCGCGTTATCGTCCTGTAGCACAAAACCATCACCTATTGCCCCGGCATAAGGGCGCACATAAGCATCAAGGATGTCATCTCTATAGGTGCGAGCATTCACACTTCCACGGGGAAAGACACGGAGGTCTGTGCGTCTACCCAAAGAGATACCACCACAAACACAGACACTGATCCGTATGCATCTCTTTCACGGATGTGTGATGGATGAAAACGAGTTCCAGGTTCTCTCCAAATCAAAATACGCCTACTACCGCTTTGGAGGTTAAACCTGGACTCATCCGTAAAGAGAAGAGAAGTTCAATAATGTTTTAGTAGGTTTTTATGTGTTTAGAATGTTTTAGTAGGTTTTTCAAAAATTCTTTCATCATTTACCCTCCATTGATCACGCGTCCAGTGGATATGTTGACATGCCCACTGCAAACGTTCTCGCCTATGGCGTGACGTGAGCGGGACGCAAATGGCTGGTCGCCTCGCAAAAAGACCACCTTCGTGAAGCCTTCTACGCACGGTAGACGTTGATACCAACCTTCCGGAGCTTGCAGCGTTATAATGTGCTTATTTTTGACACTTTTACCGTAGTCACTTTGGTACAGATGTGTTATACCAACACCACCTAAATGAACAAGCCGTAGCGCGGAAAATGTGACGTCACGTAGTTAGGCCGCTCGCCGTCGAATTAACGTATTGTTAACATATTTCCAATTTCCCCACAAAACATTTTTCTTTCCGTTGCAATTTCCATAAACATTGTTTAAAGCATCAAAATACTGAGTACAACTGTGGATAAAATCAATTTTCATTTCATCTATAATTTTCAATTTAAAATATTTTCATAAAACCCCACAATTATGTTGGAATATATTGAACACATTTACATCAATTAAAAAATGAAAATGTTAATAAAACCTATTTTAATTTAATTTGATAGAATGGTTTTCATCTCAGAAAACACTAAATAATGGAAAATTAATATGCAAAAATTTAATTACTACTTTCCCTTGATTTTAAAATATACCATTGTTGTAATGGGAATTTTGCAAACAGTCAAATGATAAAAAAAGTATGGCTTGCAAGAAATATTGACACTTTTTTATTGTTTAGATTCAGACAATACTCCTTCCTTCATGGGAGAATTATTTTTTTAATTTGTTGTTAGTATTTTGCTCTATCATTAAATTGTAATATTTAAACATAGTAGTGTTGTTACAAACAGAAAAACAAACAAGAACAAAACAAACTTAAATTATAATTTATTTATTATTGATCATTATTTACAGAATACAGTTAGTAAATATTTTTTACAGTAAACTGATAATTGAAATTAACTGTTTTTCTCTATTCACAATTAAATTTTTTTATAACAAGATAATAACAATTGCACAAAATAATTTGTACTTAAAAGAAATTATTCAAAATCATAGTAAAAAAAAATGATAAAACTACAGGAATAACAATAATTCAAACACAAGCTAATATATCCTCATTTTTAAATTTGTTGATGAATGTGTGCTTTATTTATAACTTGCAAGAACTTATGATGTAGACCCAATTATCTGAAACTTCAGAATAAAATATTTGAAAATTTAGTATTTTGACCAAAAAATATGTTTAAAGGATGCAAGGATAACTCATTGAGATGAAAGAGAAATTACAATTAGGATTGCATGTTTCATGTACAGGACTAGTTTTCATGAAATTAAAATTTCATGGTTTAGAATTTTTCAATTTGGTTCAAGTTTTAAGTTTTCTTTCCTTTGCTTTTGAATGTGAGGCATATGAAATACTACCATTCTTTAATTTGCAATAATTATTCAGTAATATGTTAGTGACCTTTTTAACAATCAATTTTAGTAGAACCTCAGAAGAATGTTTATTATCACAAATCTAAAAATTTAAATATTTTTCTTCTATTGATAAAACATTACAAGCAATCCTCATTGCAATTTTTCATTGATTTTGCGCATTTAAAAATTCCTCTTCATATTCAGATAACAGTTTTGTTACTATTAAGTAACTATAAGAAACAATAGCGATTACATCATCATTTGGATAGTTTAAACCACCTCGATCATTATGGTGTATTAAAATGTGATTGTCCTGAAAAAATATTTCATTCTTCTTTGTAAAATACTGTTTACAAAAAATGCAATTATCAATACATTTTAACACAGAATGTACAGAATAACCAGCAATATATACAAGAATGGGCATAATACTGTTAATTTGTTCAAAATCTTTTTTTTCAACTTTTACATTAAATTTACTTTCACAGTTAAATTTATCATCATCACTAAATGGTTCATCATTGTCAATGCTGTTGAAATCCACTGTTACACCACCAAATGATTTGGATTTTAAAACTAAAGGTAATGTTTGCTGAAGTCTTAATTTTGCTTCAGTTTCATATAATTGGGTAACAGAAATATCATATTGCCCTCCAGCAAGTTGTCGATACCTTCCAAAACGGTCCTCTAAACTATCAGTTTGAAATTTACCTGTTAGTATAAAGTTCATATGCAATTCTTCTAAACAATAACGACAAATTTCTCGCATTGCATACGTTGTCAGTGACAGTGCAAGATGTGTTTCTTGTGTTAAACGACCAGTGTCTGAAAGTGCTTCTTTCCAAGTATCTAACCAAATTAGGAAACGATCCAAACAATCAAAGCGAAAGTCATCTAACCTTAATGGCTCCTGATAAATATTTCATTTGTGTATACCTTTCATGATAGTTTTAACATTCATTACATCCCACCAATTAGAAATAATCTCAATATATTGTGCAGTTGACTTTGAATCAAGTATGCCTGCTGTTTCACCTCTTACATTTAATGCCTCGACTAATTTTTTATTGAAAATATTCAAAGCTAATTTCACACTCTGCCTTTCGATGTTTGTTGTGAAAAGAGATTTTGTTGTTAAAGTGTATGCATATTTCATTAACCCTTTGCGGGGTGCTATGCCAAAAATGAGTTTTATTTTAGAAAAAACTAGCTAAATGTAATTATTCAAGCCTACAAACATATAATTTGCAGCTAAAAAATAAATAAGGTTACAGGGGAATGGGGGGGAGGTGTCATACTGGGACTGACACCGCACATCTAGCGACCATGTTTTGGCACTACTCAACAAAAATTGTATTTTAAAAGAAAACACATTTTATATTATAAAATACACATGATAAATTTGTTTTTTATTTATATATAATAAATATCTCTTACCTTGCACGGGATCTTCATTTTTAATTAATTTATTTATATTATTTTTATTCAAACTTGCATTTCTTCTAAATATGAATATTTATATATACCGTTTTATGAACATAATTTCTTTAATATTCTAACAATAAAAACATGTAATAGATTTTTTGACAATATTATAGACCAATACGAACATTTTTTTCCTGAATAATAATAAATAATAATAATAAAATATAAATATATCATTTGCTATGCAATTTTTCAAAGCAAGTAGTTGGAACTTTTTGATGCATACAAAGTCCAACATTACATATTTTGCACATAAATGTTGTTGTGCGGCGATTGGCTTTTGTGCTACAATATGCACATCTTCTTTGTTTGCATTTCACAGGCAAATGTCTGATGTTTTCTAAACGTCTCTCTTCAGGCACAAAAGGCTTATGCCGTTTGATTTGAGTTGTAGAGCTAACGGAGGAGCATTTTTTGGTTTCTACTTGTAAATTTCCTAGAGCTACTAGTATCACAGATAAACAAAAATCTTTCAGATTTTTACAGTCACAATCATCTGGAAGCTCTTTGTTTAGAATAAATGCAATTGTCACAACCATATCAATAAAATGAAAAAAAAGTCTATGCCACCATTTTCGGCTCTTATGATCTATCTCGTAAAGATTTTTTAATTGATCGAAATAGTCAACAAAACCCATGTTTTTGTTATAAAGAATAATGGCCTGAGGACAAGGCACTTGGATCACTGTCCCATCCTTTTCCTTCCGCAACACACTTGAAATAATTGTTTCATTACCCAGAGTCGAAAGAATGTTTACACATTTCTTTCTGGATCCCCTATCTCTCCATTTCAAACATAAAATTTTATCATTGCTCACTGTCCAGTCAAATTCCCCACGTTGTAAACTTTTATCATCTGATAAATTTCTGGGCAAATTTTTTCTAGAAATAATAGCAGTACAAGAGAAAATTTTTTGAGCTTCCAGAAATTTGAAAAGACTATACGAGGTGAAATAATTGTCGATAAAAACACAATGATTTTTACCAATTAGAGTTTCAGTCAACTCTGACAACTATTTCACCTAGGTTTTTTGCCACTTTTTCAATTGTTTTGCCTGTGTATATTTGAAATTGACATGCAAAGCCACTCTGGTTGCATCTCATCCAAATTTTGTACCCACGTTTGATTGATTTCTTGGGCATGTCTTGTTTCAATGAGCTGCGACCCTCGAATCTCACCATTGATTCATCAACTGATTGATTTCTTCCAGGCCTAAAAACAGACAGAAATCTTTCAGAAAGATGAGTTATCAGAGGCCTATATATCAGAGAGGAGTATATTTTGAACAGTTTATCAAAATTTTTATATCCTCTTTTAGGTTGAATGCTATTATCATTTACGTGCAAATGCCCTAAAATCCACGAAAATCTCTTTACAGACATTATCTTTGAGATGTAAGAATCATGCAATACCTCAGACAATGACCAATAGTCCCTATAACTTGGAAATTTTTTAATGCCCATCAACAAGTTTATGGCTAAAAACTTGTACAGCTCTCCCAATTTCAAAGGCAAAAATGGCTTACCTTCCTGTGTTGCATAGAGATTAGTTTGGAAGACTATGCTTTCCAAAAAGCCAATAGTTAGCATTGATAAAAACAATGAAACAGGGGATTTACCTTCCAGAGATAAAATCTCTTCGGAAGGCCCGAATTCTGTCAAAAACTCAGGAATTCTTGCTCTTGGGACGGCTTTCTTCTGCCACACAACTTCATCAGCTTGCGAAGGACCAGGCATATCTATATTTTGCACATGACCGGACTGTTCCTCAGAATCGCTGTCACTTTCATGTATTTCAGTTAAATCAGGCTGAAGTGGTACGTATTCATCATCTGATGAATTATAATCACTTGCTTCAGATCCCTCACGAGATGGGAGAGTCTAAAAAACGGCTAGAACGTCATGCACTTCGAGAGATTTTCTCAATATTTTTACAAATTTTTGCAACACGTATATTTGCAAACAACTATAATTAAGTTTTTACAAATTTAAAAATATTATAAAAATATAAAAAATAAATGTATAAATTGAAAAACGATTATTGCAAATGAAGACGCACAGAAAATGCGTGTAAATGAAAGAGAATCCAAATGCAAAAGAGCTTCGAAAAACTCCCTTTCTAACATTCCGACTCTTTATTTTCAAGTGAGACCACCCCTGCTATCAACAAACCATATTTATTACTTCCAGTAAACAAGAACTCAGCCGGCGAACCACCCCTGCTATCAACAAACCAAATTTATTACTTCCAGTACACAAGAACCCAGTCGGTGAGGCTCTTAGGAGAAGTGTTGATATGTCTGTGTCTCTAGACGCACGGTGTCAGGCCGTGACCTTCAAAACCCAGGCCTCACAACTGTACCCTCCCATGGTCGTGATGTCACCAAACTGGGATCTTCTATCTGTCGTATCAGTCGCACGTTTTCTGCAACACTTGGCCCACGTGCTTTTGTGTATTGCATAGTTTCTGTGATGATACTATTATTTTTTTAAAATTTATAATGCTGAGTCCGTGTGTTGTACCACGCTGCAATAGCAATTATAAAAATGGACCAAAACATAAAGTTTACAGTTTCCCGAAGGACCCAGAACTAAAAAAAAAGGGCTATTGCCATTAAGCGAGAGAGCTTTACTCCATCAAAACATAGCAAGGTAAGTTAATTTTTAGGTATTCTTAAATATTTTACTACTAATATTTGTTAATATTGTTCTTCGTATCGTTCTTTCATCTAAAAGTTGCATTCTTCAATTCAAACATTTTATAATGTTAAAATAAAATCCCATTTTGTTTCCTAAACATAAACATGTAACTTTTTTGATTTGTGTATTATTTGAAGAATTTGAATTAATACTACTTTAAGAATTTTTGTAGTGAGTAAATCCAAGTATTTATATTGTAAATAGCTATCTCATTTACTGATTATATTCTATTTCTGTTAAATATTTTGTTTTAATGGTCTTTTTTACTTCTTTTAAATCATATATTAGTTCTTACCATAATTTCACATTTTTTATTAGTGAATTAGTTTGCAAATATTTTGTATACAGTTACCAAGAAATATTTTTTCTTGTTTTAAGATTTGTGAATTGCACTTTAAAGAATCAGATTTTTTGACTTCTGCTACAGCTGTTGATGGAGAGACTGGCCATATAATAGAGGCTCCTTTGAAAATTAGAAGGTAAATAAAATGTTCTACACATTTTTAAAGTATAGTTTAAATCTCATTCATGCGCCATATGTTTTAAAAGTTAGCATATACTATTTATCATTTGTAACTATATGATTTTGATTGGCATTTGTTATTTTTTTTATAAATCAAATTGGATGTTAACTTAAATCACATTTATTTTAAATATTAAAATGGACTTATGTGCTTATAATCTCATTTATTTTTCTTTTATAGACTACGCCCTGATGCTGTTCCTTCTCAGTTTCCCAATCTTCCAGGGTATAATTCTTCAAGCAAATTGACTAGCGAAAGTAGAGAAGACAAAAAAGCCAAAATTGAACAAGAAATAATAGCAAGAGCTCTTAAAGATAGCTGTGAATCCAAAAGACTCTACGACGAATCTAGAACTTTTGGGTCAATTAAGGAACTTGTTGAATGTTGCAAAGTCATTGATAAAAAATGGACTGTTATTGAGTGTGCATCATCAGCAATGATAATTTTTGTAACTCCTCAACCTGCACCAAAAATTAAATATTCAGTGGTTATTAATACAAAATTGGATATTAGGGTATATAATGGGGACTTGGAGCTAGGTAAGCTAAATAAATTTTTCTTTTCCTTGTTGCATTAATAATATAAATGAGTTAAATGATATTTTAGATGCATTGTGTAAATTAGATAGTAAAAATGTAGAAAATCCTATTATTTGTAGCATTATTGGTGCGTTACAGTCATTGGAATTTTGTGATGATATTAATAAGGATATGGAAAACTTTTTAGCTGAGCAAATTTAATTTCTTTGTGGTAATAAGCATGCATTTAGATATTCACCTGAAACATTAATTTTTGCAACTTTATTATATACTATAGCTCCACAAGCGTATCGCTTTATAAGGAAGTACAATACTATAAATCTTCCACACCAAAATACCATCCAACGCCTGTCTACTACCTTTAATTTAAATCCTTCTAAAGAACAAACGGATTGTAATTTTTTGCATTATATTAGGAAAAATTGATGAAGGTTTTAATATGAGCACTCCTCACAATTTTAAAACAGCTTGTTTAAAAACACTAAAAGATCTACATGATTTAGAATGTAACTCATTGATTAAATTTGGATATAAATTAACCTTTAAGTCACTTGCTCCCACACATTTAGAGAGACAAAATGTTAAATTGGTTCTGCAAGTATTTAATGAATTTGTTGCTCAGGCATTGATTGAACTTGGGGATAAACATAAATTACAGCATTACCAAGACACTGCAAATTTTATCGCAATAATTCTTACTTGGTGGAATATATTTAATGTTAAATTTATAAGTAAAGGATCTAGGTTAAATAATGTGTATCAAACACCATTAACATTCAGTGAAAATGATAACAACAATTATTTTTCTTGACAAATTTTTAGATTGGTTAGATGAATGGGATAAGATGGGTTGCACAACAGGCATGTTTTCTAAAGAAACACACGCAGCTCTAAAAATAACTATTAATGGGATTATTCAAATAAGCAAGTACTGCAAAGAAGAATTAAATATCAGATACATCTTACCCGGGAAATTTCAGACAGATGATTTGGAGAGTAGGTTTGGCTTTTATCACCAATTAGCTGGATGCCAGTATAATATTTCATTGCAACAGCTATTTGAATGCGAAAAAAAAATCGAGGATGCAGTCAGCATTACAGCTAAAACTTCAAACTAAAGCTTTTGGTGAGGTTGAAATTAAAGATTTTTTATTTGAAATTGATGATTTTGAAAATACTGAATGTATAAATAGTAATTTTGATGTATGTGTGAAAGCATTAGATGTTACAAATGCAAAACCTTACTTTCCAGTAATTATTTATTTAGCTGGGTATTGTATGTACTCAGTTTTGAAAAGGGAAAGCTGTTTGTCATGTAAGGAATTGCATTTGCTAGATAAAGAATTGGTTATAAATGTTGATTATGATTTTTTGAGAAACTTAGATAGAGGTCGATTAATGTATCCTCGTGAGCATATTGTAAATGCAGTATTGTATAATTATATTATTATAAATAAATTATGCTTTCACCATGAGCTACAATTTCTAAGAAAGCAGAATCATTGACATATATATAGCTACTGCATGTACAATGTATGTATTAGATGATAGTGATATGCTGCAATCAGATGTGGTTTCTGCAAATTTTCACAGTGCCGATATTATTTTAAAGAAAGTAATATGGGTATCAACAAATATTTTCTTAAATAATTTTTGTAAGAAAAAAAATGCTGATGCAATTCTAGCTGCTCACTCAAAAAAGAAAGCTAATAAAGCATCAAAGAGAAAGCTAGAGACACTTACACATAATTAAATGTCTCAAATATCTGTAAATCTGTCTCTATTGATTCATTATTTATAACGTGTATTGAAAGGATTTAGATAAATGTTTTATGTATAATTTTATTATATTATGTGATGTGTAATTGAAATTAAATAAATTAATTAAAAACTAGTAGTACTTCTTTCATTGTAGTTACAATGTTATTCATTTTTGCTTTATAGTCTTTCATAATCAGTAGCAAAAATCCAACAAAATCGAATTAAGAAAAATATTTTCTAGTAGTGCATATAGAAATCAACCAAGAAGTTTTTTTCCCTGTCTGTGACGTGTTTGTTCTTTAAGGTTACAATCAAGATTTAATGATTTTACTATGCTAAAAGGAGTACTCTAGCTGAATTTTGAATATTTTGGTTGTTTAAATTTTTCCTTAAATAACATTAAATTTTCAACTTTTGCAAACTATAAATTTCAATATTCCACTAAGCTGCTTCTCCACTTTTTTTATGAATGAAACAATTCATTAAAAAGCTTGCAAGTACAAATAATTTTCTCAAAGAATTATGTAAACAATGCTATATCGCACACTGGAGTTGGATCAGTAAGGACGCACGGGAAATATCCTAGTAGCGTGACGTCACTACCTAGTTGTGAGGCCTGGGTTTTGAAGGTCACGGTCATGCTAGATATGACAACTTAAACAGTAGCTGTTTTGAAGGCCTTTTTAATAAATAAAACAGATATTTAGAGTATATAGATGTACATTAACATGGATCATACCCCCATAAATGGATGTGGACTGTAAAAACCATTGTTTAGTGAAATAAATTAGAGATAATTTCCTTCAGACTGAAATAGTATGTCCGCCAAAATTTTTTTCGCATGAAGAAAAAAACGCCTCTGAAATGTAGTGCTGCCATCTATTGGCGACTGAAAGAACACTATGGTATTTAATTGTATTATTTAATAGCGATATTTTGCTTTAGAATTTTTTTAAAAAAGGTGACATATTGACACTGACCCTGAAAGGGTTAAAGTGGTACGTTCACACTCATGTAATTTACGTAGTGCTTGAAAAGATGCTGTTTTTAACCTATTAGTTAATTGAGAATCATTGCTATCATGAGGAAATTCAGGGTAATACATACAGTAATCATTATTTTTCTGATTCAGTCAATTATTTCTGATACACTTCAAAATATGCACACTATCAATCATAAAAAATAGTTTTTTATTATTACCCTGTGGATGGGGATAAACAATTTGTACCTGGGGTGGTGTGGCAAATTTTGACATAACTTGCGATTTAAAGAATTATTGTCACTAATGACACAAAATACATGGAAACTAATAGTTTCCAATCCAATTATGACCTTCCTCAGAAATTCATGGAGGGAATCAGCTTTTAAAGTCTTAACAGGCATTATTGCCACAACATCTTTATAATTTGATAATATACTCTGCACCATAAAAATATAAGCAGAGTTTGCAGCCCCACTATAATTATATGACATTCCTATAATACTACCCCCTTTAAAATCTAAAAATGATTTTAAATGGATTTCATCCATCATCAGTGTTACTATTTTATCATTTCTGAAATTTTTCTTTTGCATAATGTAAAAAGTTTTCATCACTTTTTTTCATTTTTTGGATTCATATTATAACTACAAAATTTTTTTTTTTAAAGGTGAAGGGTGTGGTAGAATTAAAACTCCACTATTTCTTAAGAAATTATATGAATGGGGAGAAATAGATGACATGATAGATGAAGGATCAACAAATCAGTTATATCTATTTTGATTTTTTGTGTGAAAATTAGGGACATTTGCTCTTTAATAAAGCTAATAATTAATTTTTCATTTGGTGAACATATATTTTCTAATTTACCTAGCAAGTCAGTTATGGAAAATATTATATTTTCTTTCTTATTTGAATTATTATAGAAATATTGATTTAAACAAAGTTAAATAGCAGAAATTTCTTGTACATTTTTAATATTCATAGGAAAACAAAATGCATCAACTTTTGTTAGCTTTAAATGATCCTTAAAAATATTTGCATATAGATTTTCATCAACAATTAACATTAAATATTGAGGAATATTATCAATTACAGTTATTTTAACAAAAGAAAAAAATTCATTTTGACAACTACTTACAGAATTAAATCCATTAGGTAAATCAATTAAATGAACTTTCTGTCCAAGTTCAGTAAAAGATTCAAGTTTATATTTGTTGTAATGATCTTCATATGATATTGGACTATTTTTTAAAACAGTCTGTAACTGTGTGCACTCAATTCTTTTTCTTTTCGCTTCTGGTTCCTCTCTCGAAACTTTATAAGAAGATAAATATTTTGGGCACCCATTAAAAATTGAAGGAACAGCCCCATCATTTAACCTTGGTTACTGCAGTTATATAACCATCCTCCTTCCAGTTTTATCACAAGAATATTCTGTTGTTCGTCCGATGTCGTGTTCTGTGAAATGAAGTTCACACACCTATAATTAAAAAGATTATTGTTAATAACATAAAAAATCACTACTATAGGATACATACAATTTCTAAGCACTAAATGTATACTTTTTGTTGTTGTTGCTAGTGGTTCCACATTCTAATTTCGATTTTAATAAATTAATTTCATTTTATATACAGTGTAATCAAACTCAGAAATTACTTATAATACAAAAATCAGTCATATATTCTTTAATAAGTTTCCCAAAAATGTTTTGTACTTGGATAACTCTGGGTAAATGTCAGATTAGAAGTTTCTCCATTTGTTTATTCATCAATCTATCTATATATCTTTAATACTATTATAAATAGAAACTTAAGAATGAAATTCTTCTACACAGTATATTTACTACATTCCAAGTAAAAGTGTTATTCTTCATATTTTTGTACCGAAAAATGATGAATATCATATAAAATGATTTTCAAATGGTCAAATAAGTACATTTATTTTCATATATTTAAACTATTGTTATTGTGTATGGAAATGCTGATTAAATAAATATTCAAAACATGGCATATACATATCACAACATAAACATAACATAGAAATAGTTATCTCCTATCATACTCTATTTTTGTAAAATCTTCTTTAGTAAACTGATATACCTATTACATTCTGGTAAAAATAAAACATCAATGTAATCAAAATTTACACCATATTAGGATTGTATTAAAAATAAAGTTATGATTACAAAGCTTAAGGAATAGAATAATATTCTCTCATTTAATAAAAATATTTCTATTTTCAGGCAAAGAAATGAAACAAATACTTACTCTGGAATTCTTCGTAATATTACAATCACATGGAATAGCAGACTTCCATTTCTGAAATAAATCTTCCCTTTTCGGAAGTTCAAAAGTGGATACTTTTGGTCCATCTTTCTTGTAGTTTCCCCTACATTTTGGTACAATGCATTTGTAAACCATTGTAGATAATATTATTAAAATATGAAATTACATTGAGCTCTTACAAAATACATGTAGTTCAATTATCCGCCACACCTGCATACATGTCGCCAAACTAGTTTCTGTCATAGTGAATAATGTTGTTACAAAGCAGCCAAATCCACGCCAATTCGCAATGCATAGAGATACATGTGAAAATATGGCATACACTTCGTAGTTTTCTTCGGCCTACCTACTCTACGTCATAAATGTTATCGGCAACCCGTACTACGGCTTGTTCGTTTAGGAGGTGTTGGTTACATGCACCTCCCTGCCAAGTTTGGCGATTTTGTGTTTGGTGTTGTAACCATGCGATTCTGATGAGATTTTGTTATTTTGTGGCAACCCAGTTTGAATGGTTAGTCGTGTGCATTTGTTTACGTGATATAATATGACGGCCATGTTCTTGCGAAATATTAATGACGTATTTTGGATTCTATTTAGATGTAGAGTTTTGAGAGAGATGCGTACTGTTGGGGTTGTTACGGATATAAAGTGGGAGGCTAAATGCGGTTTATTTGAAATCAAATGTTAATTTAAACAGTTAATTTAGATGTGGTTTGATGGATTTACATGTTGGTTGTGTTATGCGTTTCTACCTTTGAGTTTTTGAAAATGTTGTGGTTGATTTAAAATGTGGCGGGGTACAGATGTATTATATGCAACAAACGCCAAGGGTTTTTTTAAGCCAAATCTGTTGGTTGTTTGACAGGTTTTTTAGGGATGCCGGTTTTTACTTTGGTGTTGCCAATTTATGTTTTTGTTGCTTTTAGGATTATGTTATTGCCAGATGCAGTTTTGTCTTGTTTTGCATCATTTATAGGTGCCGTGAATGTCTTTTTTTTATGTTCTTTAGTGTAGTAATATTATGTTATGGCAACGGTTTTTGAATTTTGGGTTCTATGTTTGAATTTCGCCATTTAACTATGAGCTAGCAAGCATCTTGGATACAGTAATTAATCTGGTTATATATTTCAATTTATTTTTGTTCATTTATTTATTATGCCTGCAGTATTTAGTATAATTTAGAAATATCAGGGGATTTTAGTATGTAAAATAGAGGGGATATAATGCAAATAGATCCATTTTTATATTTTATTGTGAACACATTTTTTTTCAATTGAATTTGTGCTGTAATTTATGTTTAATGAAGAAATATATATTTAACCAAAGTGTATTCTATGTTTATTTAAATGAGTTATTATTAGTTGCATTATACTGACTTTTTTAGTGGGGGGTGGGGGCGACAGTCTTCCCCATATAACAAATTTCTCATTAATTTTAAGCTTTTAGTTTTTGTATTTATGTGTTTTTAAGATCCCGTGTGCGCCTATGAGTTTAATAAAGCCAGCAGTAAGTTTGTTTTTCAATTTATTATGTTTACTACATCTGTTCCATATTTTGTTTACATTTCGCACTTTAAGCGTAACTGTCTGTGGAAACCCCCTTGGCGACAAGTTGGCATAAAAAAATTTTGGCGCCAACTTGTCGCCAAGGGAGGTGCGTCTGACACGTCTGTTCCCCTAAAACAACAAGTATCAATTTGATTAACACTGATCCTATGGACAGAAACTATGTATATTAAAAAAATACCCAAGACATGAACAGCAAGAAAGCATTTATAAATTTTGCCAATACAGAATAATCTATTGAGTATAAAGAATATGCAGGCAAGAGGGCAGAGAATTAAAATCTAGTTCTAAACTGATCCAAGTACAATTTTACAGTAAAAGAATCTTAAAAAATCCTATCAAGGCTGTCATAAATATCAGTTAATACAGATTTTGTAAATCTTGAAATGTTTCAAATAAAGAAGTCTTTAGAATACACAGTACAGAGAAAATTAGACATATTTATATATAATATACTAATAATTGCGTACATTTCAATAAATTTTTTCTGCTCTTATAAGAATTTCAATTTTAAATATTAAAAAGTATTACTTTTAAATCATCCTCTTTGAAATAAATTAATTTAAAACTTTAAACAAGCCTATTATAATGAATATGAATATTTAAGAGTATTGTATTTTATTCTGTTGTTATCTTTGTCATGAAAGATGAGCAAGAATGTTACTTATTAAATTTTGTCATCAAATATTTTAACACTGAATGAATAAAATAACAAATAACGTTAAAAAAAAAAGATTTCAAATGCAATCATAAATAAAAAAAATCTCTGACAGAAGAAAGCAATGGCTAAACTACAGATTACTGCTCATGGTGCCAATCTGTAAAAATTCATAAAATTTGGTGCCACTTCATAGTTTATGTGAAAATTTTAATTAGTTTATCTGTAAGTTTTGCATGAAATTAACAGTGTATTTTGACTATATTGCAACTGTTGAAAATTTAATGCATATAAATGCTGATTTGTTGACTTCGATAAGCTTTAGATGTTTTAACAATTTTAATAAATTTTAAGCAAGGAATTTTACTAAAAAACACCAAACACATGAATGTTGGGAAAAGTGCAGGATTTTTTTTTATGGCCTCAAATTTAGTGATTAAATATGTGGTTCCTTTGTTTATGCTCTGCTACATTTAGGTTGTAATCTTTATGACAAATGTTTTTATTATTCAGTATGGCTTAATAAGCAGCAAACCTTATCCAGCTCAGCTTTGCTCTTATATCACCAAAGATTAAAAAATATATCTCTGAACAGTCATTTGGTTTTTTTTTTCAGTTTCAACTAATTCAGTTTTAACAATGATCATTTAGATGTTTTCAACAATGAAATTTGAAATTAGCTTGAGATTAAGAATTACACATTCAGTGAATGACAAAATATTTAAATTCTTTTCATAACATTTTTATATTCCTTTTTTTCAAGAAATACAATCCAAAAGTTAAAAGTTTACCCTTGGTTATTCATATCTAGATTATAGGTCTTACTCAGGGCCTGCGTGCATGTACACTACTTTTCATTGGTTAGTGTTTTAAAATTCTAATTTTTTTAAAAAAAGGTACATAATTTTTGTTTTTAGTTAATTTTCTACCCTTTCCTAAAATACTTAAATTGTGTTCTTAATTTTATAAATTGTTTTTTATACTTTGAAAATATTTTAAATTTTAATTTTTGTCCTAGAAACTTACCAGAAACACTATTGTCATTCCCCCCCCCCCCCTTCATTCGTGTGTATACTTTGAAATTATTTTGATACAAATTTCTTTATTTTTTAAAACTATTATTGTATTTTTATGTGTCTATTTTGAAGTATTCACATGCTTATTTTCTAGATTTTGTGATTTGAAACAAAATTAAATAAAATTCTTGTATTTTAGATATATTGTTTCCCTACAACAATTTCTTCAAGATGTCCTAGGTCACATTTAAAAAAAAATTAAATGGTGACCTACTTTTTGAAACCTATGGATACATTTTGGACATTTTGCAAATATTAGGGCTGGTTTAATTATTTATTAAAGATAAATGCTGGACTCAATAGTTTTTTAAATTAAAATATTCCAGTGTTGTTTATTAGCTACCTATTTTTTAATTTTCATACAAAGTGCTAATTGTCAGGCTAAAGGTTTTAAAACAGAGTGAAATGGTATTTTCCTAAATTTCTGATTAGGAGAACTCCACTTAGTGGAGCTTAGCAACTTTACACTGGACAGCACAGGATATGGAACTCCACCTCGAATATTTTACCGTTTACCGCAATTATTAATATTTCAAAAGCATTTGTATAACTCATGACCAGAAAAGTTGCTAAACACGTTGGGTCTGACTTGTATAATGGTATATTTATAAATTTAGGATAAAAATATTAATAAAATTTCCGGAGAACTCAGATTGGCAACTTTTAGCAATCTCTTGAAATCGTGGAGCGTTTACTTTCCCCATAGGGGATACTCTAGATTTGTGTGCACGGCCGTCATCTTGGATTTTTCCGCCAGGGTTTGGCGCATTTCTCATGGCGATAATTATTGCGTTCTGGTAAAAATAACCCAATGTCAAATTCTCTAATTTTAAGATCAAACAGTCATTTCTGATTTGATCTTTTAATTACAGTATAATAATTTTAGGTCAGATCTCAGCCTTGACATGGAAATATTTTAAGCAGTGTTTTCAAAACGCTGGACTTTGAATTTTTTTTAGCTTTTTTAATAAAAATCACCTGTTTAAATTATGAAACTTAGAAAATTTTTTTCAAAATCTTTTAAACGTTGGACTTAGATTTATTTTTGGGTTTTTAACAAAAACAACTTTTTAAAATTATTAAACTTGGAAATTTTTTTGAAAAAATCATTCTCAAATATTGGAAATTTTGGGTTTTTCTTTTAGCTTTTTTAATAAAACCCAATAAAATCAGGACAAGGATTATTTGACCATTTATCCTGCTGTGTTGGAAATAAGGAAATAAAAACCCTTTTCCTGTAAAAGCTTAACCTTAACTAACTTCTTAACTTAGGTTCCTGGGGAGAGAGAAGTTGAACTTCAGTTATTTAAATTTATTTAAATAAAAATTTTAAAATAGATTGTATTTAAAATGTATACTGCATTTTACATTTTACGAAAAAATGATGGCAGATAATTTTTACTTCAAATAAATGAAATGGTGTATCATAACAGTATATAGGACCTATACATAACAGTATATAGGTTAATTGACAAATCCATTATCAGTTTTTCGTTAACTTAATAAATTTAAGTTGCTTTTAATTTTGTTTATCGATTGTCAATTAGTATACTGTTATGATACACCATTTCATTTATTTGAAGTAAAAATTATCTGCCATCATTTTTTCGTAAAATGTAAAATACAGTATACATTTTAAATACAATCTATTTTAAAATTTTTTATAGTTCCAAGTTGTAGTGGATTACAAATAAATTTAAATAACTGAAGTTCAACTTTTCTCTCCCCAGGAACCTAAGTTAAGAAGTTAGTTAAGGTTAAGCTATTGGTTTAGAAAAAGGTTTTTTTTTTCCTTATTTCCAACACAGCAGGATAAATGGTCAAATAATCCTTGTCCCGATTTTATTGTATGCACAAAATATTTGGTTAAGGTCAAATCTGAAGTAAAATTTCATTACCACAATGCCCTAACAAAAAAAATAAATAAATAAATAAAGGAGAATCTGGTTATTCACCATAAATTTATGGGTTCATAATTTTTTTACATTTTTCAAAGCTGAATTTTAGATAATTTTTAAATTGCAAGATATTTAGGTGGTACGAAAATGCTCTATTTTTTTTCTAATTAGCAATATATTAGCATAATATTTTGGTGATTCATTGCTATTTGTCAAAGAGTTAGGGTAAATTGAATACATGGCATTGAAATTTTATCTGTAAGTAAAATCCATTTGACCAAATTTTTTATATGAATCATAATTTGAAAAGGTAGTTTTTAATTAAAAATGCAAAAAAAAATCTAAGTCCAACGATTAAATGATTTTTCAAAAATATTTCTAATTTTCATAATTTAAAAAAGTGGGTTTTATTAAAAAAGCTAAAAGAAAAACCCAAAATTTCCAATATTTGAGAATGATTTGTTCAAAAAAATTTCCAAGTTTCATAATTTAAAAAAGGGGTTTTTGTTAAAAACCCAAAATCTAAGTCCAACATTTAAAGGATTTTTCAAAATTTTTTCTAAGTTTCATAATTTAAACAGGTGGTTTTTATTAAAAAAGCTAAAAAAAAATTCAAAGTCCAGCGTTTTGAAAACACCGCTTAAAACATATTGGCGAGAATTTTTCCACTCCTCAAAACACGGTAAAATCGCCAAGTTGGCGCAAAAAAATCCAAGATGGCGGCCGTGCACACAAATCTAGAGTAGTCCCCTTCAATAGCACGACAATCTCGACCAAAAAGTAATAATCTACTAAAACAATATGCCATGCCTGAACATGCAGTTATTAACAGATTAACAGTTATGCGTATTGTAATAGCATTTAGTTTCACTCATAAAAAATAGCGTAAAATGTAGAAATCATATATATCATTTTCGACATCTTAACAAAACAGTTTTGTCATACAATACAGAAAAGATTACCAGTAAATTAAACTTGAATAACTGTTTATTTTTCCCGAATCTAGATCCGTGTTAGGTACCTCAACTTCTTCCGATTAACCCAGTGGTATTTCAGTCACTCTAACAGCTTCGAAAGTTTGTCGCCAAGGGCATCTTTTTACTTTTAATTACTAAGTTTATAGAAAATACATAACATGAAGTACGCACTCAACTTACGAAAAACATTGGATGTGGCTAGACAACTGGCCAGTAGAGAAGGGTAAATCAGCTCAGAGCCGTTCGCTCCGAACGGCTCTTTGAAACGAAAGACTGATCCGGATCTCAGTATGTCGGATCTGGCAGCTCCCACTTCGTTCACCGCAGGCCGGAAAGACCGAGGTAGATCTTCGCCGCCTGAAAACAGATCTTTATGACCCGGCTCACTCAGATTCGAATCTTTTTGAAGATATAGGTCTTTCAAAAATATTCGACTCTTTTTGAAGATCCAGACTTTTCAAAATGAATCAACTCTTTTAAGGAGCCGTGTCTTCAAAATAACCCGATTCTCTGAAAGACCGACTTCAGATCTGCTATAGAGGAGTGGATCGGGACCGCGAATTGCTCACGAAGTCGGTTACAGTTTTACCTAGTCTAGGCTACACTGCTGTCGCCATCTACTGGAGAGAATAATTAACAATTGCTTAACGCGAAAGATATGAATATGTATAAACGGGAAAAAATTACCAACTTTTTCAATACTATTTTTTATTTAATTGTGTAAATGCAAAGTATTCAACACATACTGACGCAGAAAAAAGTTACTTCTTTCAATAAATTCAGAAAATACAAAAATTGAAATTAACTTTAAACAACTGGTTCTAGTTAATTATTTTTAATTTGCATTTTTTAATGTATAATGCAGGGGTTCCCAAACCTATCGAAGTCGTGGCACCCTTAAGAGAATTTTAATTTTTTCACGGCACCCTCATCATATAATATCTATCTGTGGTATATTATATATATATATATATATATATATATATATATATATATATATATATATATATTGTCATAATATACAGTGATTTCCGCCGATATAAGAATCACGTTTGTTATTACTGTTTTTGATTCTTATAAGCGGTTGATTCTTAGAGCCGAAATTTAGGTTTTTGGACAGGCACACACACACCCATATATACATATATTAGATAATTTTCCATAAAATACTCTAATTTACGTTAGTTATCTTTTATTAAAATTATGAAAAATAATTTTAATTTTAAAAATTATTATTTATAATTTTAAAAATACCACTTAATTTGGTACTTACGTATTATAGCTGAAACTTTGCGGTTTATTGAAAAGACGGCAATAAAGCGCCAATTATGCTTCCCATCCTTGTTGATAGTATTGTTTTCGCCATTCAATGCTTTTCGCTCCCGTTTTAAGTTTCGTTTTGAAGATATTCTTTATTTTTTTAGGTTATGAAAGTTATTTGACAAAGATCTTTTATAAAAGAAGTTTGACGAGAAATATGACTGTGTAATTTCTTAACTTTGATAAAAGATAGCTTTTTTAAAAGTTGGGCTCTTCGTCAAAGCTTTGTAAAAGATTTCGGTGCGAGTGTATATATATATATATATATATATATATATATATATATATATATATATATATATATATATATATATATATATATATATATATATATATATATGTTCTGTTTTCTGGATTCGATGGGATTGAATAAATATCTCTTTAGGAAGTTCACACAAAATAAAATTTATTATTCTCTAAATTCTTCAGGCGGATACAGAAATATTAACAGAAAACACGTAACAACTGTCTTCTAAACAACAGAAAACTCTAAAAACACAAGTCAAGATAACAACTTGTGTGAGTCTTCAATACAATACTCGCCTAGCGCGCTTTCAATACATTCAGTTCTCAACAGAAAAGAACACTCTACTGAAATGCCTTTATGTGGTCATCTATCCTGAAATTGAAGGACAGATGGCCACCCTATTTAAAACATTACTTTGCCATTGTCTTTGTTTTAGGCTTAGAAGCAAAGATTGGATTATATACGTGCCTTAAAAGTCCGTAAAGTAAAAAAAAAAAAAAAAAAATTAACAAGCGTATTGCAAAACATTCAGATATGTAACTCAACAAAAATATTCAACCACTAAATTAAATAAACATTAAAATTTCACTTACTTTTTATAATCGAAAAACACAGCTGTACCTCTCAAATGAATGAACTCGTTGAACATTTCCTGCGAAAAAAGTTTAAACTGCTATCTCTGATCAAGTTTTGGAAATATTTAGACTGGCCATCTCTCCTCTATGGCCATCTATCCTAGAGTTACCTTATATATATCTATATCTATGCACATTTGTATATACATACATATATAATGTCAAAATCTTCAGGCATCTTGGTAATTTTCTGTTTAACTGTTTACTGCTTGTCCAAGCAATAGACTGGGTTTGGCACGCTGCCAAAATTATAACTCGCGAGGACGGATGGACGAACGGTTTTAGCGTCTGAAATTTTCCTTTCCGCAGGACCGTTATGGAGGAACGTAATCCTACTTTAAAAAAAAAAAAAATCAGTTTCAAATGCTATACAAATTCAAAATAAATGATTTGGCCAATATTTCTGTCAAATCGAGGTCTGTGCAAGCTTTGTGTACAGAGAAAAGTTCAACCAAAACCTTATTCAAAATGCAGCATATGTAATTTTTTTTAATGTGTAAATAATTTTTTTTAATATCATATTCATTAAATATTCATTATATTTAAAATTCAAGTTAAATATTCATTATATTTAAAATTGTTCTGCATTTCAGAATAAAAAATTATATAATTCTTTGAATATTTTGATTAATTTTCAAAGTTTGAAGATTTTCGTAAGCCTATAATACTGGCGGTACTTTAAAGTGCCACTTCAATTAACTAGTGGTAATTAATTAAATTTCAAGAAGGTGAGTAATTTTTTTTAGATTTATTTGTTAGTTAGTATTGAAATAACACGAATAATAATTTATGTGGGTTTTCGTTTATTAATTCATAATGTGGTATTAATTCGTTTATTAATTCATAATGGGTTACAGCGTTACACCCATCTTTTACAAAACGAAAGCTAAATACACAGAGTAGAAACGATTACAGTTTTTCTACAGAATTTGGAGGAGATGAATTTAATTTCCTGATGATAGTGTTTCAGCTTTGTTTGATCCTTTCTATTTTCATATTGACTAAAATAAATGGAATTAATAGAGATCATATCTTTTAGAAAATGGAAACTGTCAACAAGAACTCTTTTAACGCAATTTCAAAACTGTCATTTTATGTATTTTTACAAACATCATCCTTTTAAAGAAGTTTCGTGTTCGACGGACACTGTCAAAATATTCTGCTGCCTCATTTTTCAGAAATTTTTTTAAAGAGATGAGGTGAAACAATATTTTATTTTTTATGATTCAGTTTGTATAGTAACATCTGAAGGTGAAAACTGGCAAACATTCAGCATTAAAAGAGGTGATTAGAGGGACTGAAAATTCCCCATACCGTAGTCCAAAAGATATGTGATGGAATGGTATGGTGTTTAGAAGTACCTGCATTAACTTTCTTCTCCTTGAAATGTTTCGATTTTTTTAAAGTGACCGAGATTGCAATATAATTTAATGAACATCAAAGCATGACAAAACCCAACTCATGGACTAAAGGAAAGTAAGTGAAGGAAGCAAGAAATGTGTATGTACTAAAAAAAGTTATTTGCTATTGAGAGCGGGTTGCCCACAAAATCTCAGATATTGTTATAATTAGAACCACATATTAAACGATACATAGACTTGAATATTCTTTGAAGTAGTGTTGTGATAATTTAGAGGATGTGGCACTGTACCCTAAATCAAAGCTACAAATGTGCTTAAGTTTAATAGAACTGGACACTTAGATTTGAGGATATTAACTTTCGTTTTTCCTCTCTCTAAAGAATTGATTTATATTGACCGCAAAGTGCAGAAAGATTCTAAAGATAAATCCTGAAGCGATTCCGGGAGAGATGTCAATCAGCAAGAAATTTCAGCAATGATATTCATATATTCTGTTCATATATAATCCATTAAATGTGAAATGTTGTTAAGATATGAAAAAAACAAATTTGCTTATGAACATACATATTATGTTTATAAATATGCTCATCGATTACGTACATCTCAGTATTGTACTTATTGGTGAATAGAGAATTACACAAATTTTAACTAACATTTAACATTATTTTGCTATTACAAATATTTACTAAATATTAATATAATAGCATGGAAGACATGCACAATTCATTGTAGTAATCGACGAATATTATTGATTTCTTTCAATTTTAGAATCAGTGCAAGAACTTGACTCCCGATAGAGCTCAGAAGTGACAAAGTAAGTATGGCAGTTGCGAATTTATCAACGAAAAAAGAGGAATTGCGAGTTTTTTGGATTCTACTGCAAATTATGGGGATTGAGTCCAACAATGCAAGAAAAAGAAACAAAACCCAGAAACTTTTCTTTACTTTTTTCACGATAGCTGTATTATGCTCACTGTCTCTGTTTGTAAAACATTTATTCTATACCAAAAGGTTATATTTTACATTGACTTCGCTTCTCTCGATCACTGTCTCAGTTCTTATGTACCTTTGTTTATTAAGGAAATCTGACAAACTTAAAATACTGAGGAATATAATTTGCTGTTTTTCAACTGGCAGAAAAGCGAACGTGGTATACTTTATAATGTATAGTATTATATTTTTGACACTTATAACAGAGTTGGCATTGCCATTTGTCTTTATAGTTTGTTGCGAAGAGGTGTGGGATACATTCACCTTGTACTCTTTTGCAGATCGACGTGTAACACTTTCTACCTATTTCATTACTTACATGCTGCACACTGCCATACAAAACATATTGCCCATCGTCGAGAACTGTGTTTTCTGTGCTGTTTGTTATGAGTGGGAAAATATCATATCATCTATCAGACAGAAGTTACAAAGTAATGGAAGGAAACTTTTCGACAACTGTCATACGGATGTAGCGAACAACTTACTGCAGAAGTGTTTTACAGTGTGGCAATGCACGGACCTTTTGAAAGAGACGTTTTCTTCTTTCGTGTTTTTTTTAGTTCTGAAGCATGTTTTGATAATGTTCATATTATCTTCACTGCTCATAAAGGTGAACAGTAGCGATTTCGCTAAGACTGAAATGGTAGTAACGCTGGGACTCAACATGTGTTATTTCACCGCAACTGTATATATGGCGGCAAGGATACCTGAAGAAATGGAGAATCTGAAAAAGATTTTGAACGAGATATACGAAGAAAACGCTCTTCAGTGTTTTCAAGTAAAACAAAGTCTATTACACAGGAAAATGGAGTTCATAATGAAGAAAAAACCCATTGCTCTCACCGTCGGTGGTTTTACTGCTTTGAAGAAGAGTTTCATATTCGTAATCTTTGGTAGCTTGTTGACATATGGACTGATTGCATTACAACACGTTTGACTCGGACTTTTGAGACGCAGAGAAAAAAAAAACCATTACATTTACGGTTGGGATGTGTTTTTTATTTCTTATGAAGTAAAATTTGATAACACAGAAAATTCTTGTAGATTGTCGACTTCGGATTGACTGCAACACGAAATGTTCTATTCAGATTCTTTAAAAGAGAGACCGGTATTTCTTTAAAAACCGGATTCTTTAAAAACCGGTACAGTGGAGTCCTGATAATCCGAAATTCGGTAGTCCGAAAGTCCGCTAAATACGAAACCAAAAGTCAAAAGGTTATAATAAAACGACAGTGATACTAAGTAATATAAAGTATATTTCTGAAAATTACAAGAAAATTCAAAGTTAGACAATGTACTGAATTAATTATTACTGAACTACACTGGTTTGAAAAAACCGGGGTTTTTTTGGTCGAAGAGAAGAATACCTCTCCTTTGAAGTCAAATTATGCCAACGCGTCAGAAAAACGGATTCTACGTAGCGTAGCGCTGCATCAAATGCAGCCGCGGTGTCTGAATGGAATATCCTCTGCTCGCTGTCACTGTCTCCTTCACCTTCGCTCTCGTCTGAGATGTTGACAGGTTCTTTCAAAACCATTTCAACAATCTACTGATCGTCTAAAATCGTACACTCTACTGTACTGTACTATACAGCGTTCCGCTCTGCTATCGCCCATTTAGTCCCGAGATTTGGCAATGTTTAGACAGACCTTATAAAATAAACTGTGTATTATGTAATATTTATGTAATCACACGTTATTATGTAATTTAAGTACATTTTAAGGACGATTTCGTTTAATCCGAAAAAATTCGTTTGTTCGAGAAGGATCTGGTACCAATCATTTTGGATTATCGAGACTCCACTGTATTGAGTTCAACTACAGAAATATTTGGTACCTTATCGACTTATGGAATGGGTGCGATATATAAGTTTGAATCCGGTACTAAACATTCAAAGAAACACCCCTGGTCCCTCTGTCAAATTTCAAGAACTGTTTTATATTCTTAATATACAGGGTGGTTATAATTAAAGTTTCACTTCGAAATGATCATAAAAGGAAAACTACTGGACCAAATGTTATCAAACTTGGTAATAGTTTAAAGGAGGTCTTGGGAATTTATTTTCCGTCCCCCCAAAAAAAATTTTAAAACTCACCACCAGGGGAGAAATGGCGCCGTATTCAATATTGTTAAACGAAATAAGACATGAAGACATCGGTTTAAAATGCGTTAACGATTAAAAACGTTTTAAACTGATATCTTCATGTCGTAGGACCGAATTCAGGCTTCAAAATTCACAAATTAACGATCTGTAAGAAAACGATTTCCGAAATGCGCACAAGTTAAATGGTAATTTTGTGTAGGTCAATGTATCTTAAGGGTACACAAAATGTTAAATCCGTGTAACAAAAGGTTAAGTTAGATTCCGACCCTTATTTCGTTTAACAATATTGCATACAGCTCCATTTCCCCCCTGGTGGCGAGTTTTTGAACCTTTTTTTTTTGCCAGAAAAGAAATTCCCATGACCTCGTTTAAACTATTACCAAGTTTGATAACATTTGGTTCAGTAGTTTTCCTTTATGACCATTTCAAAGTGGAACTTTAATTACAACCACCACCCTGTATATGAAGAACGCTTAAAGGACGCATCTTCTTGGTATGAGAAACAAAAGCAAAAACGATTTTTAGTCTGAAACATCTGTATTTTTAAAGTGAGGCCTGCCTTAGTGTGTACTATTACTATGTTATGATGAGTATTTACTAAAATGAGTATAATAGTATAGAAACACGCGCGAAATTCATTGTAATAATAGACGAATACTACCGCTTACTTTCAATTCTATGACCACTGCAACATTTTGACTCCCCACAGATGTTCAGAGGTGATATAGAATCACTATGGCAGATATGTATTTATCAACAAAAAAAAAGAGAATCTGCGAGTGTTTGGGTTCCTAGTGGAAATTATGGGGATTAAATCTAATAATGCAAGAAAAATTAAGAAAACCCGGGAACTTTTATTTACTTTTTCATTATATCTGCATTAAGCTCCCTTTCGTTAACTTTTAAAACATGCTATTGTATAATGATTCGTCCTATTTTACGGGGACTTATCTTCTATAGATTACTGCCTCAGTTTTCATGTACTTTTGTTTATTGACGAAATCTGAGAAACTTAAAATACCGAGGAAAGAAATTTGCTGTTTTTCAAATGGAAGCACAACGGACGTTGTATACTGTTGGATGCCTAATTTTATTTACGATTATAAAAGAGTTGGCAACCCCGTTTGTTTACTTAATTTGTTGCGTAGAAAAATGGAACACATTCACCTTGTACTCTATTGCAGATTTTCGTGTTAGAATTGTTACCGGTGTCATCACTTATACATTGAAGAGCCAAACAAACTGGTACAGGCGTGCTTATGCAAATAACGGAAATATGCAACCAATCAGCGTAACACGAGGCGGTCGGCAGCGCCTATATAAGACAGCAGGTGTCTGGCGAAGTTGTTGGGAGCTCGATTGTTAGCGACATGTGATTCCGAGTCCTGCCTCTGTAGAGTGCGGACGTGTATTCTTTGCTCTCTGCGTTAAGCCTCGCGCTAGCGCACGTGCCTTCCCTTGCTTTCCCTCTCGGTCCTATCTCTGTGCTCGAGACCTTCCGGGGAGTTTTTACTCTTGCGGATGAGTAACGGGCCTGAAATAGTGGCATTTTCAGCTATCAATCCCCCTCGACCGGACATTAATTCGCCCTTTGCTGCAATCAGCGGACTTAACGAAAAGAACCTGGACTGTGTAATGGACTCGACATCAGACATGGATTATCAAACCGACTCGACTACCCAGCGACCTCCATCGCCGCTAGCTGCTTCAATCACCAATTTCCCGATGACGAAACTGGAAACTTACATCTTGGAGAAAGTGCTGAACCCAACTACTAATGATGAAATTCGCCAGGAACTGCTATCAACCTATCCGAACGTGGAAGCTGCTTACATCAGATTAGGAGGTAAGCCGGATTATTATTTGTCGGCAGAAATTAACTCCACTAATAGTTTCTCTAACACGAACACAGATAACTCTAATCCTAAGCCCCCCAAGAGAGCTAACATAGCTCTTAACAAACTAACAAACGATCAGAACACAACTAATAACACCACTCTGAATAACGGATTTAGTTTTCCCAATGCTAGACATACTGCAAGACAGTATAAGCCACTTCTAGCTACTCCTAATCCAATCCAAACTAATAACAAATTCAGTGGTCTCACTGAACAAACGCTAAATGACACCACTCTTCAAAATTCTACAGACAACAACAAAGTAAAGCCTATCTGCATCCTTAAATCAAGGGATGATAAAACAATTTACAAAACAGTTCTTAAAAAGATCGGAGAGGCAATAGGAAACTGCTTCTACGCCAGGCCCGCTAACGACATTGTCAGGATTCATCCTGACAGTGTCGAGTCCCATGCAAAAATCGAAAAATTCCTAAAAGAAAACAAAATTCAAGGATATATCCTCCCTATGGGTATTATAAAACCCATCAGAGTTGTTATCAGGGGATTAGACATTGATACCACCCCAGAAGAAATTAAACATGAACTAGACCTACTTAACATCCCTACTACTAAAATTGTACAAATGACTTCTAGAAAAACCAAAAATCCCATCCCCTTATTTCAAATTACCCTCCCTAATATTCCAGAATCCAAGAAAATATATGAAATTAAATCCATAAATTATATAGGCATAAAAATTGAAAATTACATCCCCCCTAAACGCATAATGCAATGCTTTAAGTGCCAATTATTTCACCACCACCAAACCAACTGCTTCGCTGAACCTAGATGTGTGAAGTGCAGCGGTGATCACCTCTCCCACCTTTGCCCCTCTGGAAAAACTATTGAGTCCCCAACCTGCTGTAACTGCAGTGGTAATCACCCTGCCAGTTACAGAGGCTGTGAAAAATTCCCCAAACTTAAAATCAAGAAAGATATTAGACAACCCCTACCCCCCAATCCCATAAACCACACTGTCAGGCCAAATTTCTCCTTCGCAAATGCCCTCACTAACACCACAATCACCCAAAATCCCCCACAAACCCAATCCCAACCCCCCCAAGCTAATATACAACAATCCCAAGCCCCCAGCGTTGATCAAAACTCCCCCCAAAACCAAGTTTCAGCTCTAATAAATGAGATAAACCAAGAAATTAACAGTATCGACTACAATGCCATAATCCCCCAACTAAAGCATATCCTCGCTGAAATTAAACAGCAGTCCAACCATGTTAATAAGCTGGAGATATACCTTCGGTATCTCCCTAACCTGATATCCATCCCCCATCATGGCTAATTGCCATAAGTTTTGCCTCTCCGTTCTTTCTTGGAATGCAAATGGTCTTAGATCCAAACTCCTCGAATTTCGGGATCACATAGATGAGCACTCTCCTGATATCATCCTCGTTCAAGAAACACATCTACACCCAGGTGTCAGAGCTAATGTCACAAATTACCACATTTACAGAAACGACACTCCACCTAACCCTGTCCCCTATAGGGGCACTGCCATATACATAAAGAAAAACATCCCACACTATGAAATCCCACTTCCAAACCTCACTGCCATCTACGCCACTGCTCTCAAAGTCACTCTCAATAACAAAACCCCCTTCTTAATTATCTCCACTTATATTCCCCCCCAACAAAACCACACTGACGTACATAATGACTTAATTAAAATAGCCCAACTTGATAATAACACCATAATTTTTGGAGATTTCAACGCCTCACACACCTATTGGAACTGCAACACTATCAACACACATGGAAACACAATTTACAACTTAATTAACAATTATGACATTGACATTCTAGCACCTGAAACACCTACACACTACAGCCACCAAGGTAATGGCTCCATTATTGATTTTGCACTCATTAAGGGAGTCCCTTACCCCATGAATATACAAACACTCAACACTCTTAACTCAGATCACCTTCCAGTCCAACTTACCATTAACTTCAACACAAATCTCAACCACAACACCCATAATACTATTACTGACTGGAATCACTATAACTACATTCTTAAGAATACACCATATAACTTTAACATCCCAAACACCCCTGATGAAATTGACAAATACACCAATTACATAACCGACACCATCACTACTGCCTATAACACTGCTACACAAACAATTCACAACATTATTAACAGAAAATCTACTGACAAAACACTCAACCATCTTAAAAATCTCAGAAACAGCACCAGGAAAACATGGCAGCAATCCAGACTCCCTCATCACAAAACACTCATGAATCAAGCACAAGACAACTTAAAAACATACATCAAACACAAGTCAAACACCAGTTGGAATTACTATGTCACTAACTTAACCACTCAAAACAACTCCATCTGGAAAGCCACATGACAACTTAAAAATAGGAAATTCAACATGCCACCACTTTACAATAACACTACAGGTACACAAGCTCTTACCCAGGAAGACAAAGCAGCATTAATTGCTCAAAAGCTAGCTAAGCAGTTCACCCCCCATAATTTATCTCACCCCCCCACTGAGAGAGTAGTAATTTCTAACTTAGAAAACCTACTAGACTCCCCCATCCCTCCTATTGAAACTCATATCCCCCCCTCTGAAGTTATCAACCACATTAGAAAGCTTAAAAATAATAAAGCCCCTGGTGCGGATAAAATCACTTGTATAATGCTTAAAAATCTCCCCCCTAAGCTCATAATTAATATTACCACCCTCATTAATGCCATTATTCGCACCAGCTACTTCCCTTCTCCCTGGAAAAACTCTATAATTATCCCCATCCATAAACCTGGAAAAGCTCCCTCTGACCCCTCTAATTACAGACCCATTAGCCTTCTCTCAACTATTAGTAAACTAGCTGAAAAATTCATCCTTAACTTAATTAACTCCCACCTAGATAATAATAACATCCTCTCCCCATACCAATTTGGTTTCAGGCGTGCTCTCTCAGCCCCCCATCAATTATATAGGGTAGTCAGTGATCTCGCCAAAGCTAAAACTTACAGCAAATCTACTGCTGCTGTCTTTCTGGATATAAGCAGGGCATTCGACTCAGTCTGGGTACAGGGACTCATCCACAAGCTCATAAATTACAATTTCTCACCTAGCATTACACACTTAATTTACAGCTACCTAACAAACAGAACTTTCCAAGTCAAACTTCAGAATACACTCTCGCAGAAACACAACATTATCTGCGGTCTGCCACAAGGCAGCTTGCTGGGTCCAGTTCTGTACTTAATCTACGTTAACGACTTTCCAACACACTTCAGAACACACACTGCTGTTTACGCAGATGACACAGCCATATACATGTCCTACAACAAAATTAACTTTGCTGTCAACCAGCTTAACACTCACCTACACCACATCCAGAAATGGACACATAAATGGAAAATGAAACTCAATACAGACAAATGTGTTGCTGTCATGTTTTCCAGAAAATCACCTACCTCATACAAAGACATTAACATCATTATTAACAACACTGCTCTGCCCTGGAAATCCTCCTGTAAATATCTTGGAATTACTCTTGACAAGAATCTCACTTGGCGTCCCCACATAAAACACATTATTGATAAATTTCGAGCTGCTAAAAGATCACTCTTCCCCCTAATTGCTCGAAATAATTATTTGAACTTAGATATGAAGTTGCTCATCTATAGTGCATTCCTTAGACCTATCTTAACCTATGCTTGCCAGGCCTGGTCTTACTGTCCAGAATATCAAATTAAAAAAATCTGTGCTGCTCAAAATAGTTCCATTAGAACTATTGTAAATGCCCCCTACTACTTTAGAAATTATAAAATTTACGAAGAAATTAACTTCCCCCCCCTCACTAATTTCATCCATTCCCTTAACATTAAATTTTATGAGAGCATTGAAGCAAATGAGCTTACTCTGCTAACTGACCTCTCAGATTATGACTACAGAAAACCCTTCAATAGAAAGAGGCCAAGAGCCTCTTTGGGTCTTAACTGGTAATTCCCCTCCAATTGTTATGTCCCAGTAGCACAGACGGTAGAGCGCGGAGCTCATAACCCAAAGGTTGTGAGTTCGATTCCCCTCGAATACACTTTTTCAAAATTTCCCCCCCCCAGTTAGCTGGGTTCTGGCTTGCAAACTCCTTTCTAGTGTCTATCCTTAATTTATTTTATTTATTTAATGGAAAAAAAAAAAAAAAAAAAAAAAAAAATTATAAAATTTTCAAAAATCGATACGTAGACCCCGGTCTACGGTAAAAAACATGTATAAAATTCTAAAAATTGATACTTGAGTTTGTACTCAAACCCAAGGTAAAAAATATTTTTTTTATAACATTAACCCTCCTTAATTAAATTTTTTCCTTTTCTCTATCCTTTAAACTTTCTCTGGTCACAGAAATTCGAGGAAACAAACACACTTCTCTCCTATCTCTTTAACTAACATCTGCCGACAATTTTATTCCGGTAAACTCCAGGAAAAGAAACGCTACTTCTAGAAGTTGGGGGTATATCTCTACCCAGGCACTTCTCCACAACCAGTCGCAGTCGCAGTCGCAGTCGCGAAGTTGTTAGATCGGTTCATGTTTTTACAACGACAGGTTATCACGATTTATGTGACTTTGAGCATGGCGTTATAGTCGGCGCACGAGAGAGGGGACATAGCATCTTCGAGGGAGCGATGCAATTTGGATTTTCGCACACGGCCATTTCACTAGTGTACTGTGAATATCAGGTAGCCGGTGAAACATCAAATCGCCGACAGCAGTGCGGCCGGAAAAAAGACCTTGAAAGAACGGGACAGTCGACGATTGACGAGAATCCTTAAACGAGATAGACATGCAATACTTCCTCAAATTGCTGCTGATTTCAGTGCTTGGACATCAACAAATGTCAGCGTGCGAACTGTTCCTGATTCGTGCTCAGCTGTGCGACCGTCGTTGATATGGGCTTTCGGAGCTTCATTCCCATTCGTGTATCGTTGTTGACTGCACGGCACAAAGCTTTACGCCTTGCCTGGGCCCGCCAACACGTCCATTGGACTGTTGATGACAGGAAACACGTTACCTAGTCTGACAAGTCTCGTTTCCAATTGTATCGGGTGGATGGACGTTTACGGTTATGGAGACAACCTAATGAATCCATGGACCCCCAGATTTCAACAGGGGACTGTTCAAGCTCGTGGAGCCCCAGTGATGGTATGGGACGTGGGTAGTTGGCGTGATATGGGACCCCTAATACGTCTAGAGACGATTATGACAGACGACGGGTACATAAGCATCCTGTCCGATCATATACACCCATTCATGCCCGTTGTGTATCCCGACGAACTTGGACAATTATAGTAGGACACTGCTACACCTATCACGTCGAGAACTGCTACCGAGTGACTCCAGGATCACTCTTCTGACTTTAGACAGTTCCATTATCCCCATACATCCTCAGAAATTAACATTATTGAGCATATCTGGGATGCCTTGCAAAGTACTGTTAAGAAGAGATCTCCACTCCCCTCGCACTCCTATGTATTAGTGGATTGCTCTGCAGGATACCAGTTTTTTGGGGCTCTCCAGTGTATATTACACACTAATAAATAACTTATTGTCTTTGGCCCTGAACTGCGTTTTCTGTGAAGTTTGTTATCAGTGGGAAAGTGTCTTCCAGGTCCGTATTAGGGTTTACGGAGTTCCTAGCAATTCGAAGCATTGCACTGCTTTCACCTCCGAACGGATAATGAATTAATAAACTAATAGTAATTTTCCGAAGTAAAAGAATTGCCAAACATGATTTTAAAAAAATCGCACGGCTGCCACCTGGATCTACAGAGGCTGTTCATACATTTTTTAGACGATGTATATTGTAATCACAAAACTAAATTACATAAAATTCTTGTGTTTTAAATGTTCTATTTGACATCCCTTATTCTGAACTATCTTTCGACACCGCAATTTCCAGAATAATAATGCCTTTTGAAGTGTCAGAAGAGGTATTCTATCCCATTCCTCCTGAACAGCTTTCCAGAGTCCTGTAAGGGTTTTGGGACGACGTTTGGATAATGCAGATTTTAAAAGTCCGAAAGCACAAAAATCCATAGGTGATACATCGGGAGATTTAGTAGGGATATCAGTGAAGGGTATGGCCTTGATACCAGTTTTTTGTTCCATTTCTTTTAGGAAATTTACAGTGGATTTTGATGTGTGACTGCTAGCTTTGTCCTGATGGAGTCTCACAGATTGATGGCACTGTGGGTAAAGCGATGGTATTTCATTCAGAAAAATTGGCGATAAAATATGTTTCTGATAGTATTTGAAGTTAATCTTGACTTTTTTTTCCACTCTCTTTATTATTAACTTGCCATTATAAGAAAAACCAGCAACAATCATGAATCCCTCAGAAAAACTTTCTTTCGATTCTTTGAACCATGTACTTAAATTTTTTTCTCCCTTTTCATGATAATAAATGGCTCTTTTTTTATTGCTATCATTTAAATACACCCATGATTCATCTATTGGGACAATTGTTTTCCATTTTTCTTTGGATAAGTGTTTCTCATATAGAATTCTGCAGCGTGTCCTGCGTTCAGCGATATAATTTGGAAGAAGACGATGCGCATTGCGTTTTTTCGCTTTCTTAAGATTTAAATCAACGTTTATCATTTTGTTTACAGTGGACACCGAGGATTTTAATGATTTTGCAACTGTCCTTTCACTAGGGGGATTTTCTTTTAACATTAAACAACGTACCTTTGCAATAGTCGAAGATGTCCGTTTTTTCCTTGGATACTTGTTTGGAATTTTTGTCCTACTTGAGGCTCCAATTTGACGTTTTTTTCCTTTCTTGTTGACGATATTACCTATCGACGCTTTAGATATCACAAAACCATGACTCTCACATCGTTTTTGGATAACGGAGTATGCATATTTCTCTTCGGAAAGAGCATAAATGTAGCCTTCGAACCACTGCTTTGTTAAAAACGCCATTTTGAATAAAAACAAAACTTTCAAGCCTCAGACGATAATTTTGACTTTTAAAAACATAGTACAATTGCAATTATTTCTTTTGCAGCAAACGATTTTTTATTACCGCTTACCAAAATCGTCTAAAAAATGTGCGAACAGCCTCTGTATGATCGGTACTAACTTTGTCCTGCGAAGATAATTTCCGTTTCCCCATAGAGCAAGGGTAAACCTATAACTGTGTGTGAAAGAGCAGATACCTTGACGATGACTTTTGCTAAAATGAAACGGAATGACTGCTTCCAATTATGAGATTGAGTACTGGACTGAACTTTCAAGCATGAAATACAAAGTAATGGAATGAAATTACACCCAGATGGATGTAGCAAGAAAGGATGGATGTAGACTAGATGGATGTAGCAAGAAATGTTTTACTGTGACCCATTGCACGGACCTCATGAAATGAGTCTGTTCTAAAACATATCTTGATATTCCACTTCTCTGCGATGCTCATAAAGGAGTACAACAACATTTTTTCTACGGCAGAGCAGGCTGTAACGTTTGGCCTGAACATGTTTTATTTTACCGAAACTGTATATGAAGCAGCTAGAAAACGTGACGGAATGAAGATTCACCAAAGGATTTTGAATAAGATATGCGAAGAAAACTCTCTTCAGTGTCCTCAAGCAGAATGCAGCTTGTTACAAAAGAGAATGAAGTTCACAAAGAATAAAGAACCTACTGCTCTCTCCGTCGGAGGCTTTACTGATTTGAAATAGTGTTTCCTGTTCGTAATCTTTGGGAACTTTTTAATTTATAACTTCACTGTAAATATATGATGTACTGTCCGACCACAGAAGCAAGGTCCCTGGAAGCTGTTACGCATGCGTGAGAAAAGCTAGTCTACTTAGAAAATAGGGGAAAACGTCATATTTTTGGATGTGTTTGTTTATGAAATACGGAATGTATTTCAGACTGCTTTTTGTCCGCAATTTTAAAGTTATTTTTTAAAACTTTATTTTTGATCGAATATGTGAATAATAATTTCAAAATAATAAAAAAAAGAAGCAAATCTATTTAAAAAATAGGAGTTTTATAGGAGTGGATATTTTCGAATTACATCACAATCAAAATTATCTAAAGCTACGTATTTCGGTGGTTCCTTTTTTCTGACGTTTCCTCGGAGATTTAAATTTTGGAGTTCCTTCACCCTTTGCTTCTCTGCGTATTCTTTTTACACTGGGCATTGATATCCCGGTCATTTCACCAGCTCTCTTTAGGGATTGCGAAAGTGGAACAATAACATTTCCTTCTAATGCTTCTTTATCACACAATTTAATTACATTGTGTATTATACGTTTACAATCACTACGGAACGGCTTATTCCGAGCAGTTGTGTTAGGTAAAGGATCCAGTAATTTTAATATAATAATCAAAATAACAGACGAGGAAAAAGCAAGCAAGCGCAGTTAGTAACCGATTCTAAAGAATGTCGAGAGAATACGAGACTTTTCCCCCTCCTTCCTCAGCAACCTTACCTACAGGGTGAATAGAATCGTCTTGGCACTATGCCAATCGTGGTTCTTCGTACTGTGGTCGGACAGTACTACAAAATATTTGATGTTTTGAAGCACCAAGAAAGGAAAAAAACCGTTACGTCGGAATATCATCCCTTTTGAAGTAAAGACTGAGAGCAGAAAATTTTGATAGATTATTGACTTTGGATTGAATGGAACGCAAAACGTTTATTTCACATTCTTTAGTAGGGAAATAAAAGCGAGTTGAGTTTCGGACTGGGGTTGCTCGGCTCGAATCTCGACGATACTATTAAATATCTTCATGCCTAGGCCTTATATGGATATGTGATATCTTGACCGGAAAGTCCTGTGATGTTAGAGAGGGTGGGAAAAGGTATCAGTCCTTCAGATGTCGGCCCTGGGGTTGATCGGTCTCAATTATGGTGGCAGACTATTCACCCCACAAGGGTTTCAATACCGGAAGTTGCTTTGTCAGGCCCTGTGTGGTGCATTAGAAATTGGAAAACCCCGTATGAGGTTTAATAAAAGTAATATTTGGGACAAATAAATAATCCAACAGATATAGATAAAAAAATTATAATAAAATAGACAAAAAACAAACAGAAATCAAGCACTCTGGGCATCCACGCACCAACGGCAAGATTCTGTATAAGTGCCGGAACTGAACCATAAAACAACAGAGGTAACCGACAGGTCTCGTCATCATTGAGCCTAACCATGTCAATTACCTCAAGGAGAACTTTCTGAATAGGATGCAGGTAAGCCCCCAAGTTTATTTCTATTGTTTACTTTATACATAATATTTGGTACCTTATTGAACCCAAAAAATCCTGTACGTTTTTTTTCTTACACGATGCCGAGAATTTGTTATATTACTTATTTTATTGGCAATTTCAGTCAACTTTAAGAAGCAGGTACGCAAATCCATAAAAGTGATGACAATAATACCTTTATGCTAAAAACTACGAAAGGAACTCTGTCCGAGATTTTAAATGCACACCAAGGTCTTATCGATAAAAGATTTTACCTTCCTCTGTTGAATGTCCAGAAGGCTCTGCTATATTACTTGTTTTTTTGGAAATTTTGGTGAAATTGAAAAAGGTCAGGGATACAAATTTGTCTGTGTCATAACAATAATTGTGCCTTGGTCCTAAAAGGACTGACAATGTTATTAACAATGAAGAAACGCGTTTGTTTGAGCCTCAGTATTAATTAGATCAGTAGCTAGAAAATTCAAAGAATTTAAGGGGTAAAAATGCACAGATAGAAAGTATGAATCACAATGAAACAAATAGTATTAACTTACAAGTGATGACTACTCCCCCCAAAAAAATTAAATTAAGTCGGAAAATCTCTAGAATTTTTAAAGGAAAATAGCAGCTTGAATTTAGCTTAGAACAAGTCGGTTAGTTTACGCAATAAATCACCCGTGAAAACGGAACAGAGATTAATCTTGCCGAATTCAATTAACCATCCTGAATAACCCATTTTGGCGATTAAAGCTTGTGGATCAGTGTAAAAGTGAACCAAGTCGTACTAACACGGACATGATACAGTTGTAAGGTATACACAAGATTCGATTCACAAGAATCGAACTTTTGAGTGAATTAAAGAAGCTGCTTTAGATATGCTAATTTCGGCATACGCGCTTAGTATAAATACCACGCAGCGTCATTAATGAAGAAGGCGAGGTTGTTAAGGTTGAAAAGGTGTTATCCTGCGCTAGTGCTTAGCGGGCCAGAAGTTTACGTGGCAGTACTGCTGGTTTGACTTAATGTTCGTGAGTATAAAAATATATTGTTCTTGAAAGCTGTATTTATATTCCGTACAAGTAGTACGCATGCTTATTGCTGTAAAAGCCAATTATATGTGCAGCGAATTCAATAAACATTGTTTCATGTATAAACTGTGTTTGCTTCAAATTCAAATAGAGTGCCACTTCAAATTATATACACCCAAGTCTGGGTAGAAGTGAGCATAGATTCTCTATACAGTAAAACCATTGTATTATTTAATGAAATAGTGAACCAAGTGCGTCCTATAAATTTTAATCCCCTTAAGTCAACTAGATGTAACAAAGCTGTGGTTCCCAGCAGATGGTACGCGTACCACTTCTGGTACGCGAGAGCATTTGATTTGGTACGCAGGAAACGACTTAAGATTAAAGGTAAGCACTATTGAACCTGACATAGAAGTTCTAGTAAGAAATAAGCATAAGCAACAGGAAGTTTCTCGTTAAACCTCATGATAAAGACATTTTTGTGTTATAACTTTTTGAGGGGGGGGGGGTAAATTAATTTAATAAAATGTTGGGAAACTGTATTTGTCATTTGTTAATAACAATTACGTACAAACGGCTTTTTCTAGTTTTTTAGATTTATTTTCTGTATTTTGTTTTATTTCTAATTAAATACATTTTGTAAAGTTATTCATATGTGTGTAGAATTTATTTTACCCCCCCCCCCTCAAAGAGTTATAACATAACCAGTGGTACGCCACGACACAACAAAGTTCTCACGTGGTACTCAAGTATAAAAAGGTTGGGAATCAATGCTATAGTGGTCCATTTTCTGAGTTGTGAACAAGGACGTGCTTTAGCAAGTGTATTCTGTGATTTAACTTATTTAATTGCACTGAACGTACCTACCAATGTCAGATTTGGAGAAAATATTTGTATCATTTAGGGCCTGTTCACATAGGAGTCCGTTGCGTTGCGTTAAGGAAAAGATGACGTTGAGACGAAAATAAACCAATCATAGGCGTTAAAAATTTCATTGCTAATCGTTTGGAGGCCTATGATTGGTTTATTTTCGTTTCAACGTCATCTTTTCCTTAACGCAACGCAACGGACTCCTATGTGAACAGGCCCATGGGAGATTGTCAGACTATTCTAAACAGAACGTTTTCTTTAGCGGGTTTCTTTAGCGGGTTAGAGCTAAAGGACTATGAGATCATGTCCAAAGGATGACAGTTGTTCAGCAAATACCAGAGTATTTCCCTATTTTATAAAGATGAGAATGTGAGAGTTTGCAAGAAATTTGGCTTAGAATATTGAGAATAAGTTAGGAAAGACTCTATATAATCGCCTTAGGAAGAAAACAGATTTTTTGAGGGATTGACAGCAAGGGTAAGGGAACATCAAACATAATTGATGATTGTGATGTCGCTGCCCACATTAAATCTATCCGTTGTTACAAGAGTTACTACTGACAGAGCGGTTATGCCAAAAAAGAAGTGTCTGCACCCTAACCTTAATATTAAAAAAAATAAGCATTATCTGTATGTTGCGAAGTGTACTGATGAAAACATATAGCCCCCATCTAGTATTTTATTCATTAACTCATCGTACTTCCGAATGAACAGCAGAGTGTGAAACGGTGAGCGTGGTATATAAATTCCGGTTTTAAGCGACATTGAGAAGTATCTTTTAATGTGACTGCCTACGTTCGGAGTCAATTATTAAAAAAAAATAATTTTTTAAGGATTTTTCGTCTTTTATGGTAAAATAGCACTTAAAAATTAAAAAATGAAACAAAAACTTACCTGTAAATAGCATAATTTTTTATAAATTGGTCAATTCAAAGTAATTTTTAATGAAATTTAGTTAAAACGCCTATCACTGTGCCCGAAATCCTAATGCTACTATTTTAATTTCCTTCTCACACATGATACATATGACAGTTATCTTCTAAATGACCTACAATCTAAGAAAAATTTTTAAATGCAAAAATAATTCACGCAATTTCATGTTCCAATATGAAAATATTCCCGATTCGTCATTCCTTTCCTTATAAAAACAGCCCCAAATAAAAAACTATTTATTATACACCAATTATTGTGCGTCATTTCATTAGCAATAGCATCTAAAACATTTCCTGAAAATTTTATCAAATTATATACATTATTATAGGAGATATCATGATAACCGTAGAGATTTGAGCTAAAAAACATAATTCTGAGAAAAACGCATTTAAAGTTGTTTGACATTTCCAATTTTGTAGCAGAAGATGTTTTTCTAAATAGCTATAACTCTGCTTCTAATTGATGTAGAATGAAAATCAAAACAGTTTTGAAAAGAGAAAAGATTGAATTGCACGATTCTTGCAAAAAATGAAATTGACCAAAATAGACAAAAAAATGACATTTTCAACGTAGGCAGTCACCTTAAGCAAATAAAGATTAAAAACTTTTAAATGTGATTAATTTTTGATTTGCTGGTTTGGAGCACTGTAGCCATCTTTTGCAACTCGAGGACTAAACCGATGGAGTAGAATTTTTTTCTCTATTAGCTGGTGGAAGTTCCTTTGCTACACGATGTCTAAACCTATTAAGACGATATAATTTTCCTCGAGTAGCTGGTGACAGTCACGTTAAGTCTCTTTTCCTTTTGATTTGCATGAAAACCAATAATATCAACAGAGATCAATTCTTTAAGAAAATTAAAAAAGAAATCGTTGACGGGAAATCTATAAACGCAATTTCTTTAACATCATTTTGTGCATTTTGACAAACATCATTCTTTTAAAAATGTCATGCATGATAAACTCTGGCATAATATTGTGATGCTTCATTTTTCAGATTGTTTTAAGAAAATGGATGAAACAATTTTCTTTTGTTATTCCTTTTCTATAGTGACATCTGGGGTACAAACTTGCAAACATTCAAGACTGGTATACGTAATTCGAGAAAATGAAAATTCACCCTACCAGAGTCTAAAAGATTGACACTTTTTGACACTTAAAATAAAAATATGTGAAAGACGGGGACATTATTATAATTACACTGACTTTTTTTCATTTAAAAATGTTTTCTATTATACTTTAATGAACATAAAAAAGGGAGATTCAGTTTCTATAGTAGCATCTGAAGGTAAAAACTGGCAAACATTCAGCATTAAATAGATATATACAACGATTAGAGGGTACACGATTAGAGGAACTGAAAATTCCCTGTTGACGCCAATGGCTATGTTGGCAATCGCCAAACGCGCTCTTGAAAGAATACAAATATAGGTATCATAGTTTTTATTTGAACTATATGAGACAAATGTCATACGTTGCACTGGTCCCAAATTTGTTGATTAAAATGGACTGTAGACTAATTTATTATATCGAAACTATTGTCGACCATACGACATACGAATTAATATAACCATTTTATTTACTTAAACGCATTATCTAATATATAAAAATGAATGTTTGTATCTCTGTAATTGTATAGAAATCCACAGTTTAGGAGCAACGATCGTGAAATTTTACATACAGGCGTCTTTAAAAACAGCCGAGGGTCTGAAGAACTTCAAAAATCGAAATTAATTACCGTTGATTTTTAATTAATAAAAAACCAACAATTTGTAAGCTGATACACTTTGTGGAATCACCCCTCTGAATATGGCGTCCACGTTAGGGTTAGCTTGCAAACAGCGAGCGAAAAGATAAAAATAAATAAAATCAAAAAGTTTCAAGTTATATATTAAACCAGAATAATAAATGAAAATAATAATCTTTCAAGTCAGATTTTATACTCTAAAATAAATCGGATCCAACGGCATATTGACACTCTCACACGCGATGGAAAATTCGAATCAACCACGCTAAGTGTCACGATCTTTTTTAATCGCTACTGCAACCCCCCTAGCTTATGTCTTTGTGTCTATTGAAGAGTTAAAGACTAAGCTTCTATCCTGCTAACTTATTTCTCATTTAAAACTCCTCTTACTCCATAAATGTATGTATATTCACCAACCCATAGCAACTTTCCAAAAAACTCATTGCGTATATTTTTTGCAATTTTCCAAATGGCAGCAAGGTTGGCGTAGTATTTCTATATCATCTATAGCTTGATCTTATTAACAATTTTAGGAGAGTTGGCAACCCCGTTTATTTTTTTAGTTTGTTGCGAAAAATCACGGAACTCTCTCATCTTCTTCCCTTTTGCAGATCCTCGGCTAGAAATTTCTGCCGTTTTCGTCACTTATGTGCTGTTTACTTTTTCATGCAACTTATTGATTCTGCTCCTGAACTGCGTTTTCTGCGCCATTTGCTATCACTGAAAAAAATATCATATCGTCTATCGGACATAACATTCTAAGAAACGGAAGAGAATTTTTCAACATCACTAAGGTGGATGTAACGAGCAACTTGTTGCAGAAGTGTTTCACAGTGTGGTATTGCACGGGCCTCTTGAGAGAGTTGTTTTCTTCATTCGTGTTATTTTTAGTCTTTAGATATATTATGATGATATTTCTCTTATCAGCGAGGTTCACAAAGGAGAATCACACAATGTGTTGTGTTCCGACCCAATGGAATTTGTTCCGACACAAATGGCAGTGACGCTGGGCCTCAACATGTTCCATTTCACCGTAACTGTATACCTTGCGGCGAGGATACCTGATGAAATGGAGAATCTGCAAGGGATTTTGAATAAGGTATACGAAGAAAACGTTTTTCAGTGCCATCAAACGAAAGAATTGCTAGTTATACAAGAGAAAGAAGTTCGTATTGAAGAAAAAACCCATTTCTCTCTCTGCCGAGGCTTTTGCCAAATTAAACAAAAGTTTCATATTCGCGACTTTTGGTAGCTCGTTGACCTACGGACTCATTGTATTGCAAACTGATTGTGTGAAATTTATCACAGAGAAATTATTTCCTCTGAAACGCAATGTATAGACGCAGTTATGGATGACATGAAAAAGTGTTTCCTTAGAAAAAAAAGTTCTAAAAGTCGCCGATAGGGGAAGATATGGCGCTGTTGTTGTCGGCGCACCCGAGAATTTACACAAAACGCAAGCAAATCATCAAAATGCATATCACGAATACGTAGTCGACAGCAGCGCCAGTAATTCGGGCTATAAAGTTAAGGGGTGAACACCGAAAAAGTTGTAATAAGCAGACAAATGAATAACAAAAAAATTTCTCTGCAACATCGCTTTATGCAGCAAATTCACTTTCTCCCCTTTTCAATGTGACCACCGTTCTGGTGGACGACACACTGCATCCTGAACACTACGTTCTGAATGGCCGAGCGTAACATGTCACCAGGAACGTTCATCACAGTCCGGGATATGTTGCCCTTTAGGGCCGCCAAGTTAGAGACTTCACCAAGATACACCTTAGACTTTAAATAAACCACACAGAAAGAAGTCACATGGGTTAGTCCGAGGAGCGAGGTGGAAATGCAAGTGGACAAAAGCGACTGATGACACATTCGTCTGCAAAGTTATGGCGTAACTTCAGGAACTTCAGGAGGAGTAGTGGTAACTACAGTACATGGGCCTGGCCCTCCACTGTAGGATGATATAGCAATGCATAAATCTTCAGTGATCAGTAAAAAACGAAAGTAGGAAGGAAAATAGAAAGTGGTGAAAACAAAAAGCTTCGATAGTACAAGTAAAGGTAAAAACATAGGGGAAAAAAACAATGAGCGAACAAAGAGGATTTGTTTTGGAGCGCTACGGTCAGCTTTATGCTACACGAGAGCGAACAAAGAACGGGACAAACAATTACGAGCAAGCGATGGCTTAACAGATTCCGCACCGATCTTTATATCCAAAAATACTGCTCTGCTGTCGACTACGTAGTCATGAATTTGCATTTTTGATGTTTTACTTGTGTTTTATGCAAATTCTCGGGTGCACCGACAACAACAACGCCATATATTCCCCTATCGGGAAATTTTTGAACTAATTTTTTCTTCATTGAAACTCTTTCCCTTGTCGTCATTAGTCTGTGGTGAAGAAAACGCTTCCACGAAGCCGAAAGGCTGCCGCAGAAACGCTGTCGAAGAAGAACACCTCGCCGTGAAGAAGCGGGAGGAGAATATGCAAATCTGCAAACTGGCCTGTTCACCTTCTCCCGACCTTCATCATATAGAGAGAGCGAGTGTGCAGGTGGAAAAATTACTCCTGATTGTAACCCACTGTGCACCGGTACGCAATCATGATCGCCGTGCGGTGTGTATGCAGCGATGTTTAAGCCATCTGCATCTTATTCTGCATTAAGCGATGTTCTGCATCTTATTTCATATGGAGTCAGTGCTGCAATTGTCCTGCACCTCGAGTCCAAAGTGAAGGTCGGGAAGGTTTTCTAGGCCACAAGTCCATCTTTCAATTTTGGTGGAATTCCGGCTAATAGATCGCGCTACAGGTGGCTCTGAGTAGTGTCAGTTTAATGAAAACCACCCTGTATATGAAAGACTATTTTACATTCACAGCCGTTGTATGTTTATGCATATTTATAAATTCGGTTTAAATGCTCTGATTGAAAATATTATCATTTTTAATAAAAAAATAAAATAGTTCTTTAAAAATATTCCATGTTTGTTTTCATTTTATTCTGGTCGGACACACAGAAGACATTAAGGAACATCCCACCTTTATTGAAACTCTCAATATGAGAAAAAAAGACTACTAACTAACCCTTCAGCAAACAGAAATCCATATAAGCAGTAGCAACGTGAAAAATATAGCATATTCATTCACTACCTAAAATACACTCATGGACAAAAAAATTAGCGCACCAAGAAGGAGTCGTCAAAATGAAATGAAATTTTACATACGTGATGACTACTTTGATATAAGTAAATGATAAGAAAATCAAAGAAAAAGGATAATTTATTTCAGAGAAAAAGGCAAAAGAACGGAGGAGTTAATACTCCGTTGGACCCCCTCTAGCGCGAATGCACGATGCGATACGATCGAGCATTGAGTCATACAAGTTCTGTATGATGTGTTGAGACATTTCGTTCCATATTTGCTGTGACCTTGCCCCTAGTTCGTTCAAACTCGTGGGATGCCCAACTCGTCGTCCCAAATGATCCCAGATATGCTCGATTGGAGACAAATCTGGGGATCGGGCAGGCCAAGGAAGGGTAGTAACAGTGCGGAGACAGTCTTGTGACACTCTTGCCGTATGAGGCCGAGCATTGTCTTGTTGAAAAATGGCTCCTGGGAGCCGTTGCATGAGTGGAAACACATGTGGTTGCAGGATTTCATGAACATACCGCTGGGCTGTCATGGTGCCACGGAACAATACTAGGGGTGACCGTGTATTGTAGGCAATGGCACCCCATACCATCACACCAGCTGTGGGAGCGATGTGTCGCTGTACAGCAAAGGCAGGAGTGAAGCGTTCACCACGGGCTCTCCACACACGAACACGATTGTCATCATTGCCGAGATTGAATCTCGATTCGTCGCTAAAGACGACCTGGTTCCATTCCGCTGCAGTCCAGTTTCCTCGTGCGCGGCAAAACTCCAAACGGAGGCGTCGATGGGTGGGCGTCAAGGGCAGCACACGTAATGGGCGCCGCGATACCAACTGTCCTTCAGCCAGGCGCCGTCGTATGGTTCGAGAAGACACAGAGGCCCCTAGTGAAGGTGCTACCTGTGCCTGGATGGCGGTCGATGAAGCAGTTGGCTGTACGCGTGCATTTATTACGATGTGGCGGTCTTCTCGACGACTGGTCTGTCGAGGGTGTCCTGAGCCTGGTCTTCGTGTACATGACATCTCTCGGGTCCACTGGTCCCAACACCTCCTCACAACAGAATCAGAGCAGCCTAATTGACGAGCTACTCGCCTAGCTGACCACCCAGCTTCCATCATCCCGACGATTCTCCCCCTCTCAAACTGCGACAGCTGCTTATATTGTCTTCGAACACGGCGTAATGGCATGTCTATCTCAGCTCTTCCTTCGTAAATGATTCAGCACACTCAAACAAGCTTTGGTTACCTGTTTTATACTCCACACAGTACGATGTTCAACGCCCTCTACCGGCTATACGTAATGAGCAATCACGCTGCATTTCTAATCATTTGCATATATCCCCGACACGTACCTTCATTGCAAGTTTCGTTACGATCACGCAATTATTTCTTGGTGCGCTAATTTTTTTGTCCATGAGTGTAGTTTTATTAGCAAAAGCGTTTGTCGTTTATTTCCAAAAACGTTTAGATGTCACCACTATTATTGAGCGAAAAATTATGATTTACATATTTTCAAAGCTATGATGTTCTATCTATATCCCGCTAAAGCAGATTAAGACACACTACTTAATCTCCGGAACCTACACCACTGAGGTGTAGAATCATTCTAAATCAAGCACATACCTTTTTTAATTTTTTTCCCGTTATCTGGTGAGGTACTATTACATTAAGGCTTCTGTGTACTAACCCTATTGGATTCACTCACCTGATTGTTAGCCTGCGCAGAAAAGGTGTCTAGGGATGGCAGACTTATGAAGGCATATCATGCATCAATTTATGAATGGACTCAAATCTTAGTCAGTGACTGCCATTACTGTCGTATTGCTACATCCAGTTTTTAGTTTATTGGGCGCGTATCGTAAATTATTTTGGTTAGTACTAATTTTTTATTTTTCTTGGAAATTATTTGGATGCGTTGTGTTTTATTATTTATTTTGTTGAATACAACCCAAAGCCCTGGATGTCAAATTTTGCAAACGAACAAAAAGGCAATCAACTATTCTCAATTTTAGATCATATAATTTTTCACCAACCACTTTCAGTTTAGGCAAACTAATAGATTTTAACATAACAAGACTTAGTTTATTTACACACTTAATATTTACAAGTAGCAAAAAGAATCTTTCATTTCCCGAAATCCATGCACGTTATTTTTATTTTTCACAAATTGTATTTTACTATTACCTTGCCAAGGTTAGGGAGCGTCCCGAGCGCAAAACAAATAAACTTATCTATTAGTTCAACAGTAAAACACCTTCTCACTAAAAAACTCCTTCCTTACGAAAAATCTAAATTACCTAGCCTGAATTAGAACTGAACAAATCAAATTGAGATTTAACACTCACCCCAAATTGCTTTTCATCAACCCAACTTGCCCAATTAGAAAAAGGACATCAACCCAATTAGAAAAAGGACTACTAACTAACCCTTCTACAAACATAAATTCATATAAGCGGTAGCAACGTGAAAAATATAGCATATTCATTCACTACCTAAAATATTTTTTATAGAAAAACCGTTCGTAGTTTATTTTCAAAAACGTTTAGATGTCACATGTCACCACTATTATTGTGCGTAAAATTATGAATTATATACATATATATATATATATATATATATATATATATATATATATATATATATATATGTATATATATATATATATATATGTATATATATATATATATATATGTATATATATATATATATATATATATATATATATATATCGACTTCGAGATACGAGCATGCTCTTGGCAGATTTTTTGCATCGAGTTACGAGCTAAAATTCGGGTTACGAGCAAGCTTCAGATACCCCACAGCTAGTTTGGGCAGAGAACGCCATGTGCTCATCTAATGACAACACGAGAAGCACATAATCTTTACATCATTTATGTACAATTATTATACAATTGTATGCATATTATTCTAAGACTACTATTCAGTCTAAAACCTAGAGATTAGCTCCCTTTACACGTACGCTCTTTCGCGAGTGCTTGGAGCGTACGGGATTGCGCGCGGAAAAACTTCCAGTACGCTCCAAAGCAGCTTTCTCTTCCTCTCCGACACCTTCACACGTGAGCACAATCGCCCGGGATCGTTGTTTCACGCGGGAAAGAGCGTACGTGTAAAGGGCGCTATTAACACTCAACAATTATCACCCGGAACAGTTCGCTCTGCCCACACTTGAGTTGCCCTCCGAAACCGAACAGCGTCCTCCCTCTCTCGCAGAGAGATAGCTTCAATTCCCTCCCCCACACTGGTACTCGCCATGGGTTCTATGGGATGGGATGACCTTGGTCCTAGGATCGCAAGCTCTCCTCCTTCTACGGATTCTGAGAAAACGATCTTCGGATTCTCTGAAAGAGGAATTTGGACATTACATCCCAGTGGACGATGCAACAATCGATCAGCTTCCGTGTCTCACTTTAAGAGGGTAGCTCATAATAAAAGCGAAAGCGGGGAAAATGTGACGAAAAGATCAAAAATCAACGAATAAGATTTAATTTTTTAGTTCAGCTTTTCTCCTCCTCTTTCATCGGCATCTTCAAGTCTGATCTCCAAGGTAAATGGTGTACATTACACTTAATAAAACAAGTTTATTGCCGTACATTCTATTGTATTGCGTTTTTATACAACGTTTCTTCATTTATAAGAACATTTTTCTTATTTAAAAACATGTAACCAAAATTTGCCGTGTTTGGGGGAAACCCGGAACGAATTAATGGCATTTCCAGTCATTTCAATGGGGAAAATTGATTCGAGATACGAGTATTTCGAACTACGAGCTCTGTCGTGAAAAGAATTAAACTCGTAAGTAGAGGTACAACTGTATATATAAATTAAAAAATTTCGCATATATTAAAAAAAATCGCAATTTTATTTACTTGGTTAGGTAAGTATCAAAATTCTTAGTTAAAAGCTAACATTGTAGTAGTCTCCCCATTCTTTACTTAAGTCTTTAGCAATAAGTAATAAGCAAATTTCTAGAGTGAGATCTCTCAGTTAAACCATGGAGGGTCTTAATTAAGCAATTATGTTAAAAATTATTACTATAATTACCTATTTTCGCTTAAAAAGCCGTTTATCAACGAGTTTTCAGCGAAAAGTAATAAAAAAATTATTTTCGCATTTGTTCTCTCATACCGGCAAATTTCGAATTTATTCGCATCTATTTCGTAAATACGAAAATTTCGTATCCCTGTTCATTGTCAGTTATTAGAAAAATACTTTCCTGAGATCGTATCATGGCATTATTCTGGATTCGAAACAAAGCACACTGCGGGGCATCTCAGAACGCTAATCACCACACCAAGTCTTTGGAAGCGTAAATTGTAACACAAAAGTGAAGCAGAGAGTTTTATGATCAGAGCTTTGGAGGGTGAAATGAAGAGTTCTCAATAGACGTCTCCAGGATCTTCGTGGCCTAAAATACTGGCCCTGCTGTCGACTATGTACTCACGAATTTGCATTTTGATGTTTTACTTGCATTTTATGCAAATTCTCGGATGCACCGACAACAAAAGCGTCATATCTTCCCCTATCGGGAAATTTTTGAACAAATTTTTTTCATCTCTAAAAAAATATAATTGTGTTCCGGACCCCCTTAAGCTCTGTTGAATCAAACTCAAAAATTCTTTTAAACGATTTTGCCTTATACTTTATTGATATGAAACCAATTCTTTTGTCTTGTGTTACAGTCATGAACTTCAGCATTTTTTTTTACTAAATTATTTAAGCTTCTAGGAAGTCAATTATTCTCCAACTTGTAAATAAAAATGACTTGCTATTATCAATAGTTTTTCACATTGAACCAATTTCAATTAGAAAGCATAAGGGATTTTTCGTTACGGATTTGGTCCTATCAATTGCTTTTATAGCAATAATTTCTTCCTGAATTTTCTGGTAAAAGTTATAATATCTATCATGGAAATTCTGTGATGCTTGGTGGATTCTGTGATTCTTAGTTGCGCTTACTCTAGCAACTAAGTTTTTGTCATTTGTGTCTACCCAATCAGTGAGTAAAATTAAATCACATGGATTAAGGGCGGGGAGCGAGGTGGTCATGCAAGTTGGAAAAAAAAGTGACTGATGACACTTTCTTCTGTAAAGTGATGACTTAACAGATTCCGCACCGATCTTAATAGCCCAAAATACTGGCTCTGCTGTCGACTATGTAGTCACGAATTTGCATTTTGATGTTTTATGCAAATTCTCGGATGCATCGACAACAACAGCGCTATACCTTCCCCTATCGGGAAAATTTTGAACCAATTTTTTTCTTCCTTGAAACTCTTTCCCTTTTTGTCTTTAGTCCCTCTTTCAAATTTCGTGGAATTCCGGCTGATACATCCAGCTACAGGTGGCTCTGTGTAGTGTCAGTTTAATAAAAATCACCCTGTATATAAAAGGCTATTTTGCATTCACCGCCGTTATATGTTGATGCATATTTATAAATTCGTTTTAAATGCTCTGATTGAAAATATTATCTTTTCAATAAAAAATAAAATAGTTGTTTAAAAATATTTCATGGTTGTTTTCATTTTATTCTGTTCGGACACACAGAAGACATTAAGGAACTTCCCACCTTTACTGAAATTCTCAATATTAGAAAAAAGACTACTAACTAAATTTTCTGCAAACAGAAATTCATATAAGCAGCAGCAACGTGAAAAATATAGCATATTCCTTCACTACCTAAAATATTTTTAACAACAAAAGCGTTAGCCGATTATTTTGAAAAACTTTTAGATGTCACCACTATTATTTTGCGCAAAATTATGATTTACAAATTTTCAAAGCAACGATGTTCCTTCTTTATCAAGGTAATAATTTTGCAAACACACTGCTTAATCTCCGGAACCTACACCACTGTGGTGTAGAATCTTTGTAAATCAAGCACATTCCTTTCGTCATTTTTTTCCCGTTGTCTGTTGAGGTACTATTTCATTAAGGCCGTTGTGTAGTAACCCTATTGGATTCACTTACCTTAGTGTTAACCCATGGAGAAACTGTGTTCAAGGATGGTAGACTTATAAATGCATATCCTGCATCAAATTATGAATGGATTCAAACCTTAGTCAGTGACTGCCATTACTCAGTTTGATTTTAATTGATTAAGTAACTAATTTTTTTGTATTGCATTAAAACACTCATCTTGATAAACCTGTGCTTAGATATACATTTAGCTCGAGGATTTGCTCAGAAAATAGGAAAATGTTCCTCGGGTAGAAGGTCATTCAAAGAAGCAACAGTAAGATATCTCATACAGATGAGTTAGCAGGAAATTTTGCCCACATCCTCTTAGAGAACGCAATCATAAAACATTCCATTCCGAGGTAAACAGACAGGAGTTTTAGATTCAGCCTCGAATTCTTACAATATGCATCCCCCCCTCTTTAAAGTCTGGTCACATTGCATCTCGAGCGTTGTGTTAAGGCTGCTGTGTGCTAACCCTATTGGATTTGCTGACATCAATGTTTACCTATGGAGAACATGGGTAAAGGAATGCTGACTTGATTGAATTATTTTTTTAATTGTACTCCGTAATAGAAAAAGAAATTTTACTCCTTGGGGCATTTTTCGTTTAAAAAAAATTCAAATAATATTTTAAAATTTCACTGATTTGGGGGAAAATATCTAGTTTAGTGTGTTTTGAACGCTCATCAATTCCTTTGGTGGATTAAATTTATAAACTGAATCCTGTTGCAAGGTTTAGAAAAATTCGAGCTATCTGAAACTACCATTTTTATTGGATTATCAGCATTGATGTAGCTGTCAATAGCAGACGTGTTTTTCTCCATAGGTAAATCGTTTCTATCATGACTTTTATTGTAGAGCGTTTATAAAAGGGGTCATTAGAGACCTCATGTGCCAACATCATCCTTTGTTGGGGAACGTGGCATAGTTCGTCTTTCTTTAATGTACATTTTATTTTCTTTCCAGTGCTAGTTGTTACATCATAAGTGATTATAAAGTATAGTTGAAGTCAATAACATATTTACTGTATACAATGCAGCAAAATATGTAATTGTGACGTGTAAATGGGAGTGTATAAGTAAAATTATAGTTGAATGTAACGAATAAATAAATGTCAATAGTATGTGGGTTGGAATATGTATTTGCTATAGTATGTTTATAATTCAGTATAGTACAAGTTGCATCTAATGAATTCTAATATGTATCTTATTGTAGTATAGGCACAGTTTTTAAGCCTGCTGTGTACTAACCCTGTAGGATTCGCTCACCTCAATGTTATGGAATGGAGAAAATGTGTCTACTATTTACAGTTACATAGGCACTGATTATTCGATAGAAAAAAAGGTATTTTCAGATTGGCAACTTAAATTGAAAGATTTTTTTAATTGTACTCGTAATAAAGAAAGAAATTTGACACCTTGGGGCATCTCTGGTTTAAAAAAATGCAAATAATATTTTAAAATTTAAATTATTCGTGGGAAAAAATCTAGTCTAGTGTGTTTTAAAATCTAATTAATTCCTTTGTTGGAGGAAACTCATAAAATGAATCTTGTTGCAAGTTGTAGAAGTTCAAGTTATCTAAAAAGACCATATTTATTGGATGATCAGCATTTATGCGACTGTGAATAGTAGAGATATTTTCTTCATGGGTTAACAATGAGGTGAGCGAATCCAAAAGATTAGTACACAGCAGTCTTAAGGAAAAGAATCCTCACTTTTTTTCTAAAATCGTGATGAAAAATTTTTATAATTTATAACCTGTAACTATGGTTATTATTTATTCATTGTTAGGGGTACGTAAATTTTGCATAAAAAATATCGAAATTTCGCAACAAAAATTTACGATTTACCAAATTTCGCATTTATTCGCAAAAAAAAATTATATATATATATATATATATATACATATATATATATATATACATATATATATATATATATATATATATATATATATATATATATATATATATATATATATATATATATATATATATATATATATATATATATATATAAGCTAGTAGTATCCATTTCCTGGTGTTAAACGTCGGAATTAGGATCATTAATAATCTCTGGATCCTGTGCTAGCTTGGCGTATAATTATTTTAAACGGTAGCACGCTGTTTTTGTAGCCTTTATTTTTCTCTTTTATTTCTTGCAATCCATTATCTGATTGCAAGGTACTATATTTAGATAAGGAATTCTCGCTTTTCTTCACATATCAAGAGAAAAAACAGTTAATCAATTCAAAACTAGAATCATGGTTATCACTTATTAACGGGACAACGGAATTTCAACCTAGTTTTTTTTAAATTTTCATTATTTTACACTTTATCCCACATGAGTGTAATTAATATTCTTTTTTACTTCTTTGAAGTGACTTAGAAATAAAAAAATAAGTATTTTGTAGAAGAAAAATACTTGTTTTTGAAAAATTTCTACGAAAATGCTAGAATTTTTCGAAATTCTCCACAAAATCATTACAAAAATATTCAAAATATTAACTCTATAAATAAAAAAATATATAATTGTGTCCCGGACCCCTTAAGCTCTGCTTAATCAAACTCAAAAATTCTTTTAAACGATTTTGCCTTATACTTTATTGATATGAAACCAATTATTTTGTCTTGTGTTACAGTCATGAACTTCGGCATTTTTTTTACTAAATTATTTAAGCTTCCTGGAAGTCAATTATTCTCCAACTTGTAAATAAAAATGACTTGCTATTATCAATAGTTTTTCACATTGAACCAATTTCAATTAGAAAACATCACGGATTTTTCTTCATGGCTTTGGTCCTATCAATTGCTTTTATAGCAATAATTTCTTCCTCAATTTTCTGGTAAAAGTTATAAAATGTATCATGGAAATTCTGTGATGCTTGGTGGATTCTGTGATTCTTAGTTGTGATTACTCTAGCAACAAAGTTTTTGTCATTTGTGTCTACCCAATCAGTGAGTAAAATTAAATCACATGGGTTAAGTGCGGGGAGCTAGGTGGCCATATAAGTGGAAAAAAAATGTGACTGATGATACTTTCTACTGTAAAGTGATGACGCAACAGATTCCGTACCGATCTTTATAGTCCAAAATACTGGCTCTGCTGTTGACTATGTAATCACGAATTTGCATTTTGATGTTTTACTTGCGTTTTATGCAAATTCTCGGATGCACCGACAACAACAGTGCCATACCTTCCCCTATCGGGAAATTTTTGAATCAATTTTTTTCTTCATTGAAACTTTTTCCCTTGTTGTCTTTAGTCCCTCTTTCAAATTTGGTGGAATTCCGGCTGATAGATCGCGCTACGGGTGGCTCTGTGTAGTGTAAGTTTAATAAAAATCACCCTGTATATAAAAGGCTACTTTACATTCACCGCCGTTATATGTTTATGCATATTTATAAATTCGTTTTAAATGCTCTGATTGAAAATATTATCTTTTTCAATAAAAAAATAAAATAGTTCTTTAAAAATATTTCATGGTTGTTTTCATTTTATTCTGTTCGGACACACAGAAGACATTAAGGAACTTCCCACCTTTATTGAAATTCTCAATATTAGAAAAAAGACTACTAACTAAATTTTCTGCAAACAGAAATTCATATAAGCAGCAGCAACGTGAAAAATATAGCATATTCCTTCACTACCTAAAATATTTTTAACGACAAAAGCGTTAGCCGATTATTTTGAAAAACTTTTAGATGTCACCACTATTATTGTGCGTAAAATTATGATTTACAAATTTTCAAAGCAATGATTTTCCTTCTTTATCAAGGTAATGATTTTGCAAACACACTGCTCAATCTCCGGAATCTACACCCTTGTGGTGTAGAATCATTGCAAATCAAGTACTTTCCTTTTGTCACTTTTTTACCGTTGTCGGTTGCGGTATTATTTCATTAAGGCCGTTGTGTAGTAACCCTATTGGATTCACTTACCTCAGTGTTAACCCATGGAGAAACTGTGTTCAAGGATGGTAGACTTATAAATGCATATCCTGCATCAAATTATGAATGGATTCAAACCTTAGTCAGTGACAGCCATTACTCAGTTTGATTTTAATTAATTAAGTAACTAATATTTTTGTATTGCAATAAAACACTCATCTTGATAAACCTGTGCTTAGGTATACATTTAGCTCGAGGATTTGTACAGAAAATAGGAAAATGTTCCTCGGGTAGTAGGTCATTCAAAGAAGCAACAGTAAGATATCTCATACAGATGAGTTAGCAGGAAATTTCGCCCACATTCTCTTAGAGAACGTAATCATGAAACATTCCATTCGGTGGTAAACAGACTGGAGGTTTAGATTCAGCCTCGAATTCTTACAGTATGCACCCTCCCCCCCCTTTAAAGTCTGGTCACATTGCATCTCAGGCGTTGTGTTAAGGCTGCTGTGTGCTAACCCTATTGGATTCGCTGACATCAATGTTAACCTATGGAGAAAATGGGTAAAGGATTGCTGACTTGATTGAAATATTTTTTTAATTGTACTCCGTAATAGAAAAACAAATTTTACTCCTTGGGGCATTTTTCATTTTAAAAAAATGCAAATAATATTTTTAAATTTAAATTATTGGGAGGAAAAATCTGGTCTCGTGTGTTTTAAAAGCTCATAAATTCCTTTGGTCCACGAAAGTCATAAAATGAATCTTGTTGCGAGGTGTAGAAGTTCAGTTTATCTGAAAAGACCATATTTATTGGATGATCAGCATTTATGTGGCTGTGAATAGTAGAGATATTTTTTCCTTAGGTTAACAATGAGGTGAGACAATCCAATAGGATTAGGACACAGCAGTCTTAAGAAAAGGAATCCTCACTTTTCTTCTAAAATCGTGATCAAAAAGTTTTATAATTTATAACCTATAACTATGGTTATTATTTATTCATTGTTAGGGGTACGTAAATTTCGTATAAAAAATATCGGAATTTCGAAAAAAAATTTACTATTTACAAAATTTCGCATTTATTCGCAAAAAAAATTTATTTGCATATATATATATATATATATATATATATATATATATATATATATATATATATATATATATATATATATATATATATATATATATATATATATATATATATATATATATAAAAATTCAAAAATTTCACATTTATTAAAAAAAATCAATACTTTTACTTAGTTGGTTAGGTAAGTATCAAAATTCTTAGTTAAAAGCTAACATTGTATTGGTCTCCCCATTCTTTCCCTAAGTTTTTAGCAATAAGGTATTAGTACATTTCGAGAGTGAGATCCCTCAGTTAAACCGTCGATGATCTTAATTAAGCAATTATGTTAGCAAATTCACAGGCCGTGGCGGCCTTGTGGTACAGCGCTGGTTTTCGGTGCTGAGGGTTCTCAGATCGAATCCTGGCGAAGCGCCACTAAAATGCCTCCGTTTGTGTCGTCCTATCATAGGGGACAAAGCTGGTCTGCCTATATGGTGCCCCCATAAGGAAATGGCCAGCAAAACTGCGGTGAATTATAGGTGAATGTCTTCGCGACACGTGCCTCCGCATTGGAAAAAAAAAAAAAAATTATGAATTATTACTATTTTTACCTATTTTCGCTTAAAAAGCCGTTTGTCACCGAGTTTTCGCCAAATAGTAGTAAAAAAATAATTTCGCATTTATTTGCATCTATTTCGTAAATTCGAAAATTACGTATTACGAAATACATGCTGTTCATTGTCACTTAACAGAAAAATAATTTTCTGAGATCATATCACGCCTTTTTTCTGGATTCGAACCCAAGCACACTGCATGGAATCTCAGAACGCTAACCACCACACCAAGTCTGCGGCATGTACCGTAATGTTAAACGATCGTTCAGTAGTCAATGCTTGAAGTGAAGGCGTGGTCTCACGACTCAAGTTTAATTAAACGATTATAATTGATCCACAATAGTTGAATGAAAGCTATAGTAAGAACCTTTGTTTCAGTGGAGTTGATCAACTTTTTAGTGGATCAAGAAAAGTTAGACTCAGTAAAACTTTATCGTTCGAGTGATGAGTCATCCGGGAATTGGTTTCGAGTTGAAAGTTGCCTCGAAACGTGTGAACTTCAGTTTACAGTCAAGTTCGCTTGTAACTGGTCACGCAACGTGCATGTATTTTGTTATTTATGTAAAATAGCAATTCCTTAAATAAAAGATAACATCGTTTATAAAATGAACCTTCAGTGGTTTGAAAGTGTTGTGCTCAAATTTTTAGAACCATATCGTAAACATGATTGTCTTTGGAACCACCAAATGGATGAATATAGAATTTAAAATACAATAGGAAATGCTTTGGGTTCTATTGTGAAAGAAATGGAAATTGCTGGTCTAGTTATTGCTGATTTGAAGAACAGAATTAAGATAATTAGAACGATGCATAAAAATGAACATTCAAGTAGATTAAAAATAAAAAAGGGGGATTCGGAACAGAGATTGAACCTGTTGATCAGTTTTTCTTGACTTCCGTGAAAAAATTTTTTTTATCAGTGTGAACAAAACTAATTAAAGTCATATGCAACTTTTCTTGATCAACTATAGTAATTCAATTAAACTTGATTCATGAGACCTCGCCTTAAGAGACGACGGAAACCAGTAAAGTCGAGCGATCATAATCCACTGAACAGTCAGTTTTTTTAATACCTTTGATAGTTACATAGCAACGCCAGTGCAGGTCCAGCTGAACCGACTAATTTGGAGCCCTCTTTTTCAGCCAAGCATTCAAAACGAGCATTCGCGAAGAAATGTGGATGCACCTTGTAATGCTTGCCATGATTATTACGTTATATACAAAGTAACGTTATTTGTCACTCACCGCCTTTAAACAGCTTATCGACTCTTTTCTTTCAACAATTGGTGCTCCGATGACAAAATGTCTGTCACAAGGAACTTTTCGTAACCCTTCAGCGGGCGCGCCCATGTACAAAGTGCAACATCTTCGTAATTTTGAATGGTTTGTTTTTACAAAGAACCATGGAAGCACACATTCGCAAAATAGAGAACGAAGTGTAGGGGAAAGCAGTGATTTATTGGTCCCGTCGCCGAGAGGAGGTTTAATGGCGCCCATCGTGCCAATGAAGATTCGTACTAGACCGCCCCGGACAGCGGTTTCAAGACGAATCTTCAAAGCGACGAAATGCTTCCCCCCCAAGTTCGGGGGGGGGACTAACCGACTCCAAAATGTGTCAAGAGGCGACGGGGGGGGAGCTGATTCGCTTGTGTAGATGCACCTTTAGGTTTGAATGTTCTAAGCAGTTTCTATTTATAGCTACACCCTCTCTAATGCAGGTCTGATTTTCTTACCCTTGTATTCCTTTCCATTCCTTGTTAATCGTGATTTAAACGTGGTAATCCGGCGATTATACTGGAGTACAATACGACAAAAGTAGGAGTTGGTGTAGTCGATCAAATGTGCAGTTATTACAGGGTATCCCGCATATCACGAAGATGGGCAATCTCATTCTTTTTTAGGTTTTTGGACATAATAGGAATCCATTCGCAAGTTGTCCTTAGATCCAATAAACCGGACAGTTTTGAAATAAGGCGGTTGTATCTTCATTCTTTGGGCTTTAATTATAAATATATCTCAATATTGTCAAAATTTCATATCTTGTCATAACAACCAGAATTATTACTTTCAATTTGAAAAAAAATGAATATTTCAATAGGAATAATCAAGGTTGAAAAAGTCGTTGCACTTTGTGGCACGCGCGCCTGCTGGTGTTCCAAAAATTGGCGCGCCCGCTGAAGGGTAAAAGGAACTGAGTTTTTGACATTCCGTTTTCTCGTTCGCCGATATTTCCTATTTACTGTAGCTACTGTAAGTAATAGCTAACAATTTTTCTGAAACATTGATACCACGTTTGCTCAGGTAAAACACATTACTGGTTTTTAATGACATTTCGAATCTTAGAATTAGTGTCACGTAAATTTCTCATAACATTTTACCATCTGAGCACAGAAATAATAATTAGCTTTCATCAGTATTATTTGGCATAAAAATTCATACTGCATAATATACAGGGTTATCAGGAAAATATCATCCAATTACAAAATTTAATATTTTCCAAAATTACAAATAGAAAATTATAATTAATATGTCATTGCAAAGGAAAAATTAAAATTTTTGTTTTCACAGGTGTTCGATATGACTTCCTTTAATCACCGTTATAAAATCATTGCGATATGCCGTTTCTTGCCAAACACGTTGTAATGTTTCACTATTAACTGTTTGTAAAGCATCACAAATATGTTTTTTAAGTTCGTGCAAACTTGTAGGCAAAGGTGGTATGAACAGAAGAATTTTGACATATCCCCAAAGGAAAAAGTCGCATGGGGTTAAGTCCGGTGACCTAGGAGGGTAATTGTATAGCCGATTGGCCGCAGTGCAGCCTAGGATTTGATCCTACACAGCTAGCCTCCTAGGTCATCGGACCCCATGCGACTTCTTCCTTTAGGGATATGTCAAAGATCTTGTGTTCATACTACCTTTGCCTACAAGTTTGCCCTAACTTAAACAACGCATTTGGGATCTACCCGGTAGATGGGTAGATCCCAAAACAGTTCAGATGATCAAACGTTTGCTCCCGATCCACTCCTCTTATGGTGCATCTGCATTCATGCAGAGTTCTCTGCATGGAGACCCCCGACTCCTGTCATCACATTAGTCACGGTAACCCTACCCGTTCAAAGCGATGTGAATGAACACGTGTCTTCCAGATATTCCCCCATTTAGAACCCCCCATTCCCGCCCCCAAGGTCCCTCGTGTTTCTTGATCTAGTGTCCCCCGCCCCCGCTTGACACCATTTGACCCCCGGGACCCCGGGATCTTTGATGCTCTGTAGCAGGACCGCGATAGGAGGAGATCCACGCATATACGGAGTACGTAGTGAACATAAATCACTGGCTTACCCCGAGCAGAGCAGAGCAGAGAACATGAATGCAAACGCAGCATTAGAGGACGCCAATTGTAAAACAACCCATTCCGAGGTAAATAGACTGGAGGTTCAGATTCAGTCTCGCATTCTTTCAATATGCATTTCCCCCTTTAAGTCTGGTCACATTGCATCTCGAGCGTTGCGTTAAGGCATTTGTGTACTAACCGTATTGGATTCGCTGGCATCAGTGTTAACCTATGGAGAAAATGCGTCCAAGGAAAACCAACTTAAATTGAGAGATTTTTTTAAAAAAAATTGTACTCCGTAATAGAGAACGAAATTTAACACCTTGGGGCATCTTTCGTTAAAAAAAATGCAAATAATATTTTTAAATTTATATGATTCGGGGCAAAAAATCTGGTCTAGTGCATTTTAAAGCTCATCCATTCCTGTGGTGGACGAAACTCATAAAATGAATCTTGTTGCAAGGTGTAGATGTTCAGGTTATCTGAAAAGACCATTTTTATTGGATGACTAGCTGAAAACCCGTACTTCGCTACGGAGTACATTCAAATTAAATACAACGGTCAATGTATGCAATTAATGCCAAAAATATGTTTAAATATATTTATAATAAATACAACGATCAATGTATGCAATTGATGTAAAAAAAAAACGAAAAAATATATTTATAAAAAAATCGGAAGGTATATTTTTATAGACAAAATAATGTAGAAGAAAATATTCAAATTAAATCTAATAGAACATACTAAAAAATATAGTACAGTTTGAGGAACATATCTCTTACTGTATTTTAATATTTTTTGGGATAATTTCCAATCGTCTGCCGCATTAGCAAGAAAAAAAATATTTTTTTGTCGATTTCGTTGCTATGAACGTGACTATAAATTAATTTAAAGTACCAGAAAAAGAAACCACGGGATCAGCACTTATTAAATTAAATTCTAAAAATTAATCTTTAAACATTCACCAAAAATCAGAAAATCGAGGTACAGATTTGAAAAAGATTTCATTTTAAAGGAATTTTCATGATCTTTCTCGTGATATAAATTTTATAACCCTCAAATTAGTATTTTAAATTCAAACTTAAAAAAAGTTACTAAAACCGCTTAAAAATTTAATTAAAAAAATCTAAGAAGAATTTTTCAAAAATCTTTCTCAGTGCACCCCTACACTATAAGGAGAATCGCCATGCAAAATTTCAGCCCTTTAGGTCCAGCGGTTTGGTCTGTGCGTTGTATGTCAGTCGGTCAGTGAGTCAGTCAGTTACGGAACTGTTTTATATACAGTGGAATCTCGATCTATCGGTTTTCAAGGGACCGACTAAACTGAACGATAAATGCAGAAAAACGATAGATGCGGGAACATAACAAAGAAATATGATCATCGGGACTGGGTGAAATAAACGATACATACGGGAAAACGATGATTCGGAAAACGATCGATCGAGATTCCACTATATAGATCAGCATTTATGCGGCCGTGAATAGTAGAGATGTTTTCTTAGGGGATGTTTACTCTAGCAACCAAGTTTTTGTCATTTGTGTCAACCCAATAAGAGTGTAAAATTAAATCCCCCCCACCCCCCACGACTAACCGAAGTAACATTAATGTTAGAGGTTACTGTCCGACCACAGTACGAAGAACCACGGTTGGCATAGTGCCAAGACGATTCTATTCACGCTGTAGGTAAGGCTGCTGAGGAAGGAGGGGGAAAAGTCTTGTATTCTCTCGACATTCTTTAGAATCGGTTACTAACTGCGCTTGTCTGCTTTTTCCTCGTCTGTTATTTTGATTATTATATTAAAATTAATGGATCCTTTACCCAACACAACTGCTCGGAATAAGCCGTTCCGTAGTGATTGTAAACGTATAATACACAGTGTAATTAAATTGTGTAATAAAGAAGCACTAGAAGGAAATGTTATTGTTCCACTTTCGCAATCCCTAAAGACAGCTAGTGAAATGACCGGGATATCAATGTCCAGTGTAAAAAGAATACGCAGAGAAGCAAAGGGTGAAGAAACTCCAAAATTTGAATCTCCGAGGAAACGTCAGAAAAAAAAGAACCACCGAAAACGTAGCTTTAGATAATTTTGATTGTGATGTAATCCGAAAATATCCACTCCTATAAAACTCCTATTTTTTAAATAGATTTGCTTCTTTCTTTTTATTATTTTGAAATTATTATTCACATATTCGATCAAAAATAAAGTTTTAAAAAATAACTTTAAAATTGCGGACAAAAAGCAGTCTGGAATACATTCCGTATTTCATAAACAAACACATCCGAAAATATAACGTTTTCCCCTATTTTTTAAGTAGACTAGCTTTTCTAGCGCATGCATAACAGCTTCCAGGGACCTTGCTTCCGTGGTCGGACAGTACTGTACCAGTTTTAAAAAATGGATGTTTTGAACATCCATTTTTTAAAACTGTCATCAGTGCTTAAAAACATCGATGGTTTATGGGCGATGTTTTATTAGCATCCATGTTTCGTTGTCGACGTCGCATCTTTACCCCGTACGGATTGCGAAGGAGGGGGTGCACTGGCATTTCGAAAAAAAAACAAAAAAACAAAGAGTACAGGGGAAAATCGTCACAACAGCCGCAGCATGGATTTAATATGGCATTTCGTGAGGAATTTCGGGACACAAGTAGCGACATGTGGGCTTGCTTTGTCGTGGTGTAGCATCCACTTTCCTGTCACTTTCCATCACTTTCTCGATATGTGCTGTCGCAGAAGTCTGAAACGTAATATGCAGCACTGAATGTTTTATAAAGGCCTTCTGATAGATCACACATTTGCAATCAAAGATAACTATCATGATTACCTTTCCATCTGATTTGGTTTGGCGATATTTTTTCGGGTATGGTGCGTCAGTGTGTTTCCGAACACTTTTCCGGGCTTCATAAGGAAGGGGGAGGGGAGTTCAAAATGATGAAGCCATGTTTCTTCGGCTGTTTTCCCTATCGTTACGAATATCAGACATACGTCATGACTTATGAGGTGCCCAGTATTTATGGACTATCAATATAAAGTGACGTCAGTCACTTTTCACATGCTGCTCAATAACGAGGGGATCTTTGTTTACTATATTTCAATACTAGCCGGGCTTCGCCCGGCTAGGCTCGGGCTTTGCCTAGCTACGCTCAAGCCATCCGTGTAACATATTTATGTACTTCGGGCCCCAGAAAAGAAAAAAAAGCCTACAAATGTATTAAATTCAAGTGAATAAATTCCTTTAAATTTTCATTCCCGTCGCTGCCGACAGATGGCAGCACCACTGCACCAGATGATTTGGTTTCTCAGCAGTGAGTAATTTTAGAATGAAAATATCTCTAAAACTATTGAATTAACAGAATAAGTGTACGCAGAAAAAATTATCAGTTTTCGAAGCTCTTTCCAAATATGTAACATTTATGTACTTTCATGAGAAAAAAAATTACACCGTTTCCTGTATATTTGTCGGCCATTTTTTTTTCGAGGATCGGTACCCGTCCGGATGAGTTACGGTCACGTGATCTCTCGACTTCCACTTGTCTCTTTATTAGTACAGAAGACGAGCAACGCAGACGGATTCTATATGAACAGGCCTTACTCACGGATTTGCGCCCTCAAGCGTAAGATCTTGAAACCACAAAGACTGCGATATTGTAACACTAAAGTTTTCATTGGAACTGGAAATGTTTGGTTACCAAATCAAATTTATTTATGCAGAATTATCCAGGAAAAGACGCGGTGGGTGTAGACAGTTTCTTAACTTCATCAACATTTCGCTTGTTTACCAGAGTTGTTATTAGTATGTGGGAAATTTTAACTGCTTAGAAAAGTTTTGTATTAGATATGTAATAATTTATCTCTCTCTCTCTCTATATATATATATATATAAATATATATTATTGCATTCCCAAACAAATAACTATTTAATAAATTTTAATTACAAATGTAAGTGACATTATAAACGTAGAACACGATTTAGGTACCGAAATTAGAAATGTTTGGGTGAGGAACGCAAGAACGTTGATATTTGTAGAGATCACGTACACTATTCTTATTGATGGCTGTACACCCTCAGGTGTATTATCTCGAAAATATGAAGGCCCTAGAATTAAAATGACAATGCTTTCACCGGGACTAGATATGCCAGTTAAACATTTTAAATTTTATACAATACAGAATTTCCGTGTAAAAATAGTGGTGACTAAGAACTGTTTTCAACGCTATTAAATAATTGAAGATGTCACGTGTTCATAATATTATCAATGGCTATATATATATATATATATATATATATAAGGGTCACCCAAATGAAAGTGGCACTGCCGTTATTGTGCCATTATTTTATAATACAGAAGACTACGCATGCGCCTATAGAGGACGCTGAGTGCTGGGGAGGCATGCCATATCGTCAGATTACGACAGATGCTTGTATGATACCGTAGGAGCAAGGTTAACGGTATCGTTGGTATCATGCATGCCTCCAAACGTTGTCAACGTGCAGTCGTGGAATTTTTAACGATGAAAAATTTGGTACTGTAGAAATTTATCGTCACATGCAAAATGTGAATGGACAGTGTATGTCACGCAGATCAGAATTCAGATGGTGTAGCGATTTTCGTAACGGACGTTGCAGTACGGACGACAGGGCACGGCCAGGTCAAGCGCATGTGGTTATCACCCAGATTACGACAGATCACCCAGACAGTTATCCCTCAGGAAGCAATTGCAGCTGTGGACAGTCTCGTGAGCAATAAACCTGAGCACCACTCGCGAGATAGCGGATGGAATGTCTATGAGCGAAGGAAGTGTTTAGACAATTCTGCATGGTTCCACTGCCAACCCCGAAGTTTCTTCACTCAGGGTATCCATAATTTTGTTGACCTCTGGGACACCTGTTTCAACCTCCAAGGCAATTATGTCTAGCTTATATTTTCCTTATGTATTTCTTTTTATTTGGTATACTAACTTACAGCAATACCATTAAACAATTTGTCACACCGACTGTAGTGCCACTTTAATTTGGGCGACCCATATATATATATATATATATATATATATATATATATATATATATATATATATATATATATATATATATATATATATATATATATATATATATATATATATATATATATATATATATATATATATATATATATATATATATATATATATATATATATATATATATAGTGGTACCTCGACTTACGAGTTTTTTTGAGATGCGAGAACTTTCTTATCAGATTTTTTGCTTCGAGTTACGAGCTATAATTCCGGTTACGAGCAAACTTCAGATACATTACCTCTAGTTTGGACAGATGTTACGTGCTCATCAAATGACAACCCAAGAAGCATATAATATTTACAACATTTATGTACAATTATTATACATTTGTATAATATTATTCTAAGACTACTATCCAGTCTTAAACCGAGAGATTAACACTCAACAATTATCACACGGGCAGCTTGCTGTGCCCACACTTTAGTCGCCATCCGAAACCGAACAGCGTCCAACCTCCTTTACAGAGAAATAGCTTCAATTCCCTCCCCCACACTGGAACTCCCATGGGATCCAGGGGATGGGATGACCTTGGTTAAAAATCAAAGATTAAGATTTAATTATTCAGTTCAGCTTTTCTCCTCCTCTTACATCAACATCTTCAAGTCTGATCTGTAAGGCAAATGTTGTATATTACACTTAATAATACAAGTTTATTGCAGTACATTCTATTGTATTGCGTTTTTATACAATGTTCTTCATTTATAAGCACATTTCTCTTATTTAAAAACATGTAACAAAAAATTGCGGTGTTTTGTGGGAGATCAGAACGAATTAGTGGCTTTTCCATTCATTTCAATGGGGAAAATTGATTCGAGATACGAGTACTTCGAGTTACGAGCTCCGTCATGGAACGAATTAAACTCGTAAGTCGAGGCACCACTGTATTATGGAAGCCCTTATTTTCAACTTTGTTTTTTTTCTATGTCTCACCCCCTTAGTTTTTTCCAACTGGCCTAAAGCTAATGCCAGAGAAAATTCGGACCATTCGAATGATTCTAAGTGGGGCCTCAGAGGCTGTGATTGTCTTTATTTATATAAAAAATTATGTTTTTTCAGAAATTTAATAGAAAAAATTATATAAGATTTTATGCGCGTCAATAGACTAAATAATATAGAATATACACTAAAAGCATAATTTGGAATATCCCACCAGCACGTAGGATTCACGATAGGGGGCGCAGTGCACGCGGTCCGGGAACACCACGGCGGACAACGGCGTTTAGTCATATTCAGTATTCAGCGGTGTCTCCCAAATGACGCGGTAGAACGTGGTTTGTTAAAAATGGCGCAAAAGGGTAAACTTCCCAGTCATATATACGAAACAGAAACAAATCAAATATTAGGTAGCAAATTACCTTCTAGTAAACATGTAATTCAAGTACTATTTTCTAATATGAGATACATAAAATTAGGACTCCGTGAAAGTGCTCGTTTAGTAATTTCTGAAACTGTAACTTTTTGGCAAAAAGCACGAATAGAATTTAGAGAACCTGAACACTGCATTGTTAAACTGGAAGCCCTAGATAATGAATGAAGAATGCTTCAAAAACAAATCTAAAAGAAAGAGCGAATCTCAGAAGTAAAGAGGACCTAATTGATATTGCTCATTCCAATGCCTTGGAAATTATAACGATAGATGAAGACAGACAATTTCTCATCTCCCAGAGGCAGAAAGGAAGAGTTCGTGTTTTAGGGCGCATTGATAAAAGAACTGGTGAAAGAGGAAAAAATAGTTCTCAAACGTCATAGTGCAGAAGAACAGCGACGAAATTTTTTTAAGAGGATACATAAATGAGTGAAACAATGGAGGACATGGATACGTTGTGTCCCACAAATCAGCCAGGTTCATCCAAAGAATGTAAGCATGGGAACCTTAATTTTATTACCACCAAGTTGGTAGCAGCTCTTTATAAATGCAAGTTAAGTGACAGAGACTCTGTCCGCATTTTAATGGCTACTGCAGAAGCTTTGAGACACAAAAATGAAGATCTATAAATCGAACCTCGATACAGCGATGCCGTCAAAAGCTTCGTGCCGAGTCTTCTTCAGTAATCAGATATGACCGTCTGAAGTTACAGTTAGAATTCGCTACCGTCCATTGGGATGGAAAGCTGCTTCCAGCAATAACTAGAAACAAAGAGGGTTGTCAGGCTCCCACTAATTATTTCCGCTAACAGACAAGAGCATCTTTTAAAAGTCCTTCAATTGGCTTCTTGCACTGGAGACGACAGCAGCAACTATTTACAACTTGCTTACTGAAAAAAAACTTTTGGATACAGTGCAAGCTTTGTGTTGTGACACCACTGCGTCAAATACTGGCAGAACAAAAGATGATTGCGTTTTATTAGAACGAAAACTGGGAAAAGATTTCTTATACCTACCTTGCAGACACCATATACACTGCTCAAAAAAATTAGGGGAGCAAGTTAAGAAAAGTTAAGAAAAGTTAAGAAAAGTTTCTTAAGCAAGTTAAGAAAACCGTGCGAGACAGCCACGTATTGGCATAAAAGACATAAAAAAATTTGTAATTAAGCTTTAATTCTTTGAAAATATGGAAAAGACATGAAAAGATGATTTAGGGCAACAATTTGGTTACATGTAAACGATAAAAAAAAGTATTGTTTAGAAATGATGCAAGATTTTTAATATGGCGTGTGGTCTCCTCAAACAGCTAAGAGTGATGCACACCTGTTTTCCATGGATGCGATGATGTTATCGATAAGACTTTGGGAATACTGTTCCATTCCTCAAGAAGTACAATCTACAAGTCTCGGAGAGTAAAAGGAGGCCTTGGTCTCGCAGCAATGCGTCGTCCGAGCATGTCCAAAACATGCTTGATTGGATTCGGGTCAGGAGAGCACGCTGGCCATTCCATACGCTGTATTGTTTCAGATTCAAGCATGTTCTCCACAAGACGAGCTGTATGCGGTCTGGCCTTATCATGATGGAAAACAAAGGAATCTCCAATGGCTGCAGCGTAAGGTATGACATGAGGTCTCAGTATCTCGTCTGCATACCTTCGGGCAATCAAAGTACCATTCCGAATGATATGCAGGTCCGTACGTCCACCTATGCTGATTCCACCCCATACCATAAAACCAGCTCGTCTGTATTGTGACATTTCACGAACGAATGTGGGGTTATTTCAAGTGCCTCTTTCCCTCCATACCAAAACACGTCGGGTGTCACACTCCAGACTGAATCGGGACTCGTCTGTAAACAGCACTTGCCTGCAATCATGTTGCTCCCAATCTCGATGTTCAGCAGCCCATCTTCTTTGGGCCGCACGGTGGCATGAGGTCAACGGAATGCAGACCATTGGCCTACGTGCATAGAGACCTCATTGATGACGCCTGTTACGTACTGTTTGGCTGGACACCCTTCGTCCTGTTACCAAGAGCAACTGTCTTTGCAGCTGAGTAGCATTGTCTGTTCTGTTTCGACGAGCTGTTAACAGTATATACCGGTCATCAGTTGCTGTAGTGGTGCGTGGCCGACCTTGCCCTGGTCGACGTCTAACATTTCCTGTTTCTTGGAATCGGTTCCACAGCCTTGCAACGACACTTCTGGCGACTCCAACACCGTCCGCGACACTACGTTGTGTTTGTCCGGATTCAAGTCTGCCTATAATACGCCATGCCATGGATTCCGGTAAATCACGTTGTTGAGACATTTTCAAGTCACCTTTTCTCAAAAAGAATAACTGAGCAATCGAATTTCACAGTTAAGGCAGTGAAACAGACGTTTCTGCAACATCCCGATTTCCGCCCTTATGTTCTTTTTCTGGTTTTTGACGTCATGAACTTTGATTTGCATAAGAAGTTTTCTTCTTCTGTTTCCTGCTAGGCTTTAAATTATGGATGATTTATTTTATGTTACTTATCGGTGTAAGTATTTGCGTAATTTCGTTAAAACCATGTGCTCCCCTAATTGTTTTGAGCAGTGTATATTGATTGGTTTAAAAGTCTGCTTTTGAAGCATGCATCGCTAAGTCATCTGAACCAGAAAAAGGATTATTTACACGTTTTCGACAAGCTTGGGCCAATATAGATATTTCTAAATATACTATTGGAATCGATGATCAATTTATTGTTAACAGTATCGGTAAAGACACAGAGATTGTACTTTATTTTGCAATAGCTCAAGTTGTTATTCACAGACAAGAGACGATTGCAAAGAGCTACTGTAGTTAGTTATTATACTTTTAGGCGGACAAGAAGCAAATGAAATTACATTTCGATTACCGAGTGCTTTTCACCATGCCAGGTGGATGGCGAAAGCTATTTATCGCTTGGAAATATTTATTTTTTTAAATGAATTTCATTTGACTCGGCAGAAATTGCAAGGAATAAAGGATATTTGTATATTTATTGTAAAAATATACATAAATGCTTGGTACAATTCTCCCTTAGCCTGCAAAGCACCATCGCAAGATTGAATGTTTTTAAAGGACCTATATTTTTACAATGAAATAAATGAAAAAATTTCAAAAGAAACAAAAAAAAATTGTAGACATTTGTGGTACCCTACTGAAGAAATAGTGGCTTTAGCATTTTTTGATGATACAATTCCTGTCGAACAAAAAGTAAAGATGACAAAAGCATTTAAAGAAAAAGAATTAACAAGTTGTGACTCTAAGCGTTTCCATTTTGATTTATCGAAAATGACACACAAAGAACTACATAACTTTGTGTCAAAAAGCACATCCACAGGACCACAGGAAAACTGGTCAAACTGCACTACCTGGGCCACGCCCTCAAGTGCAGGCTTTCAGAAAATAAGCAGCGGGGAACCATGATTGGACAGAAAGTAGAGAGAGAAGAAAAGTGAATGGAGCGCTCAGGATCTTCGAGTTCAATGCCTTCAGCTGGAATCACCGAAGTGATCCAGCATCGGGCAAGACAGTAGGAAAGTAAAATGATACTGTAGAAATCTTCCCGGAAATGGGAGAGAAAATGGCTTAGCTACAGTAAAAATATGAAGAGGAGGAAGTTTAAGGATAGCAACACATAATATTTATTTTGTTTTGAAGTTTTTATTTTTTTTTTTAATTTTTTTTTTTTTGCCTTAGCAAACCTAAGTATTATTTTTCATTTTTTAAGAGAAGCAGACAAGGGACAAATTAAAAAAGAGAAAGGATGGCTCTAGGCCTTTTCCTGTTTTGGGGATCAGCATGATCATAATTTGCAAATTCTAGTAATAAATCATTGTCAATAGACTTGTGAAAATTAAGAGCTAATTTTTGAAGATAATTTCGAATAGCTGGGAGTCCAATCTCCCTATAGATGTCAGCATTTCTAAAGTACCAAGGGGCGTTAACGATTTGCCTAATGGTGCTGCTTTGAGCGGTAGCTAATTTTTTAATGTGCGTTTTTGCACAGTATGACCATGCTGGCCCACCATACGTAATAATAGGTCGAAGGTAAGAATTATACAAGAGCAATTTGTTACTAATACTTAATTTGCTGTTTCGAGAAATTAAGGGGTAGATTAACCTGCGAGCTGCTCGAAACTTGTCCCTAATATGTGTAATATGTTGTTTCCAAGTGATATTTTTGTCAAGAATAACACCGAGGTATCTAACAGTGTCAGACCAGGGGATTTTTGTATTGCCTATTTGAATTTGGTGATTTTGAAAGGTCTTTTTACGTTTAGAAGTGAAAAGTACAGCTACACATTTTTCAGAGTTAATTTTAATTCTCCATTTGTCGAGCCAGAGTTGAATGGTGGTCATATGTTTATTAACATTTTTAATGGCATATTTAAAATTTTTGCAAGTGGAGTACAGGGCTGTGTCATCAGCGAAGATAGCTAAATTTACATTAGTGTGTTGGGGAATATCGTTAACGAAAATGTTAAAGAGAATTGGTGCCAGAACGCTGCCTTGTGGTAAGCCACTATGAATTTGGAATTTTTCAGAAAGTTGACCGTTAATTTTGACTTGGAAGGTGCGATTGTTGAGATAAGAAATTAAAATTTTGATGATTTGAGGGGGAAAGTTATAATTTGTAAGTTTATGAATTAATCCGTCAATCCAAACTTTATCGAAAGCAAGTGCAACATCAAGGAACAGGGCAGCAGTGGAATGTTTATTTTTCTTTGCTTTAGTTAAGTGTTCGGTGAGGCGGTAGACTTGATGAGGGGCAGAAAGGGATTTTCTAAAGCCGAATTGGTAAGGTATGAGGATATGACTATTTTCGAGGTGTTCGTTAATGTATTTGGCAATAAATTTTTCAGTAATTTTGCTGATGGAATTAAGAAGACTAATGGGCCGATAACTAGTGGGGGAAGAGGGTGGTTTGTTCGGTTTAAGAATGGGGACTATGATAGTTTTCCAGCTAAAAGCACATCCAATTTTTTAAGCGATTTAAATTATCGTCCGATTTCATTGCTCGTGATCCTGCGAAATGGAATTCTCTTCATGATTATCAACATGGTCTTACAGTAGTCAGAAACCTTAGAGTTGTCAATGATATCGCAGAAAGAGCTGTGAAGCTTATGGAAGAAAGAATACAACAATATTATAACACACTATAATGAGCAAAAGCAATACCTATTGCAGGACGTAAAAGACTATCGGAGCCATTTTCCATCTTGCTGAAAGCATTCATTATCAAAAACTTATTGAACCTTTTACTATTACAATTTAATGTTATAATCACTTGTTTTGTGGTTAAGCAGTTCTAGGCATTATTTTAGCTATTTTTACTCCTAAATATTTGTTTTAAACTTTAAAAAAATTAATAAAAGTGTTATCGTGAAAATTTAGGAATTTATCTAATTTGTTTCAATTTTCACCCCCCCCCCCTTTGTGTTATTATTAAATAATTTTTTCAAAATTTTTACCAGTTACTTACTAGCCCTAAAGGAAAAGAAATAGGGGGTGAGACTTATAAATGTAAAAATAAAATAAACAAAACAAACTAACAAAATGTGTACTTGCATGTATGGTGCTTTAAGCCCTTAATGTAAGCTGTCTGTGTCTTTTCATTTTCTTTTGACTAAATGCTTCAATGGGGATCTCTGGGCCTTGGGATGTCTTTTTGTTATACCTGCATCCTATTCAGAAAGTTCCTCTTGAGGTAACTGATTTGGTTAGGCTCCCTGATGACGAGACCAGTCGGTTACCTCGATTAGTGGTTCAGTTCCGGCACTACTACAGAATCTTGCCTCTGGTGCGTGGAGCCCTGAGTGGTTGATTTCTGTTTTTTTTGTCTGCATTCTTCTTATAATTATCTAGCTCTGTTGGATTATTTATTTTTAGTTATATTTGTGAGACTTATAGAAATATAAAATTAATTTTGTGCCTATATGCTAAGGGCGTCCTTAATATATATATATATATATACAGTTGAACCCCGTTATAACGAACTTCAAGGGACCAAAGGTTTTTTTCGCTATATCCGTTGGTTCGCTATATCCGAACCATTAACAAAAATTTAGAGTTCATAAAATGTATAACACATTAGTTGCTATGTATATTCAATAATGATAAATTGAAAGAATGAAAAAATCTATTAAAAATTATCATTAATGAATTAAATTAACTAAAATCGATTACATTAAACTGACACAATACTAATTAAATTAACTAAAAATGAAGACAACTGGAAATAAATTGATTTTATCTTTAATAGTTGCTCACTGTTTTGATACAGAAATAATCGGTAATCTTCTGCCGACGTGATGCCGATTTCAAAAACATTTTATGAATTTCTTTGTCCAATACATCAAATGACCCCACACTCTTTCATCCACTGCTTGTGTTGACAAAAACTTATTAATTACACGCATCGCTGCTGTAGCATCTGAGATGGTGGGGATTTCGTCATTTATGTGCTCCTCTTCATCAGCATCAGCATCAGAATCTTCGATTTCAGAATGATTCATTGTAATTTCTTCCACAATATCTTCATCAGTCGGATTTTCACATGTAATGACTTCATCATCACATGTTTCCAACAATTGCATGTCACAATCTGAGAATGATGAAATTTTGTGCTTTTCTATCCACATCGCGATAGGTAAATCTTCATCAACGTCTTCTTCATTCCTCATTTTTTGCTTCTTCAACATTCGTTGTATCTTCAGCATTCTTAAAAAGTTTAAAAATTAAAAAAAATTCAGTTGTCGACTGAAAAAAAATGTTCGTTATAGCCGATTCTTAAGATTTCGGAGGTTCGCTATAAAAGGGTAAATTAGCATTAAATACAATAGGAAAACGGCGGGACCAAAATTTTCGTTCGTTATAACCGGGAGTTCGTTATATACCAGGTTCGCTATAACAGGGTTCGACTGTATATATATATATATATATATATATATATATATATATATATATATATATATATATATATATATATACACACATGTATATATATATATATATATATATAAATATATATATATATATATATACATATATATATACATATATATATATACATATATATATATACACACATATATATATATATATATATATATATATATATATATATACATATATATATATATACATATATATATATACATATATATATATATATATATATATATATATATATATATATATATATATATATATATATATATATATATATATGTAATATAATCATTACATATCGTTCTTAAAAGGCAACCTGAAAAGGAAAACTAGCTCAAATTTACATGGCTGGAGCTAGACTCAGCCTGAAAGGAATTAGAATTTTGAAGCAGTCGTGTCGAATAGTTTTATTAGAGCGATAGTAACATCTGTCCATCTCAGACGACAGCTCGGAGCGAAGTGTAATATCACCTTTCAACCTTACGCGCTAGAAGCGAGGTACATGTGGCTGTTGTTTTGAAATGTCAGCGGAATTTGGGGCTGGCGATGCGAACTCACACCTTTCTCGAGACGTATACACGTGTAGAAATGCAACGTTTGCTGTTTTATGGGAAGTCCTGTTGCTATGGGTTTTTAAAGCGTTAAAGTAATGTTACTGGGGATTGGATTCAGGAAAGGGAATTTAAATGATAGAATGGAGGGCCTAATATTTAATTTATTACATATATATATATATTTATTACATATATATTTATTACATATATATATATATATATATATATATATATATATATTAAAATCACGAGATATCCTTGTGGTACGAGCCTGCTTTTGGTGCCGAGGGTGATCAGATGATGAATCCCAGTACTCGCCATCAAACACCTCCATGGCTAGGCCCGATATGGGCACGTGCAATCCGTAGACCAGAAAGTCCCTCTATGAGGTTAGAGAGTGTGGGAAAGGGTCCGATCCCAACAGATGTCGCCCCTGGGGGTGTTCGGTCAAAATTGAGGTGGCATTTAGCTAAAACGGACTCTGGCCTTTGTGGTGCTATATAAACCGGAGCCGCACACATCTATATGCATGCTACCCTAATGGTGCATATGCATTCATGCAGAGTTCTCTGCATGGAGACCCCCCCCACTCCTGTCATCACATTAGTCACGGTAACCCTACACGCCATGTCCCCAGCCCCCATTGACACCATTTGACCCCCGGGACCCCGGGATCTTTGATGCTCTGTAGCAGGACCGAAAGAGGAGGCGATCCACGCAGATACAGAGTACGCAGTGAACATAAATCACTGGCTTCCCCAGGGCAGAGCAGAGCAGAGTACATGAATGCAAACGCAGCATTAAACTTCCTTCTCTCCTTTTTGCTACTATAGCTAATTCATTTTCTCTCCCATTTCCGGGAAGAACTCTACAGTATTTTATTATCTTTGCTACTGTCCTGCCCGATGCTGGATCGCTTCGGTGATTCCAGCTGAAGGCATTGAACTCGAAGATCCTGAGCGCTCCAATCACTTTTATTCTTTCTCTACTTTCTGTCCAATCATGGTTCCCCGCTGCTTACTTTCTGAAAGCCTGCACTTGAGGGCGTGGCCCAGGTAGTCCAGGTAGACCAAACTTCCTATTGGTCCTATTGGATCTATATGCCTGAAGGACCTATATGGACCTGGTTTGGAACTCCCAGCCAGGGGGCATTAGAAACATCAACAACAACACACGCACACACAAAAACACTATAAATATATATATATATATTTCTTCAGTCCGTGTGTGTGTCACTGAACTCCTCCTAAACGGCTGGACGGATTTTAATGAAATTCTGTGTGTGCGATTAAGTTGATTCGAGAATGGTTTAGATTCACAATTTGATCCGATAGAAAATGTTTTTTTAATTAATTAATTTATTTATGTGTTGTTGTTGATCTTTGGTTAGTTTAGGTACACAATTGGATCCGGTAGGCAGCGCTGCAATCACGTTTCAGAAATTATTTTTTTATTTTCATGAATTTTAATGCTGTATACACGTGCGTTGAATAACAATTAACTTAACCTACAAATTTAAATTGTCAATTCTCATTTGATTCTATGCAACTAATGAAGTATTGCACGGCTCATTGATTAGTTATACTAATAGCCATATTAATGAAATTCTGTCCACATTCTTGCTAATTTTAAGATAGGCCGAGTTATTATAACTGTACGCGTGGTGGTGTAAGTTTTTTTAAAAACAATTTTTTTTACATATTTTTTTGTCAAAACGGTCCAAACAATTTATAGTATATTAAAATAATTTTATGATTTTTGGATTTACAACGTTTGAACAGGACAACGTCTGTCGGGTCCGCTAGTATATATATATATATAGACACACAAAGCAACCAGTAGGATTTTTTTAGGAGCACGGTGTATTGCCCGAGTTGCTGTAAAATAAATTTATAGCAAAGTTATTACTGCATCTCGAATGCCACTTGTAGAAGCAGTTAAGTATTCCGACATATTCATAGTATGTGCTTTAGTAAACAAATGAAATCTTGAATTTTTAAAATGAAATTAAAAAACAGTCGATAGTCACCACTACCTTACTTGAAGAATTCTGTATAGATAAGTTTGATCTGCCAACCAAACATATTCTGTGCTGGTGAAAGTGTCAGTAACAAAATATCTCTGCTTTTCAAGATTTTGCGCCCAATGGCGTAATACCGTGATTAAGAGGAGTGTTAGTGGTCCATATTACAAGCTCCATAAATCCCTATGAAATCCGTTTTCTATACTTATTATGATGATTAAAATCTGTACAACAATGCTTTGTTTCAGAAAGCATGTATAAATTATTATAGAAATGCTTTCTATATAATTACTTTATTTATACTTTAAATTTTTGTAAAATTTCTGTAGACATATATATATATATATATATATATATATATATATATATATATATATATAGAGAGAGAGAGAGAGAGAGAGAGAGAGAGAGAGAGATTATTCCATAAGTGTTTCCGAAGCGAGCTACAAACGCAGCAACCCTATCTGATCTAGCAGCGATTGAAGCCGAAGAGATAAGGAAGTTCATTGTTATCCAGGCACGCTTTCGCGGTCGTTGGTTTCAAACAGGGTGTCTCAATCTAACAACCGATAAAAATATCCACCCCCTATACAGTCGTTAGCCGATAGAAAGAAGTGTTCGCGCCTGATTATAGTTGAACTATTCTTGTCAATTTACAGGTAAGGAAAATCTTAATATTGAGAGTTATTTAGTCTTTTTTTTTTTTTTTTTTTTTTTTTTTTTTGTCGTTGTTGGTGCAGCGACGAATTTACCATTAGGCGTTGTAGTCGTACGCGCATTTTAATGTTTTTCAGTAAGTAGGAGTAAAAAAAATTGTGTTATTTTCGAAGACCGTGATTTGTGGAGGTCAGTTTTATCCAAGCCTTTATTTCCTATTTGTGAAATATTATAGATTTTCCGCTGTGACGTATATAAATAATGTGCCTTTCGTTTATAAAAGTATTTCGTTGCTTTTTGTTTACTTAATATCCAAGTAAGCTTCCACTCAATCTGAGGTTTTGCGCATAAGGTCGTACAAGCCCGTAAGTTAATATTCATATAAAGCCGAGATTCACTACATTTAAATTTTTGCAATAGAGTTGTGGCAGTACGTTTCCTTTAAGCTATGCTACGACTCGCTACATTTCAGTTTTTGCACGTAATGTCGTAGCAGCCAGTAAGTTAACTTTCAGATAAAGCCGAGACGCACTACATTTGAATTTTTGCAATAGTGTTGTAGCAGTGCGTTTGCTTAAGATATGCTGAGACGTGCTACATTTGAGATTTTGCACGTAATGTCGTAACAACCAGTAAGTCAACTTTCAGATAAAGCTGAGACGCACTGCATTTGAATTTCTGCAATAGTTTTGTAGCAGTACGTTTGTTTTAAGCTATACTGAGACGCGCTGCATATCAGTTTTTTTCACGCAATGTCGTAACAGCCAGTAAGTAAACTTTCAAATAAAGCTGAGACGCACTACATTTGAATTTTTGCAATAGTGTTGGAGCAGTGCGTTTGCTTTAAGCTATGCTGAGACGCGCTACATTTGAGTTTTTGCACGTAATGTTGTAACAGCCAGTAAGTCAACTTTCAGATAAATCTGAGACGCACTACATTTGAATTTCTGTAATAGTGTTGAGGCAGTACGTTTACTTTAAGCTATGCTGAGACGCGCTACATTCGAGTTTTTGCATGTAATGTCGTAACAGCCAGTAAGTTTTCTCTCAGTTAAACTGGGACCTCAGTTAAACTGGGATCTGTTGAGTATAATTTGTACAATTATTTACTATTTGTACAATTATTTACTATCCAGCCGTTATGTTTTGACGGGTACAAGCTAGTTTTAATTGTTTTTTCAAACGGTAAGTTTTATACATTTGTTTTTGTTTTTTTAGGTAATTGTTTTATGTTTAGAAATTCAGTATAAATAATGATTTTTGAGATTATGGATATTGCCCATTGTTGAAATCTTCTTATAAGTTTAATATAGCTAATTGTATTTTGTTTTAATTGTTTGCTAAATTTTTAGCTTTCCAGTTTTGTTTACCCCTTAGTCCGTTGAGTTTTCGCATTTCGGGTTTTCCCCCAGCGTTGGTTTTTTTTTGGAAGCGCGCTTTGAAGGAACGTTCGAAAACGCGAATTCAGTATAGTTAAGTTATTTAAATCAAAATAAATTAAGCATAATTTTTTTAAAAGTACATATATATATTTACATAATGTACATATTATTTTGTTTGGAAATTTCTTATAGTATGGTATATTTTAAAGCTAGTTGATGTGCATAAACCCACATCATAGTCTTTACACCATAACCTTGTTTCTTTACGTGCTTTTTTTTCAACTCACTGACTTTCTGTAGCATACTGCACATCTTCTCCTTGGTCCTTTATGATTTGGAGTTTCAGGTATGTACTCTGCAAAATGTATTTTTGTGAGTCTACTAGGATCATCTTGTTTTGAAGGGTGTCCACCCGAATTCGAAAACTCGAAACTGCCGCCCTTTTATACTATATGTACTCTCAAAATAATCTCTTAAAAATCTACTTCTTAACGGGAGAAATTATATTTGAATGCCATTTAGTGCTGCCATCTATTGAAGAAAGAAACAATCCCTTTAGAAAGCGGGAAACGCGTCTGTAAAGTTTAAAACATTGAAATATCCAGATAGACGCGTTCACCACGTCCATAACGTTGGGAGAAAGACTCATATGGACGCGTTGAGCGCTTTCGTAACGGTCTAATGCTTACTCCACACCAACGGTGACGGAGACGAAAATCACGTATCTTCGTTGCTGCGCATGCGTATTACAAACAAATTTTCACTCCCCCAGTTCGTCTCCGTCTCTGGTCTCTGCGGTTTCAAGTTGGAAAAAAATTAAATTTTTGTCTCTGCCGCCATTCTCTACAGCCTACCAGAATAGAAAGAGAAGATTATGCGTATGCGCAAACAAATTGCCTCTTCTCCCCGTCTCCTAGCGGTGTGTAGGCTTTTATGACAACCACAGAGGCAGGCGACAAAAATGTGTCTGTCTTTCGTTGCTTTTGCCGTTGGTGTGGGGCTGAGGGTCGGAGTTGGGTTCGTGTGGCTTGCTCCCAGGGCATCGGGATCCGTTGTGAGGATCTCGACGCCTGGTAACGGAGAGCGCAACCGTGAGTCCCCTGGTGGAGTTGTATCCGCTGAGGGAGTCACCGTAACATCCTCAAAACTTCGGTTGTCACCACTTCCACGCAGTCTCGGCTGGAAACCAGGCGATGGCCTGGGCTAAGAGTGACAATGGACATAGGGGCCTGGAATCTCGCCATGTGGCGTTAACTCTGGTAGCTCTGTAAAGTCCTAAACTAACTCGTATATCTGCGCTACTCCGTGCGAGGTGGGATTGCATCGCGGCCGAAGAACGATAGAATCATCAGGTACTACGATTGTTGGATGTTGATAAGGCGGGACGACGTAATACTTGCCGTTGGTGTGGAGTAAGCATTAGGGTTAAAAAAAAGTTATTTGTGGCATTAGGAATCAGCCAACACTGCTGATCTTCGGACGTCGTCGGTCTCATTCCGTATGGCTAAGTCGATCAGACGTCGAATCCATTGGTGCAGTGGTAGGTCCGACGTTGAGGTCACGGACATGGCATCGTCGGATAGCCACCGTAAACCGACGTCGAACCAACGTACTGTTTCCTCTAAGGTTGGTCCAATGATTTGTAAGCCTTTTTTACACCCTCCATAGAGTAAGACTAGTCCATTCCTACAAAACAAGCGCTTCTCTCAATAATCACTTCAAAGTTCACTAAAAATACCGGCCCTACAAAAAAATATAAGCTCTTTTATACGAACAAGTAGGAGTGCGAGGGGACAGGTCTGGAGGATACAGAAAGGGGGGGGTTACAATTTTGTATCGTAAATTGAAAGTTCAGCGTCACTTGTGCTCATTCCCGATTCTGAATTTTAAGAGCGTCATTCACTTTCCTCATTTGCTGGAAATCCTTACCATGTCGTGTTCCTCTGTTTTCAGAGTCTTGCTCTAAGCACACGCGGAGGATTTCGAGACGTCCAGTCACAGTTCAAAGTGTCCAGCGAACACCGAACTACAGCGGTTTGTGCGATGAATCGCTCAAATAGACGCACCCAAGGTGAAATCCAAGAACTGTACCACGATGGCACGTACGCCCAATTCGAGTGGAGAATCCCGAACCGGCAAAGCAGCTACAACTACTGCACACCCGCCGTGAAATACTTTAACATGATTTGGTATTTTGAAATATTTAAGGCCAGCAATCGTTTATGTAGACTATACGTGAGCAGAGAACGTGCGACATCCGGAATTCTGGAAACCGTTTGCTTCAGCATGACCTACAAGACAGCGAACGGCAGGGAGGAATCCATAGCATTTGAGGAGACGATTCTAAAGGGCCATAGAGGTTGGCTTGTACATATTGACCTGCCTGTTGAGACAGCTCTGCTGGAACTCGCCATAACCTGCTCTCTTCGTAACATGGACTCATCTTCTTCAGAAAGTAAGTGAGGAACTTGCCTGTCTGTTGCAGTGCCAGCGAATCCGACAACAGAGACTGAATGACGTTACGTTCCCAAAAGGTTTGTTCACACTGATACCGGAGCGTTACGTAGCGTAAAAGTTTTAATCAATCCCAGAGTTCAATTCACTAATCACGTGATCCGTCAAACCAGTCACAGATCATGTCTACAGTCTCTTGGGCCAACGAGGAAACTTAAGGCTACTGTGTAGTAGCCCTATCGGGTTCGCTCACCTCAGTGTTAAGCTATGGAGAAATCACGATCACTAAATGTTCCCCGCCGCTAGGCATAAACGTGATATCACAGATAGCCATTCGCTGTAAGTAATACTGTATACGCGGCCGAGGGTCCGCCTGTTCGATGTTCTTTTCGGCCTTAGGAGCCGTGTCAAGGAGTATAGAGACTACCGACTGTTGGCCCCACCAGCCCCTTAACCTATGGAGAAAGTTCTAAAGATCGTCCCCCCAGCAATCCACTCAGCAGGGACCCATTGACTCGGGGGTGAACGACTTAATCACACACCACCAAGCCGGATTTTTTCCCTTTACAATTCAAAAACCCAATCTATCTATTTAACCAATTTGTAGTTGTAACCCCGCTTAAGTTCCACACCAGTTCTCTGTTGCTTTCTTTTTCCCCCTTTACTTATTTATTCATTTATTTATCTTTTCCATACCCTGCAAACTGATTGAGCTTTACAATTACAATTTACAATTACAATTTACAATGGCATTTACAATTACATTGCATTATAATTACATTTACAATTGCATCTTAAAACTAAAGTTATAAGAGTAAATGTAATTTTATTGAAATTGCACCTTAAATGTAAATTGTGAGTATATAATGTAAATCGTAATAACTGCCATTTTACATTAAAAAGGCAATTTTAATTACAATTACACTTTTCTTACATTTAACAATTGCATTGCAAATATACTACAATTTACAATTACAACTTACAATTGCATTTACACTTACATTGCATTATAATTACATTTACAATTGCATCTTAAAAGTAAAGTTACCATAAGAGTAAATGTAATTTTATTGAAATTGCACCTTAAATGTAAATTGTGAGTATATAATGTAAATCGTAATAACTGCCATTTTACATTAAAAATGCAGTTTTAATTACAATTTCACTTTTCTTACATTTAACAATTGCATTGCAAATATACTACAATTTACAATTACAACTTACAATTGCATTTACATTTATTTATCTTTTCCATACCCTGCAAACTGATTGAGCTTTACAATTACAATTTACAATTACAATTTACAATGGCATTTACAATTACATTGCATTATAATTACATTTACAATTGCATCTTAAAACTAAAGTTATAAGAGTAAATGTAATTTTATTGAAATTGCACCTTAAATGTAAATTGTGAGTATATAATGTAAATCGTAATAACTGCCATTTTACATTAAAAAGGCAATTTTAATTACAATTACACTTTTCTTACATTTAACAATTGCATTGCAAATATACTACAATTTACAATTACAACTTACAATTGCATTTACACTTACATTGCATTATAATTACATTTACAATTGCATCTTAAAAGTAAAGTTACTATAAGAGTAAATGTAATTTTATTGAAATTGCACCTTAAATGTAAATTGTGAGTATATAATGTAAATCGTAATAACTGCCATTTTACATTAAAAATGCAATTTTAATTACAATTACACTTTTCTTACATTTAACAATTGCATTGCAAATATACTACAATTTACAATTACAACTTACATTACACACTTGCAATTCTACATTTAAGATGTAATCTCAAATAATATTACTCTTACTATTACATTTAACAATTACATTACCAACATATTACGATTTACAATTTCAATTTACATTATATACTAACAATTTTACATTTTTGATGCAATTTCAGTTACAATTACACTTACAATTACCTTTACCATTACATTTCGAACATATTGCAATTTACAATTACAATTTACATTATATACTCACAATTTACATTTAAGGTGCAATTTCAATACAATTAATTACATTTACTCTTATAACTTTACTTTTAAGATGCAATTTCAAACACAATTACACTTACCTAATATAACAGAATTACACTTACTTAATATAACATAATTACACTTACTTAATATAACACAATTACACTTAATTAATTATTAATTGATAAGAGTTTAAAACACACTAAACTAGATATTTTCCCCGAATCAGTTAAATTAAAAAATATTATTTGCATTTTCTTAAACAAAAAATGCCCCAAGGTAAAAAATTTCTTTCTCTATTACGGTGTACAATTAAAATAAATCTTTCAATCCAAGTCAGCAATCCTTGAACACATTTTCTACTTAGGTTAACATTGAGGTGAGCGAATCCAATAGGGTTAGTACACAGCAGCCTTAACACAACGCTCCAGATGCAATGTGACCAGACCTTATGTGGGGAAAATGCATATTGTAAGAATTCGAGACTGAATCTTTACCTCCAGTCTATTTACCTCGGAATGGAATACTTTATGATTGGCTTCCTCTAAGAGAATGTGGGCAAAATTACCTGCTACTCATGTCTATGAGAAGTCCTACTGTTGCTTCTCTGCTTGATCGTCTACCAGAGGAAGATTTTCGCTTTTTCTGTGCTAATTCTCGAGCTAAATGTATACCTAAGCACAGTTTTCTCGGGAGGAGTGTTTTACTGCAATACAAAAAAAAAAAAAAAAAAAAAATTACAAAAATAAATTAATCAAAATCAAACTGAGTAATGTCAGTCACTGAATAAGGTTTGAATCAATTCATAATTTGATGCATGATATATGGTATGCCTTAATAATCTATATTAACTAAAGTATTTATAGATGCTTATACACCCTTATAACTCCTACTATTAAATATGCATAATAGAATATGCCTAATTACCCCAGTCAAAATAGACCCGATTTTGACGAATGGCTAAAAAAAATATGAAAGTTTTGAAATTTGGTGGAGATGTTTGTTAAGGCATGTTAATCAACATACTAAAAGTCCCCACCGATCAGACTTGAGCTTTCGCCGCCATCTTGGAAAATGTGTACACTTTTTTGGTTTTTTGGAAATAACTTTAAAAATATTGATTTTATAAAAAATAATTAAATACAAAAATTAAAAAGCATTAAATTATGAACAAAAATCATTCATAACATTTTTTATATGTCTAACAGGAACAAAGATAATTGACTTTGAAAAGAGCGCACTATCACACCTGGGACGCGCAAGCGCGGTTCCCCATCGCGGTGGGGGGAAATACCCGCGCATGTGCATACCATAATTAGCCAAATTAGTTTTACACTAAATGGGAAGGTTTTTTGTATTTTTTCAAACAACTAGGTAAATATTAACTTTACTTAAAAAAAGTTTATTTCAAAAATTAAAAAACATTAAATTATGTACAAAAACGATTTTATACATTTTTGTCGTAAACCTAACAGGAACGAATATATTGACTATAAAATGCGCGTTGATAATGGAGGTAGCTTCTACAAAAAACAATGCACAAAAAACATATATTAAATTTTTTTATAAGTCTAACACGAACAAAGATAATCGACTTTGGAAAGAGCGCACTATCACACCAGGGACGCGCATGCGTGGGTGCCCATCGCGATGGCTGGAAGACACGCGCATGTGCATACCGTAAGGCGCAAAATCGGTCTTACCCTAGTATTTTCCTAGTTAATAGTTAGTCACCGTTCCGTGTACGTCTGTGAACAATGGCTGATACGGAACTAGGTTTTATAAGTAAAAAATTAATGTCAAATGATGATTTCGTGAATGTAGGAGAATAGGGGATCGACGCTTAAAAGAGAGAGCTAGTGTCCAAAGAAAAGACAATAAGCATGAATAGTTGGAACATTTAAAATCTGTTTCGGTTCATTCGTTGTGTCGGAGAAATTACACGAGACCAGGAAGTATAAAAGTTGATTTAAAAAGAAATGCAGAAATCGCGTCAACATCCCAAAGTGAAGAGCGCGCGGTAAGTTTACGATCTTTTTTTACCTCAGTTCGATTTTCGAACAAAATGTTTCTTTTGTACGGCAGTGATAGACGAAGAATTCAAAGCAAGACAAAAGAAAAAACCAACTGACAGGTGAAGAACTATATACGCAGGTAGGAGTCTCGAAATTAAAAACAAAGTTCTTGAAGCTGCAGAGAATAGACATGACCAGTAGGGTGAGGAAGTTCAGTGTGGTATAATAAACGTTGCTGATTTAGTTGCAGTTGATGCGATTTATCACCAAGATTGCTTCATGACTTTTTTTCTACACACTGCTCCAATCAGAAAGAGAGGGCGGCCTTAGTCGGATTACGTCTCAGCAGCTGTAGACGAAATATCCTTCTTCCTTGATAATAATGACGACTGTCAATTATCACTACCCGATCTCAAATCTCAAATTACAGGGCTAGTTCCAGACGACATCACTTTGAGAAATAAGTTGAAACAAAAATACGGGGATGGCATTATTTTTACTTCAAACTAAAAAAAGTTACTGTCATATGTTTACGTAATACTGGAATGAAAGTCTTATCAGACTCTTGGTACGACAAAAGGATACGAAATGATCGTGAGGAGCGTCTACGAATAGTACAAACTGCTGCAGCCATAATAAAAGAAGATATCCAGACACCAGTTTATGACGCTCATTGCTACCCTCCAAGTGATAACTTTTTCAGAGATGTGAATAAGGGCATTCCAGAAAGCCTAAAATCTTTTTTGGAGCACTTGATTATTAAAAAAAAGACTGCTAAGGCGGAAAAAAAGTCACTTCAATAGCTCACGTCATTATATCAGCGCTAAGGTCAAGATCATTTATGTCTCCTCTGCTCAATGGTCTTGCTTTATTTTTGTACAAAAAGTTCTGTTCCAAGAATTTAATAACAATGCTCTCGAATTTGGGATTTTGTTCTTCTTACCATGAAGCCCAAACACTTGAGATGTCAGCCATAAATCACCCGCAACCCCAAATGCGCGAGGGATCATTCTGCCAATTCGTATTTGACAATGCAAATTTCAATGTGTCGACAATCGATGGCCTGAATACGTTTCATAGCATGGGAGGGCATTACTTGTTTTACTCCAGAGTCAGCAGTGGAACCCAGGACGAAGATAAAAAAAATTAACCGAACTTAATCCGCATCGACCGTAGGCAAAATGGGAATCATTCCTCTGGAAACTTTTGAAAATTTTCGAGGGCCTGGGTTAAAAACAATCACTATCGAAGATTTGATTGTCTTAAATCCTTTAGCGGAAGATTTACCACTGCCTAAGCCATCTGATATCTCCTGGATGTGTGCTAAGTGGTTAGGTCTTCCACAGATACCTGAATGGAAAGGATTTTTCCATTGTATAACCAGAAACCAGCCTTGTGAAAAGACCAAAGTAATAACCCTTCCTTTTGTTAATTCACTACCAAGCAAGTATGACACCATATTCACTGTGCTGAAATATGCTGCCCAGCAGTGTGTTAAAATGCACCAAAAGTCTTGCATACTCACGTTTGACCAACCACTGTATATTAAAGCTCCAGAGATAGTCGCAGCAACATCCAATCCATTATTATCAAGTTGTATTGTGAGGCTTGGTGGATTCCATCTTTTAATGTCATTCTTAGGCTGCATTGGGTACATAATGGCTGGAAGTGGGTTAAAAGAAATATTCACTTTGATTTATGCACCTACGTCAGTAGAAAAAATGTTGCCTGGCCATGCATATGCTAGGGCCGTCCGAGCTCATTTATTGACCCAAACAGCCTTAGCAAAAATAATTTTTGACTGCATGGACATATCGGATTTGGAATCTAAAAAAAATCTCCGTGAGTTGTTTCGAGATTTTGCTACTGAACCACCATCGCAAGAAACCTTAAACGCACACACTCAAATACGAGTGATCGAAATTAAAATGAGGAAGACCTTGGAGCACCTGAAAAAGAAAGGCCCAACTGCCTGTGGGGCTGGAAGCGTCAAGAGAAAATTATTGTGCCCATCACAACTATGGATGCAGTAGCTCTCGATTCAGTTTTAAACATGGTGTTTTGCAACTGTAAGACTGACTGTGGAGTAAGATGCGGATGTCGGAAAGCAGGCATCAACTGCACAACGGCCTGCAATAATTGCAATGGGGTATGTCAGAATGGCATCAGCCCTGTTGATGATGACGATCGAATGAAACAAGTTGATGAATGGGCCGATGCTAGGGGATCCATAGACGATCTATACATGCCTGACGAAGGGGAGAATCCCGTACCGAAAAAAACACGTAAATCCTGAATTTAAGCTTGAATAATTATTCGCAATGGAAATCTGATACTGAATACCCCCAAGTTTACTACATTCATGTATAAAATTAATAATGATTAATTATCTACATAGCCAAAAACATTAAAGTCTATTTTCTTGTGTTTAAAGCATGCCGAAATGTTGGAGAGGTTAGAAATTCAAAGAAGAGCGCCTGTAACGAGACTTTGAAGCTACCTCCATTATCAACTCGCATTTTATAGTCAATACCTTCGTTCCTGTTAGGTTTACGATAAAAATGTATAAAATCGTTTTTGTACATAATTTAAAGTTTTTTAATTTTTGAAATAAACTTTTTTTACGTAAAGTTAATATTTCCCTAGTTATTTGAAAAAATACAAAAAACCTTCCCATTTAGTGTAAAACTAATTTGGCTAATTATGGTATGCACATGCACGGGTATTTCCCCCCCACCGCGATGGGGAACCGCGCTTGCGCGTCCCAGGTGTGATAGTACGCTCTTTTGAAAGTCAATTATCTTTGTTCCTGTTAGACATCTAAAAAAATGTTATGAATGATTTTTGTTCATAATTTAATGTTCTTTAATTTTTGCATTTAATTATTTTTTATAAAATCAATATTTTTTAAGTTATTTCCAAAAAACCAAAAAAGTGTACACATTTTCCAAGATGGCGGCGAAAGCTCAAGTCTGATCGGTGGGGACTTTTAGTATATTCATTAGCATGTCTAAACAAACTTCTCCACAAATTTTCAAAACTTTCATATTTTTTTTAGCCATAAAACCTATTTTGACTGGGCTAAATAACATACCTTTATAGTATTGTTTAATGTGTTCGTTTTTATTACAGCTTTAAACCATGCTGAATGTGAGAGCACCAACAATTTGTAAGCAGTGGCACCATATATATATATATATATATATACACACACACAGACACACACACATTTATATATATATATATATATATATATATATATATACATACACA
>OU015490.1:35874248-35971748 GCA_907164885.2 Dolomedes plantarius | reverse complement strand
TTGAATCTATTCCTCGTCGTGTGGCAGCCGTTATAAAGGCCAGAGGAGGCCCAACTCGTTACTACTCGTAGGTATCCCTAATTCAGTGGCACTTCAGGGTACAAGATGCGACTGCAAGTCCATTCTAAAATTCATATCTACAGTTAATACCATCTGGGGGATTGCATTTGATTATAAACACTTTTGACATGGTAGAATTTAGAAAAATGGATAAATTAGAAGGTGAAATCTTAATTTTTAAAAATTCAGCTGTACATTACATTTATGAGTGGGAGTGTTTGTTTGTGTGTAATTAAATGATACAGAAAGACATAAAATGAATACCTCGCAACAGATGATAATCTATGTAGATACCTAATTCGAAATTTTATGAATTATTTTCCTTCTATACGAATAATTACAAATTTATAGACTAATTTATTCTCTTAAGGATTTTATTCCTTTTAGCTTTACATAAACACCTAAAAACAGATTGAAATATGTAATGATAATAAGGTAGAGGACAAAATCAAATCGAATTAATATTTATGCAGATTGGGGAGGTTTTTAAGGCTTTTGAGAATTTTTATAGCATTTTTAGAGTGAGTAGAAATATTTCTAATCCAATATTAAAGACATAATTGGAAGTTTCTTTATTTTACAAATTAATATTTTTGTTCTGAGTTGTTATTTTAGCTATATTAAAGTTTAAATGATCTATCTAATTTGGGCAAAAAAAATTACGTTTAAAAAATTCCATTCAAACACTTTCAGACTAAGCATTTTGCAAAAATTCTTTAAAAATGCAGACTAATGAACTGAAAAAATTAAAGATAAAAGATCTATTTTACATGCAAGCATTTAATAATGGTTGTGGAGTAGGATTTATAAGTTTTAAGGATAACATTTTTAATGCTCAATAGATAAAAGAAGAACTGTTTTGCTTCATTTTAATTCAACACAAACAATGGTATCTTAATACGTTTTATAATTTTAAAAAACTTTATATATATATATATATATATATATATATATATATATATATATATATATATATATATATATATATATATATATATATATATATATATATATATACATATATATATATATATATATATATATATATATATATACATATATACATATATATATATATATATATATATATATATATATACATATATACATATATATATACATATATACATATATATATATATATATACATATATACATATATATATACATATATACATATATATATATATATATATATAATATTTATATACAAAATTATTATTATTTACTTATATTTATGTAGGTAAACTTACTCTTTATTCTCGGAAGCGGGATATAGTACCCAATTTCAAACGTGGGTTGCCCGACTCACCAATAGCGAACTCCCGTGTGCAGTGTATTACAACCCGGCAAAGTGAGTTCACCGACCAACTTTTTTTTCTCCGTGTACTCACTAAGCCTCAGTGAAGTTTATATTATAAATAAGGCATGTTTTCAAGTATCTGCTTACTCGTGACCTAATCTGGACTACTTCAGATAAATCTCGTGAGAAAATGCACAGGAAGGGCCATGTGATTGATTCGAACCAATTAAAGAACCCCAAACTCTGGTGGTGAAACAGGGTTCATTATATATGTGACCTCTAAAAGTTCAGAAATCTGTTAATGTGCACATTACCTAGCTAATCTGCAAATTAACTGATTTGCTCCGTTAATGTGGAGAAAATTGTTTCCTTTTTCACAGTACCTAGGTAATCTGCAAATTACCTAGATAACCTGCACAATAGCGCCCTTAACACGTACGTTTTTTCCCGCTTGAAACCACGATCCCGCGCGATTGAGTGCACGTGTGAAGGTGTCGGAGAGGAAGGGAAAGCTGCTTTAGAGCATACTGCAAGTTTTCCATCGCGCAATCCCGTACGCTCCAAGCACTCGCGAAAGAACGTAAGTGTAAAGGGCGCTATTACCTACTAGGCACTCGTTAAAGTGAAAATAAGATCTTTGCTGGAACAAGAGCGACGTTTCTGTACGCTTAAATTAACATAATGTTATTTTTTTATTTTTCGATATCTAAAGAATCAAGTTAATACAATCAATCAGTCAACAAATTAGTTGATAGAATCAATCATCAATCAGTTAAAAAAACTATAATACAAAGAATCAAACGGTTTAAAATATTATTACAATTGAGGAAATGAATTTGCAAAACATGTGATAAAATTATGATCACTTATTAGTGCAATCTAAAGATCGATAACACTTTGAATAACATAGCAACTGGTTTTTGAAACAAGCACACTTATTTGTCGTACATTTAGATTTGCAGTCACATTTACTGAAACCCTGCCGAATACCAAGAGATTCTTTTAGTGCTGTTTGACGTAAAGATATTTCTAAAGCAGGGACATCTTTTTCGTTAAAAATCTCTCTTTGCAAACCCTGAATTCAGATCTTGCATACGATTGTTTTAAAATACCCGTTTTAGTACCAAGTTTATAAAAGCCATCTTCTGTTTTACTAAGAACCACAGCTAAAATCGAGCGGGCATCAGTTTTTGCTCTGTCTGCTTCGGGTACTTTAATTCTCACAGTGACACCCTCATCGACGCAATTATGAGCAGCCGACGAAAATTATGAGAAATAAACACAACCGGCTAAGACAAGACGCTGCCTAAACCAAGTTAAAATTGGAGGGAGAGAGAGAAGGAGTAGAGTGAAGCAAACTTTTGAACTTTAACGATACGGAAGCCGTTAATGTGCACATTACCTAGGTAAAATGCTGAAAACTCTTGATTCCGCACTTTCACGGAGCAAATCAGTTAATCTGCAGATTAGCTAGGTAATGTGCACATCAACGGCTTTCGAGCTTTAGTGGTAACATATATATACGGTTGGATGAAAGACATCTCGGCCTTTTTTTTGAACTTGTGGCCTTTCTTTAGTCGGCCTTTTTTTTTGAACTTTTTTTTGACAGGCCACGCTCTGCCCTAACTTTGTGTTGTCCTGCAATCGCGAGTCTTTCTCTTCCCCTCTCCCGCCAAAGACCGATGGCCACTTCTGTAATTCTGTCTTGATGCGGAAACCGAAAACAAGTTCGCGCTCTTACTTCATTGTGTTTGCTCATTATATATATATATATATATATATATATATATATATATATATATATATATATATATATATATATATATATATATATATATATATATATATATTATATACACACACACACTATCTACCAATAAGTATTTGGACACCTATGATAGAAAAGAAAGACAAAATTTATTCATATTCAATAGTTGGTAGAGCCTCCACGAGAGGCAATTACAGCCTCATCCCTCCGGGGCATGCTTTCCACAAGTATGACAGCTAGTGGTACTTTTTCCACTCGGTTTGGAGAAGACATGTAAGTTCCTTCACCGATGTTGGACTGTTGCTGCACCCCTTAATTTCGCGATCCAATTCGTCCCAGAGGTTCTCGATAGGGTTCAGGTCTGGGCTCCGGGAAGGCCAGTCCATTCAGTTAACCCCATTGTCACCATATCAATCCATGGTGGACCTCGCAACATGACAGATGGCGTTGTCGTTTTGGAAGTAACAGGGGTCCAACCCGTAAAACTGCCACAACGTAGGAAGCATACTCTCATCCGAAATAATGCAGTAGGCGTCGGTGCTGAGCTTACCATGAATTGGGACCAAGGGTCCCAGTCCATACCAGGAGAAACACCCCCAGACCATAATTCCACCTCCGCCGAACTATAGGCACAATGCATTCTGGCAGGAAGCGTTCTCCAGGTAGATGCCAGACCCAGTCCCTGCCATCCGAACGGTAGAGGGTGAACCTTGATTCGTTGCTCCTAAGAACCCCTTTCCACTGATCTACGATCCACTTTCGACGTGCCTTGCACCACATTAACCGAGCAACGTGGTTGGACTTTGTGATCAAAGGCTTATGGGCGACAGCACGACCATGAAAACCAAGCAGATGTGTTTCCTTACGGATGGTAATCATAGAAACAACACTCCCGGATGCCTGTTCAAATTCCTGGAGTATGTGGGCCATCGGCTAGGCGAGGTTCTTCCGAATTTCTCTGGACAGTGTCCGTCGGTCTCTGTCTCCCAGTTTCGAGGGTTTGCCGACTCGGGGCGCATTCCGGCAATCACCGCTCACCTTCCACTTCTGAATCACATAGGCCACTGTTGATTTTGGGCAATTCTGCTCGTTAGATATGTCCCTTAAGGATTGGCCATTTCCGTGATACCCGACGATTACACCTTTCTCGAAATCAGATAACTTTGCACTTCGTGGCATCTTGCATCCGGCTAATGCCAATGTTGTTTCCTACACGGTATATAACGGTGGAGGGCGTGACGTATATCAGGACCGTAGATATCGTCATTTGCATGGGTGTCCAAATACTTATTGGTATATATATATATATATATATATATATATATATATATATATATATATATATATATATATATATATATATATATATACATATATATACACAGGGTGTTTGGTATTGAATGGGACAAAAAGTAAGCATACCTGTGAACGCTGTAATTACTTTATTTTGATAAATAAAATTTACAGTGAAACTATAGTTATCCAAGTTTCTATAGATGTTCTATATGTGCCACTCCGGTCACAAGACAAATATCTAAGCGGTATTCCAGTTCCTGCCACAATCGTGATAGAATGTCTTTTGTTGATGATTCGAGCACTTCAGTTATCCGCTGCTTCAGTTGCTGTACGTCCTTGGGAAATGGAGGCACTAGCACTTTATCTTTAACAAAACTCCACAGGAAAAAAAGTCATAAGGGGTTAGATCTGGGGATCTCGGTGGCCAACAAAGCAATGGCATTTCGTTTGACCCAGCACAGCCAATCCAGCAATGAGGTAGACTATCGTTCCGGTACTGACATACGTTTTTATGACAATGTGGTGGAGCACCATCTGGCTGCAGAATGAATCCGCGAACCGCTTCTTCCAACAGAGGGAACGATAAACGAAGATGTTTTGGCGTATTACAAAACACAGTACGATTTCTCCTGCATGGATGGCTCCATTTCGATTAACAGAGCCTCTAGCGGTGATTTCGTAACCGAAAGATTTTTCGCTGCTGCCAGAAAAAACTTGTATAATTGTAGTTTCAGAATTAGTTTGTTTCGGATAAATAAATCAATTACAGAATTTGTACTATGCTATTCCTTTTGTCCATATATATATATATATATATATATATATATATATATATATATATATATATATATATATATATATATATATATATATATATATGAAACAATAACCTTTCATTTTCATTAAATAAAACGCCTATTCAAAATTCTTTTATCTTATCTCAACAGGGTATCACCCCTTAATTCAAAATTTGACCTAGAAATAAATTAAGTAATCTATTATATTTCCCCCTAAATCCACTCGCGGATAGGAACTTACATAACGTCGAATGTTCCACGACATTCGAAAAACATCACCTCATATGACGTGTTGAGGTCAGGTTTCATGATCTGACCAATCAGAAGTTTAATGTACTCGTACTTGGGCGAGAGATTTAGCCTTTTCTGTGTCTTTTGTGTGTCTGCCACGGTGTTGTCAAGATGTAAATTTTAATGAGCTGCGTCCCCATTGTCTTGGGATGATCCAGCAAGCTCTGGCCATACAATTGTCTGTTTGTATTATGAAAGTTTGCAACGCGTCCAAATGTCTTCATCACAGTTGTATGCAGTATATTCCGACACCGTGAAGTTCCAAATAAAATCCATATTAAAACTGTGACTGATTCCTTCTCACCCTGGATTTTTCTAAAACTGCCTTCCTGCATTCGACGACTACTAGAGTTATGATTACGATGCTCAGACTCTTCGATATTTCCTACCTGATGGATACGGCTACCTAAGTTCATCTTCCTTTGTAAACATTATATATATATATATATATATATATATATATATATATATATATATATATATATATATATATATATATATATATATATGTATATGTATGTATATGTATGTATATATATATATATATATATATATATGTATATATATATATATATATATATATATATATATATATATATATATATATATATATATATATATATATATATATATATATATATATATATATATATATATATATATATATATATGTATATATATATATATATATATATATATATATATATATATATATATATATATATATATATATATATATATATATATATATATATATATATATATATATATATATATATATATATATATATCGAATATATATATATATATATATATATATATATATATATATATATATATATATATATATATATATATATATACACTCAAGAGCCAAAACATTATGACCACCCGTACATTTTGCAATGAATTCGCCTGGATGACGTGGAAGGCATGTGATCAGCTGGAAGTGGTATTTAACTGCTGCTGGAGAGTCTGAAGAATCATTCTTTCACTTACTTCTGTGTGTGATGGGAAAGGCTGGGGATCTAAGCCAAAGGTGGGCCAACTCGTTATTGACAGGTGGTCATAATGTTTTGGCTCTTGAGTGTATATATATATATATATATATATATATATATATATATATATATATATATATATATATATATATATATATATATATATATATATATATATATATATATATATATATATATATATATACCAACATTTACAAAATTTTTATACTTAAATTCTCTTTCTTACAGGTGTATCCCGTGAAACACAAACAGATGTGGTGTCGTGTACAAACTGCTTGAACAATGAGCAAGTGAATCCTGTCGCTATTGGTAATGTTTCTGATTTATGTTCGATCAGTAAAAAAATATTTGTTTTATTTTATTTTAGAACTGCTAGTGATTTTATATATATATATACTTATCTAGGCGATCTGCCTGTCTTCTCGTTTTTCATTTTGCAGATATCTCCATTTTGTCGGAGCAATTCGAGGATTTGCTGATGTCCGGGGACGATCATGACTTCCTCATCAAAGTCAAAGACAAGCAGTTCAGGGCCCACAAATGCGTTCTCCGTGCCCGCTCGCCCGTCTTCGCTGCAATGTTCAGGAGCCAAATGACGGAGAGTGCGGACGCCTCAGTCACAATAGACGACTGCGAACCCGAAGCTTTTGGCGAATTTCTCCGCTACCTCTACACCGGGAAGGTGGACATCTCTTCGGCCAGCCGCGCTCTAGGTCTCTACTACGCCGGCGACAAATACGACTTCCCGAGGCTGAAAGGAATTTGCGTCGAGTTCCTGATGAATTCGCTCACGGCCTCATCGATATCTGACGTCATCACTTTGGCTGCCAGGCACGACGAGGATGCGTTGCTGCAACAAGCCCTCGTCTATTTGGCGAAAAATCTGGAGGAAGTCATGATCACCATCGAATGGCAGCGTTTCGTCCTGGCCAATCCTATTCAAGGCAATGAAATGTGTATAAGAGCTTTGCAGTCCCTGAAGAAATGCTAAGTGCTGATATTTTCATAACTTGCCATCAGAAATGAGTGAGCTTCGTAGCTTGATCGCATAATGGGCACGTTCAATCCGTATACCGGGAAGTCCTTTTTAGGGGCCAGTGGAGGAGGAAGGTACGATCCCCCCCCCCCCAGATGTCACCCCTTAGGGCCTCTATCAAAATTGAGGTGGTACTCCGACTCTTGTGGTGCCATTATAAACCGCACTCTTCAGCACGCAAGCCTATATGGACCTGGTCTGGACTGCATTCCGGCCATGGTGGGGGGGGGGGGCATAAACAGCAACAACTACAACAACAACAACATAAATTAGTGAAATGTTGATCAAGTTTCTGCCCTGCGTTGGGTATGTGTTACATCTAATGATCTTTTGTCTATCCTGAACTGAGAGCTGTTGTTCAAATTTGGATCGTCCGTTTCGAAGCAACATATCGTTAAGCTAACTGGAGTTCACGTCTAAATCGTGATGCATGTGGGGATGTGGCCTTTTTCTGTTTACTTATAAAAGGTGCGGCCATTAATTTCCAGGACTGATCTAATAATTCCAGAAAATACATTCCCATTTGATATGTTTCGAAGTAACTCCCATCTTCCGTAATGCACTTCTGTGCTCGGCTGAATAAGTTTCGGAAATAACTTTTAAAGTCCTCTTTCGGAATGCTCTTTAATGCGGACGTCACCGTTTTCTTGATGGCCTCGACATCCTCAAATCTTGTCCCCTTTAAATCTTTCAGTTTTGGAAACAAGAAAAAGTCTTCCGGTGCTAAGTTTGGAGAGTATGGGGGATGCTGCGTCTCCACGACCTCATGCTGGGCCAATTTGCAGAAGGGAACAAGATTTGAGAATGTCGAAGCCATCAAGAAAACGGTGACATCCACATTAACAAGTAATATATAAAATTTTTTTTTAAAAGTTAATTCCTACTTAGGTCAACAAAGAAAAATTTGAGTGTGAACTAATAGTAGGAATTGAAAAAAAGGATTGCCTGCCAGAACCTTGCCTACTGTGCGAGATTAGGAGGAGGGGGGGGGGAAAGAGAGAGAAAAAGTGTGTCAGGTTGGGGATTCTATCTCGCAACCTACAGGACGGGAGAAGCCCGCGATACCTCAGTGCTACCATTTACACAGTAACAAGAAGGAAATTACTACTCAAGAGCAAGAGACGCTCTAGTTCTAAAACTAAAATTGATTAATTAAATTTAATTAATGAATTAATATTTGAAAAAACTCTATAAACATCAAGTGTCATCCACTACAAGTTTAAAAAAATGTATTTGAACTTGAGTGGATGAATAAAAAGTACTTTTATTAACGATTGAAAATTTGAACAAGATATATATAGAGAGGGTGTGAACTAATAGTAGGAATTGAAAAAGCATTCCTAAAAAGGACTTTAAAAGTTGTTTCCGAAACTTATACAGCCGAGCACAGAAGTGCATTACGGCAGGTGGGAGTTACTTCGAAACACATTAAATGGGTATGTATTTCATGTAATATTTTCTGGAGTTATTAGATCAGTCCTGGAAATTAATGGCCGCCGCTTGTATCTTGAATAGTTTATAATTTTCATCATATGTGCCAAGTATTTTGCAAAATGTAACAGACACCGATAAAACGTACCAGTGCTTTGAAAAGTTCCTATTTAACAAAGGAAGTTCTGTTATTTTACAATGTAATTTAAATAAAATCTTTCTGAAACATGGATCGTGAGATGAAAACTGCAGTTTCAATGCAGCTGACTCATTTTGTTTTTGTATGCCGAAAAAAGTCTGCCATTTAATTTTATTTGAAACTTGAACTTTAAAACTTCGTGAAGATGTTTTCACTCTTTTATATAATTTTTGATTTTGATAAATCTTTTGTTACAGATATTTTAAATCTGTCGTAATAGGAAATAAAATGATTTTGAATATCCCTAAATCGAAATTATTTTGCTCGTATTCTGAAGCAAAAATCTGAAGTACAGTAAAACCTCGTTTATCTGGACTAACTGGGACCGTAGGCAATCCGGACAATTGAAAATACGCATAATCCGGGTAATATGGATAATAAGCAAAACAAAATACTTAACTAAGTAGACCGTTTATTGCGATAAAATACTATGTTTTGTAACAAAATTACATAGTATTGTTTTCAAGACATTAAAAAAATATAAAAATAACTTTTCACGTCATTTCTTAACAAAGAACTGGCAAGTCTAGTAAAGCTTTCTTAATCTCAACAAAAAGTATCTTATTAACATAATTTATTGTATAGTCTATGCAGGAGCTGTACATTGAATCAAACTAAAAAGCGAATATTTTGCATACTTGTAGTTACGTTCTTGCTATCATAGTTAAAAATTATTTTCTAATGTGAGCATTAAATAAAAATAATGTCTACAATATTATGTACCTCGTTGATCCAGAGCTCAAGATCAACGAGGGCCGGATAAACGAGGTTTTACTTTACCATATTTTTTGGACCATAAGATGCGCATTTTTACATAAAGAAAAAGTGCACTTATGGAGTGCGTCTTCTGGTCCAAAGATAACATTAAATTTAAAGAATATTTTATAATATATATTATATATATTTATTACATACATAATTTTTCTTTATTAAGAAAAAAATTGGAAATATCTTCATATACTAACAAAATACAAAATATTCTTTTCTAAAAATCCTCCCATAAATTTGAGGTGTGTCTCATGCTCCAGAATATACGGTATTTTAAGATTAGCTAACTGTCGTCATGGTTATAAATCAACTAGAGTCGTGGTGCCATTATGATTCTTAGAGTTCTTTAGAAACATGTTAATATACTGTGAATAGAACTTATTATTTACAAACGCATTTGAATTTTTAACGCAGGATTACGTTCCTCCATAACGGTCCTTCGGAAAGCAAAATTTCAGACGCTAAAACCATCTGTCAATCCGTCCTCGCGAGTTATAACTTTGGCAGCGTGCCAAACCCAGTCTGCATCGCTTCGACAAGCAGAAAAGGACCAAAATGCGTTAAAATTTTGACACACACACACACACACACACACACATATATATATATATATTATATAGATGTAGATAGATAGATAGATATAGATACATATATACATAAAACATACAAACATACACACATACTAAAGAGGTAAGCAACTACAAGTTAATGGATTAGTGTTTGTTTTTCGCATGTCCGAGGTCATTCTGGCATTTTAGGGAATGAAAGAGCCGATTGGCTTGCAAAGCAAGCTACAAAGCTAAACATCATTGATACTGTGAGCATCCCCAAATCTCACATTCGCAGTGAGAATCACAAAAAGACCATTCTCTTATGGAATGAGCTGTACCAGAATTCATCAACTGCCTCTTTCACTAAACTATTTTTCCTCACAATTTCGCGAAGACTGAATAACAAGCATTTCTTCAGTGATTTTCACTTAACAAAATTTCTCACTGGCCACGGCAATTTGAGTTGCTATCTTAAGAAATTTGGATTATCGGGCACTGATCTGTGCTATTGTAGCATGGGCGGAGTTCAAAATGTTGAACACTTGCTTTTTGACTGCTCCAAGCTTACTGAAGGGAGAAGGGATTTTATTGTGGAATTAGATTCCTGTAACATTAAGTTTCCTCCTCCTATTCATGTTTTGGTCGACCACAAAATGGCTTTTTTCTCATTCTGTAAATTTATTGCCTTTGCTGCTTCAGTTTTTAATTAGTCTTGTTTGTTTGTTTTTTGGCTTTGTTTTTTATCTGTTGTTTCTACTTACCTTTGTAAGCCTTGTGCTGCACTTTGTGGTGCACAAGAACTGCCTTATTAATAAATAAATAAAAAAAACCCGACAAGTTAATAACCCGCGGTAGTTTCGTTAAAAGAGACTACCTGAATTTTGTTTTAAATTCTTATGTGTTTGTAATCCGGACACCTATTCCTGATCACCTATTCCTGATATATGATCAGGACACCTATTCCTGATTGGAACTTACACCAAAAGGTTTTTGTAGTTTTTTTTAAAATTAAAATCAACTGCGTAAGAATTTCTTCTTCGGGGTAGTGCAAAAGTTTGTTAAATTGACTTATGCACTCTAAAGATTTGTAGAACACTTCCCGCGTGTTTGCCAAGTTTATATTCTTCGATATCGATAGGTCATTGGGACCGCTGGAGGCCGATTTTGGACGTTGGTGATTATTGCTAAATATATATATATTATCATAAACTGGGTAATTCGACTTCCATGCCCAATCTATTCTGCCTATCGAACTGTAGCAATCATAAACGTTCTGCAGTCGAAAAAATAGCAAAGGTGCTAGATGAAAGTTCCTCGATGATACCCTTCAGTCCATCGGTGCTTGAATAATAGCAGACTTAAGACCGGATCGTTGCTGGGGCGTAGTGGTGTAGGCTGTACGCAAATAAAAACCCCAGGAATTCACTGTCAACTCGTGGGTTGAGTACACATATATAAGAACTCATAAACTAAACATGGAACCAAGGTTTTGTTACAAAAAAAAACTATTTATTCTTTTCAGCAATCATTTAAATATCTCTTGAGTACAAATTAGAAAAATATACTATGCACAACAAATCGATGGTGAACTCAAGTCAACTAGAGCTCAAAAATATAGTGACCGTTCAGGTCAAAAAACAGAAGCATATCTGAAGTAAATTGCAAGTTCAACATATAAAAAATGAAGCCCCCCAAACAGATTTGGCAGTGCCAATCTGATGGGGTGCTTAATCGCTAAAATCAAGAGACCGCTATCTTTTTTTTTATTATGTCGAGGAATTAGTCGGAAAGACCTTTTCCCTGCGTGCTGCCCAATACAAACTAGCCTTAGAATAATAGTTGTCAAGAAGTAAAACGTTAGAACTAATGTTGGCTAAAGAAGCGCAAACTGTCAAATGTCTAAAATCCATAGTCTCTCCATTTAAAAACAAAGGACAGTCAGGAGTATTCCTCACACCGATTCGGTGGAGGTGTTCTTGTAAATAGTCATGTCCATTAAGAGTTCTAAAATTTGTAGCAAAGGTTTGTCTGGGGAGATTCATTGGAACTGGATTCCCTAAAAGAATTTCCCATCGCTTTCCCTTAGTGTCTTCGTTTCGAGTTTCACATACATAGTTCTTTGTTGCTCTTGTAATTGCGGAAAAAGCATGGCTGCAAGTTAAATTGATAGTAGGATGTGGCAGGCTGCAGTCATATTTAGCTAGAGAGTCTGCTCTTTCATTACCTGGAATATCACAGTGACTGGGTATCCACAGAAATGCAATTGTCCAACCAGCACTGCTAAGCAGGTTTATTTTTTGTTTTGTCTCCTCTACCCTTCTTGAATCCGTATTAATAAGAACCGCTATCTGTATAAAAAAAATGTCTCTCTCAATATCTTTTTTCTTAAAATCTCTGGCAGGAGAGCGCAAGAGAAGCTAGGGTTGCAATAATCTAAAGTATCGCCAAGGCGGGGAACGCAGGACAGTATGTTGCTACAGAGAGTACGGAAGGGTACGGGGAGCTTCCGAAGAACCACGCATAGACCGAACAGCCGATAAGAGGAAAACGGCGATTCACCACCAAAAAATATAGCCCTATACTTTCGACAAGTAAGAGTGAAGGAGCGTGCTGGCTGCATAATTGGATCTCATTGGCCTAGCCAAAGCTGACGTAAAAAGGCGCGTAACCTGATTGGACGATACTCCCTCACATGAGAGGAGAAGTTTAAGTTTTCCCACGGCCCGCTCTGACGTCATAAACAAAACGCGCCGACTTGATCTTATCGGGGTAAGGAGTCACTATGTCTAATACTGCAGTCACACACATCTGTACTGCACAGTATTCTGTGGGGAAACGAGTGATTTATGGGGACCGCTCCGAAGAGCGGCTCTGTAGCGATCCCTCTCCAAGGCGGTTTTTCCACAGATGATCAAAGGGAATGGTCGGGTAGGGTCGATTAGTCACGGTCCTGGAGCGTGACGAATCGACCCCAAATGTGTCAACAAGTGTCGGGAGGGGAGTACGTACTACAGATGTGTGTGACTGCAGCATTAACTCATAGTGCAGGACGGCAATTTAAGAAGCAATTAGCGCGACCCATGGAGGGAAAATATCCGGTCCTTTTTAAAAGGTCGGTAAATAGTACTAAGAATCCAATTATATTGATAAAAGAAACTGCAGTTCCAAGGAAACGAAACTAATTTTTAAGAGGGTTCCCGGAAAAAATCCCGCTAAAGCCATTTACAGATGCTATCAATAGAAAACGAAATGGTGCAGGGTATATCTTTAGAGACCTCCCACGTGTTGGGGAACATCTAAAAATTAAGATATTCTATTTAACCAGCTAAAATGCTTATAGGTAAAGATGCAGAGGTTAACATTAAGGAATTAGAGCGATTAAATTATTTCAATTTAATAATTACCAGCATTTAACGTAAGTATTATTAACAAGAAAACTATAACGAAAATCCTCGTTATAATTAATATATATATATATATATATATATACAGGGCCCGATTTAGAAAATTCTTGACTATAGGCACAACTCAGGATGGGGGCTCCCTAACACTGATGTGGGCGTAACATTTCCAAAATTGACACACACAAAAAAATAATCACGAATCATTATGAATGCACCATTTTTCCAAGAATTGGCTATTTGAAGCGTAGAAGCCTAGAACATTATCAAATAACAAAAAGCAATACAACATATTTACTTCATCATTAAAACACCAATACAATGCAACCAGAAAAACTTATTAATCCCTTATATACACTATAACATACATATGATGAATTATACATATAACTATACATATGATGAACCTATCAATAAAATTTGAAAGGATATATAAAAAAATTACTATTAAAAAAGGTAAAATAAAATTGAATCTGGAATTTTTTCTTTTAAAATAAAAATTTTGGGGTCCCCCAACATTCGGGGCCCCCTAGGCCCGGGCCTACTGGACCTAATAGAAAATCAGGGCCTGTATATATATATATATATATATATATATATATATAATAAAGTAGTCAGTATATAGTGCTGAATATCCTTTATCTTCCTTTATACAAAAAGGTGACAACAACAAAAAGGTGAATATCTAACTACAAGTGCCTCCGCATTAGATTAATACATATATATACATGTATATCTATCTATCTATCTATATATGTATATATATATATATATATATATATTATTTATTTATATATGTGTGTGTGTGTGTGTGAACTGCATAACTAATCATTCCCCCTGACAGACTGACCTGTCATAAGTCATTACTATCTTATGACATGTCAACATTAGAATGTTACTTAATGCTCGAATATGCTTAAGGACCAATTAAACTCCAGAAGTAAGCTAACTAATCAGTGCTGAACGAAAAATAATATCAGTATTTTGGCGATTGAAGAACTACCTAGACACAAGATTAAGTTATAGACTTCTGTATGTATGACCAACACTACACTAGAAATAAATCATTATTGTATAAATTTTAATCACAATTTTAAGTGACAGAATAAAGGAAGATAAAGGATTATGAATTGTAATTTGAAATGCTCAGCAGCGGATCGTAAAAATCTAGACTTCTATACTTCTCTTGTATTATTGTTTTGTGTGTCAAAATAACCTGTATTTTTTTTTTTGTATCTAAAAAGGCACATGCCCGCATTCCTAGACTATTGCATTGCCGCTAAACGTTAGTGGCTATTGTCCTTATCAGTGCTTAACGGACAAAGCGATTTTCCGTTATTTGTATCGATTTTCTTAGAATTTCAGAAAAACCAGTCTTTACTACAGATTCTAGGGAGCTGCGTCAGTTATGCCTGCAGTGCAGACAAGTTAATGTGATATAGTTTTTCTTCCTTAGTATGTGATGTGAAAGTGTAAAAATTCAGGATGTCTACGCGTGGAAAGTACAAAACGCTAATTTTGGAGACAAAGGTAGAAATTTTAAAGAGAGTAGAGAATGGTGAATGCAAAACAAAGTTAGCAGCTGACTATGGAATTTAAAAAAAATCTTGTCAACTTATTTGAAAAACAAGGAGTTAATTTTAGATTCATGGGAAAAATCAAAATTTGCTAGAGGAAGGAAACGCATGAGAAATGCATCCCAAGAATATCTAGAAAAAGCTCTACTGCTATGGTTCCAGGATGTTAGACCTCGAAACTTTTCGATAAATGGACCCCTAGTGCTGACGAAGTCTGATGAATTGGCAAGTCGAATGGGTATTGAAGATTTTAAATGCAGTGATGGATGGCGTTCTCGATTTAAGTCAAGGCACAATATTTCTTATCAAACTGTATGTGGCCAAAGCTCTGATGTAAACGAAGACGTATGCACTAATTTCGGTAGGAAACTGTCAGGGCTTTTCTCTACTTACCTGCCGAAAGATATTTTTAATTCGGCCATAAGGGACAAAGCCATAATGAACTCTATTAAAACTCTGAAAGCATTTATTCAGATGGAACCTTCCTCTGAAAATGAATTGTAATGTTTACTTCAAATCGAGAAGTTGGCTGAACAATGTAGGCATCATAAACCAAACCAAACATCCACTTTACAGTTTTTCCCCAAAGTGTAATTCATATTTTTAATTAAAGTTTACTTTCTACTGCATATCTTCTGCTTCATTTTATGATTAAGGCAAGTCTGTATTGCTTTTTAATATGTTAATTTTAGATAACATAGTATAATATATTTTCTGGGGTTATACAAACTAGGAGATTTTTCTTCTTCAGTGATAAACTTTTAAAGTTATATATTTTCTCTTAACATCGAATAATTCGAACTTCGGATAATTCAAACTTTTTTCCAAGAACCTTTGAGTTCGAATTAACGAGAGTCCACTGTATATACATACAGTGGAATATTAAATATCTTATTAATATTAATAATAAATGTATATATAAATGTATAATAAATGTATATATATATATAATAAATGTATATATTTTTTATTGTATTTTAGGAAATACACACACAAAGTAGGATACCTATTTAAATAACAATGTGCATTCACCGTTATTATCTATCAGCGAATACTTTTAAATTCGGTGTAATTGGCCTTGATAAAAATATAATATTTATTACTCAAAAATATAGTTATTAAAATATGGTTTTTTGTTCATTTCGGTTAAGCAGGACACATAAATGAACATTTTATGTATCATTGACATTCTCATTTCTAAAAATAAAACTCCGAAACAACATTTCTGCAAAAGCAGTATATATGAGCAGTAGCAACGTGAAAATATAACATATAAATATATTATATAAAATATATTTTAAAAGTAATGATTGCCTATCCTTATCCCGGTATATATTTTTTATTTTATTTTATTTATTTACTTTTTTTTTGTAAAAGTCAGCCAATCTAGAACATGCGCCGGCTTCGGAATACAGAGGCTGTTCACACCTTTTTTAGACGATGTATATTGTATTCACAAAACTAAATTACATAAAGTTCTTGTGTTTTAAATGTTCTATTTGACATCCCTTATTCTGAACTATCTTTCGACACCGCAATTTCCAGGAAAATAATGCCTTTTGAAGTGTCAGAAAAGGTATTCTATCCCCTTCCTCCTGAACAGCTTTCCAGAGCCCTGTAAGGGTTTTGGGACGACGTTTGGATAATGCAGATTTTAAAAGTCCGAAAACACAAAAATCCATAGGTGATACATCGGGATTTAGAAGGGATATCAGTGAAGGGTATGGCCTTGATACCAGTTTTTGTTCCATTTCTTTTAGGAAATTTACAGTGGATTTTGATGTGTGACTGCTAGCTTTGTCCTGATGGAGTCTCACAGATTGATGGCACTGTGGGGAAAGCGATGGTATTTCATTCAGAAAAATTGGCGATAAAATATGTTCCTGATAGTATTTGGAGTTAATCTTGACATTTTTTTCCACTCTCTTTATTTTTAACTTGCCATTATAAGAAAAACCAGCAACAATCATGAATCCCTTAGAAAAACTTTCTTTCCATTCTTTGAACCATGTACTTACATTTTTTTCTCCCCTTTTATGATAATAAATGGCTCTTTTTTTGTTGCAATCATTTAAATACACCCATGATTCATCTATTGTGACAATTGTTTTCCATTTTTCTTTGGATAAGTGTTTCTCATATAGAATTCTGCAGCGTGTCCTGCGTTCAGCGATATGATTTGGAAGAAGACGATGCACATTGCGTTTTTTCGCTTTCTTAAGATTTAAATCAACGTTTATCATTTTGTTTACAGTGGACACCGAGCATTTTAATGAATTTGCAACTGTCCTTTGACTAGGGGGATTTTTTTTTAACATTAAACAACGTACCTTTGCAATAGTCGAAGATGTCCGTTTTTTCCTTGGATACTTGTTTGGAATTTTTGTCCCACTTGAGGCTCCAATTTGACGTTTTTTTCCTTTCTTGTTGACGATATTACCTATCGACACTTTAGATATCACAAAACCATGACTCTCACATCGTTTTTGGATAACGGAGTATGCATATTTCTCTTCGGAAAGAGCATAAATGTAGCCTTCGAACCACTGCTTTGTTAAACACGCCATTTTGAATAAAAACAAAACTTACAAGCCGCAGATGATAATTTTGACTTTTAAAAACATTTGCAATTATTTCTTTTGCAGCAAGCGATTTTTTATTACCGCTTACCAAAATCGTCTAAAAAATGTGCGAACAGCCTCTGTAGAATTATTCTAAAAGAAACCACGCTATTGTTGTAATCGTTTTCTGTGCTCTTACTAACAATCTCGTCGTATGATGACATTAAGAAAAGCAAACATCCTACTCATTTACATATCATTTTCAAAAAAGGTTCATAATTTAAATACTGGAATTACAGTTATTTCTTTTTCAATATGAGTTATTAGAAACCAACCTTTTTAAAACGCTGTCATAGATGGAGTATAGAAAATTCTGTGTGTAACATCGCGTGGAAAAGGAATTCATGATGTCTGCCATAAAGAAAATCAGACAATCGAACTATTGAACTATTGAATCAAACTATTGAAATTATGCTCAAGAGTAGAAGGTATAACAACAAATAACTAAACACTGAGAAAATAATAAGGTTCTCTAAGCTAGCCCCGTGGTAGCTCGCTGTTTGTATCAACAGGGGGCAAGTTCACGCTTTTGGAGCGTCGTTGATGGTATTGGGCGTGTGCAGTTGGCGTGATGTGGGATCCCTGATACGTCTAGAGACGGATATGGTCAATTCCAGCAGGACAATGCGACACCCCACACGTCCAGCGCTGCTACCAAGTTGTTCCAGGATCACTTTTCTGACATTAGACACTTCCATTGGCCACCTAAATCCCCAGACATGAACATTATTGAGCATATGTGGGATGCCTTGAAATGTGATTTTCGGAAGGGATCTCCAGCCCCTCGCATGCCTATGGATTAGGATTAGTGGATTGCCCTGCATGATTCATGGGGGGAATTGCCTGAAGGATACATTTCGACAATAGTTGAATCCATGCCACGTCGTGTTGTGGCACTTCTGCGGGATCGTGGGGCCCTAAATGATATTAGGCAAGTGTACCAGTTTTTCTGGGTCTTCAGTGTATGTATGTATGTATATATATACAGTGGAATCTCGATCTATCGTTTTTCAACGGACCGATTGAAATGAACGAAAAATGCCAGAAATCGATACATGCGGAAACATAACAAAGCAATATGATCTTTGGGACTGGATAAAATGAACGACACATACGGAAAAACGATTGATCCGAAAACGATCGATCGAGATTCCACTGTATATGTGTGTGTGTGTGTACAAAATATAATACTTATTTAAATAACAATTTGCATTCACCGTTGTTATATGTCTGCTAATTCTTTTAAATTCGGCCTAATTGGGATGGTTAAAAATTCAATCTTTCTTACTCAAAAATATAGTTTTTAAAATATGATTTTTGTTCATTTAGGATAAGCAGGACACATAAATGAACATCCTATATATCGTTGAAACTTTCATTTCTGAAAATAAAAGTATGAAACCACACTTCTGCAAAAGTACATTCATATAAGCATTAGAACGTGAAAATATAATAATATACATTCTGTTCCTAAACAAAAATTTTAAGCAAGACTTTCCTCTTTTAATTAAAAAAATATTTTGATGTCACCAGTAATATTTGAATAAAATTATATAAAATATATTTTAAAAGTAATGATTGCCTATCCTTATCCCGGAATATATTTTTTATTTTATTTTATTTATTTATTTTTTTTAAGACAGCTAATCTAGAACATGCGCCGGCTTCGGCGCAGAATTATTCTAAAAGAAACCACGCTATTGTTGTAATCGTTTTCTGTTCTGCTACTAACAATCTCGTCGTATGATGAAATTAAGAAAAGCAAACCTCCTTCTCTTTTACATATCATTATCAAAAAAGGTTCATAATTTAAAAACTGGAATTACAGTTATTTCTTTTTCAATGTGAGTTATTAGAAACCAACCTTTTTAAATCGTTGCCATAGATGGAGTATAGAAAATTCTGTGTGTAACATCGCTTGGAAAAGGAATTCATGATGTCTGCCATAAAGAAAATCAGACAATCGAACTATTGAACTATTGAATCAAACTATTGAAATTATGCTCAAGAGTAGAAGGTATAACAACAAATAACTAAACACTGAGAAAATAATAAGGTTCTCTAAGCTAGCCCCGTGGTAGCTCGGTGTTCGTGTCAACAGGGGGCAAGTTCACGCTTTTGGAGCGTCGTTGATGGTATGGGGCGTGTGCAGTTGGCGTGATATGGGACCCCTGATACGTTTAGAGACGGATATGGTCAATTCCAGCAGGACAATGCGACACCCCACACGTCCAGCGCTGCTACCAAGTTGTTCCTGGATCAGTTTTCTGACATTAGACACTTCCATTGGTCACCTAAATCCCCAGACATGAACATTATTGAGCATCTATGGGATGGCTTGAAATGTGATGTTCGGAAGAGATCTCCAGCCCCTCGCATGCCTATGGATTAGGATTAGTGGATTGCCCTGCATGATTCATGGGGGGAATTGCCTGAAGGATACATTTCGACATTAGTTGAATCCATGCCACGTCGTGTTGAGGCACTTCTGCGGGTTCGTGGGGCCCTAAATGATATTAGGCAGGTGTACCAGTTTTTCTGGGTCTTCAGTGTATGTATGTATGAATGTATATATATATATATATGTGTGTGTGTGTGTGTGTGTGTGTGTGTATAAAATATAACACTTATTTAAATAACAATTTGTATTCACCGTTGTTATATGCCTGCTAATTCTTTTAAATTCGGCCTAATTGGGATGGTTAAAAATTCAATCTTTCTTACTCAAAAATATAGTTTTTAAAATATGATTTTTGTTCATTTAGGATAAGCAGGACACATAAATGAACATCCTTTATATCGTTGAAACTTTCATTTCTGAAAATAAAAGTATGAAACCACACTTTTGCAAAAGTACATTCATATAAGCATTAGAACGTGAAAATATAATAATATATATTCTCTTCCTAAACAAAAATTTTGAGCAAGACTTTACTTCTTTTATTTAAAAAAATATTTTGATGTCACCACTATTATTTGCATAAAATTACATAACATATATTTTCAAAATCTTCATTGCGTATCCTAATCCCGGTAAAAGTTTCCCACGAACAGGCAATCCAGAAACTGCGCTGTCCTCGGCGTAGAATTATTCCAAAAAAGAACCACGTTATTGGTGTAGTCGTTTTCTGTGCTTTCACTAACAATCCCACTGTCTGACATGTGCTATTACATTATGAAAAGCAAACCTCCTTCTCTTTTACATATCATAAACGAAAAATGGTTTATAATTTTAAAACCGAAATTATGGTTATTACTTTTTCACTATGAATTATTAAAACCCTTCCTTTTAACAATGTTGCTACGGATGGAACATAGAATAATCTGTGTATATTATCGGGTGCTGAAGGATTGATGATGTCTGCCATAAAGGAAATCATACAAACTATTGAAATTACGCTCAACAGTAGAATGCATAACAAGAAATAATTAAACACTGAAAGAAATAATAAGTTGCTCTAAGGTAACCTTGTGGTAGGTCACTGTCTTTCAGTGCTGAGGTTGCTCTGATCGAATCCCGACGCACTCCATTAAATACCTCCGTTTCAAGGCTGGATAGGGGCAATTTAAATACGTAGACTGGAAATTCCCTTCATGAGGTCAGAGAGTGTGGGTGAGGGTACATGCCCCTAGATGTCGCCTTTGGGTTTGTTCGGTTAAATATTGAGGTGGTAACTAGCCAAGGCGCAATCCGACACTTGTCAAATACCCAAGGAAATAATACAATTATATTGCTGTAATTTTTCGAATTTATATACATAAAACATCCCCCCCGTATTTTTAAATAAAGTGTCGGGCACATTGTCTTCCGACATTTGCCCGGGAAGAAACCTTCTCGAGATTCGTTGATTGCTTACAATGGGGGTACCGTACATGTGAATCAACATCATTGCCATCTAAATTTTGGCCGAGCGACCCCTGGGAGGTTCTTACCTTTCCCCACCTGGTGACCTCACGGATTCGAACTGATCCCTTTCCGCCCGAGGCCCAACTTTCTGTTGACCGTAGACGAGTGGTGAAAAAAGTAAGCACGGAATATTCTTTCGCCCGTATATGAAGCGTGTAAAAGGGGTTTTGTTTTTAAAACCAAATCAAACATATTTTGGTCCAATCATCTCGTTCAGTATTCAAGAATCGGTTTTTATTATTTCTCATTATTTTCAGCGGTAACTTGGCTCAGGTGAGCAAGGAGGGTTTTCAATAACACTTTTTACGTCTCCGACCACTTCAAAATATTTCCGAAATACTTTCCTCAATATTTATCAGGTTACGAACTCCGAAATGTAGACTGCGTTGCTTCTTTTTGATTCCAAGATGACAGAAGAAAGTATGGAAGTTAGAAATGAATAACCCACCTTTCTTTTGATTTCTATCCTGAATCGCCACCATATATAGATTGTAAAAGGGTTTTATCCCCGATTGAGGAATAAACACTAATATAAAAGGCTGTAATTCGACGTGAAGCCCTTCGTAACTTTTATCATTCTTTGACGGGATTTGGCGCAAAACCTTAGATTTAGCTTGAAATTTTTAAATTTTATATTCCTTTTCATAAACAGATTGCATCCTATCTTCAACCTCTCCCGAAATATCCAAGCAGTCTTAAAACATCGCCTAGAATCCTCTTTGTAACTCCACCTGTAAAATGCATATACAGTAACCACCGCTTATAGTGATCAGTGGTTATAAGAATTAACCGTTTATAATAATCAATATCGCAAATCTAGAACAAATGAATTATTTCAATGTTAAAATTTTCGCTTTAAAGAATCAATCCACCGGTTTTAAGAATCAGCTTACGCTCTTCACTTTCCTTTCATTTTTCCAAAAAAGCCACTTAAACCCTCAAAAAACACGAAGTTTTTTTTGCTAAAAAAACACGGATAAGATGGGATGGAATACAGTCGTAAAATGCATCCCTTTCTTTGTTAGACATAACATAATAGTTTCCCTTTAAATGCTTTAGCACAACACTGTCCTATTAGCTTGACCCGGAGGCATCTTTGCCCGTCTGGGTCCGATCTCTTTTTTTCTACCTCCCACATCCTGGTTGAGGCTTCCTGGACCCTGAAACATATAAATCTTCGGCGAAGTGTCCACTATCACTTAGGCAAACGTGACATTAGTAGATTCGGCACGTTATCAGACCGTGAAACGTAAGCTAGAAGGTGAATCTTCGTCTGAGACTATTGGCATTGAAAAAGGTATAAACAGCCTCCTGAAAATTTCATTACGTCAAACTACTATAGAAAACTTTATCTTGCTCCCTTCCTGTAGTTGAAATGTTAAAACTGTTAAGCAGGTATGTTGTAACTAATATTGGATTTTTTTTCTTCCCTTACTATAATCATGTGTATCTACTTATAGGTCTAGAAATTAAGTTGTATTTTTAAAATTATAAAAAATAATTTTAATAAAAGATAATTAACGTAAATTAAAGAGTATTTTATGGTAAGTTATCTAATATATGTATGTATAGGTGTGCGTGTGCCTGTCCAAAAATCTAAATTTCGGCTATAAGAATCAACCGCTTATAACAATCAAAAACAGTGATAACAAATGTGATTCATATAAGCGGTAATCACTGTACTTCATATATTCCGAGACTCTTTTGAAAAGATTTATTTTTATTCTATTTCTACATATTCTAGAGGTACCATATTCTTACACGTTTACCGATTTTGATGACAGCTCCGGCTTATTTAATCACAAATAAATAGGGAGTTTTGATATCATATATATTTAAATCACATTTCTGAAGCAAGTAAATTGCCGTGACTGCATATTCGGTTCGATTTGTTACTTCATGAAACACCTTAAGAACTTTTAATATTTTTAATAGTTTTCAAGCACTAAGCGTTTGAGGCTTTTTTTTCTGTCTCTTTCTATCGGACTGAAGCGTCTATGACATCTCGTTCCGTACTCCGGCTTGGAAATCGTCCAATTTGTACCGTCTGAGATACCTTTAAACGCCAAATTAAAGGGTGGAATAATCCGCCACAAACAATTTTCAAGTTGTAAGTATGTGACTGTAAAATAAGAATCAAACGCTTAGATGCACACTTCTGAAAGAAATCAATTCCCGTCAAGTATATTATTTTACAGACTCCGGTGACTTTTATACAGCATACTGCGAAAACTCATAACGCAATGCATTTGTTTGTATTTATTTAACTTCATCTGATGATTCACTTTTTAACAATCGCACCATTACTGAAGGTCTCAATCTCACAACAATGCTCACAGAACAGTACAACACCAACATAAGTAATTTTTCAACAATAAACCCTTCCAATATTGCAAATCGAACGCTATCGTATTTCATTTACAATCTGCAACTTTCGATAAAGCAAATTGTGTGCAAACTTATAAGTGCGATGGATTATAATTATAAAAGCAACTGAAAATGATTTTATTGCAATTTAGAGTCTATTCGTCACCATGGACTCTTTGGCAAAAGAGTATAAAAATGGTCTCATCAGCAGACATGCTTACTGCAAGGCAGCAATGGATAAAACTACACTGAACTCGACACCTCTCCAGTGCGTCAAGACACTGGGAGAGGGGTCATATGGATCTGTCGAAGAGGTGAAGGGCCCGGAACCTCACGTTAAAATGGCTGCGAAAATTTTTCTAAAGGACAGAATTTTGGAAAACGAGTTACTCGTCTGGCCGACCTTGGATCATCCTAACATCCTCCGACTTATTACCCAAATGTACTTACCAAACGCTCACACTCACATTTTCTTTATGCGGATGCATCCGACATCCTTAAAACTGAAACTGGACGGCTCTTTCTTTTTGTCTGATACAAATGGCTTCTGAAAAGCCCTCTCCTGGCTCGCTGACGTTCTTAGCGGAGTTTCGTACCTGCACCGTCGAGGTCTATGCCACGTTGACCCCAAGTGCGATAACGTCCTTATATCTGAAGAGGACACTGCCATTGTCTGCGACTTTGGTTTTGTGACCTCAGCTGCTGAAGACCCGGTCGACAGGTTAGACAAATTAAATTCTCGACTTTCTTGTGAGTCCGCGTATAATTCCGTAACATTTTGCCTCGTGTTGCCAGAATCTCACGGAACATATTCTCGTGATTTTGGAATTATAAAAATGATTTTTTTAGGATATGGGAAAATAACTCTTAAAATTTCTGAACTTTCATCGTTTTAAATTATTTCTTCATATCCACTGGATTAGTAAAATTTTACTCTTATATACAGGGTGTCCATAATTAAAGTCCCACTTTCAAAAGGCTGCAAAAAAGAACCACTGGTCAGAATGACTTCAAATTTGAACTGAATATACTGGAAGAAGGGGGAAACGATTTGGCATAATAAAAAAAGTTCCAAAATGTATCAATAAATGGCGCTGTAAGCGGCATAACGAAAGTGGATTCGGCTGCAAGTGACATTTTGAATCGAAATACGACGGCTTTGGCATGAGTTGCACAGTAAACCAACTGTAGTGTTCAATGTGCATGTGTGTATGGGTCGTTTGACGGAAAAAATGACCTCCAAGTCAGTCAACAGTTGTGGCACTTTTAGTGGAAAGCCCATCCACCACGGCAAGGTCGTACCACATTGGATAGGAAAAATTGGTTTTTAATAGTCCTTGGGCCAAAAACCGCATAAAAAGCACATAATGATTCGGTTTTTAATTGTCCTTGGGCCAAAACCCGCATGAAAAGCAACAATGAAAACGCCTGTTAATTATCGCTGGACTTACGGCAGACAGGTTCAATATGCTTTCCACCATTGTCCGCCACAAGCTGAAAGCGATAAATATCATGTTCCACAACAGACCGGAGTGTCTCAGGAGTGACGTTGCGAATGTGTTACGTAATCCGTGCCTTCAATTCAGCTAAATTTGCAATCGGGCCACTGTACACAACATTTTTAAGATAACCCCACAGCCAGAAGTCACAAGTATTGAGGTCTGGTGATCTTGGAGGCCAGGCTGTTGGACAATGACGGCTGATAAGTCGATTATTTCCGAAATGCCTCTCGAGCAGTTGCATGACTGGCTTTGCAATGAGCGGAGGAGCGCCATCTTGCATGAAAATGATTCTATCCAGACATGCACGCTGTTGAAGTGTTGGAATGACCTGGCTGCGCAAAAGACTCGCATACCGTTTACGATTCACGGAACAGGTAACAGGACCCACAGGACCTATCTCCTCGAAAAAATAGCCCTACCATTAGGACTGGGCTTTATATCGATGTAACGCAAATATCGATTTAGTACTAATATCGACGATGCGATTTAGAGCTAACATCGTTTGCGAAATATCGAAATTCCGATGTAACGCACTAAATCGATTTAAGCTGCGCATTCGCCCTGCCTGCTAAATCGCCACCCCGATTTAAGGAAAACGATCCACGCTCCAGAATTCGATGTAAGCTGCTCATGCGCCCTGCTTGCTAAATCGCCACCCCCGACTTAAGGAAGACGATTTAAGCTCCGCATAGGCACTACTTGCTAAATCGCCACTTCGATTTAAGCTGCCGCTTAGGCCCTGTCTGATAAATCGTCACCACTTCCGATTTACGGAGAAGTTCATTCAAGGAGACCCGATTTATTAAGAAGCAAGAAGAAGATTTTTCCACAGATAGTCTCTGTTCTCGCTCTCAAAGATTAGCAGATTAAGTAATTCTACAAACTAATAAGTTTGGTAAGTAATTTTTTATTATTATTTCAGTAGTTAAAGATAATTTTATTGATTTAGTTATGCATTTATTATTGAAAAATCTATTATTACAAAGAGATGTTGCGTTCAAAATTAAAGTTGAAATTTTCAATCGTAGTACATCGGATTTTAGTTTACATGTAATGCATTTGTGTGTGTGTGTGTGTGTGCGTGTGAATTAATAACTTTTGGCGAATGTTCATATTTCGATATATTATTATTATTATTATTAGTTTGGAATTCATTTGCCGATATCTGATCTCCCGAGATTAAACGTTAGATATTTCAAATCCATTTGCATCCTTTTCATAACCAAAAATATCCTTTAAAATCATGTTTTTTCTGAATCTGAAAGCTACAATCAATCATATTTTAGCATTATTCCGCTTCTTTTAAATTATTTTGCTTAAAAGAAAAAAAAAGAAAAGTGTTATTTGGAATTTTTAAATCTGTCTGGATCTGTTTGATAATCCGAAATAATCTCTGAAATCATGTTTTTTTAAAGGTTAAAGATACTAACTGTCATATTGTATCATTATTTTGCTTCTATTCCAATTATTTCTTTAAAAAATTGCAAAATGCCATTAGTAACGTATAATAGTAGTTTTGCTAAATACGAATTATGTATGATATTTATCATTTATTTTAGGAAATAAAATTACTAAATGTAATATTTTTTATTAGATACTAAACTTTCTGTAAAGATAAAAAAAATAAATAAAACTCCTTTTTACATTTTCTAAGCTACAAAAATACCAACGCCTTATGAATTCTGTGTATAAAAAAATCTTAATTTTCACTCTCCAAAGTTAACAGGTATGGATATATTATCATTGAAATTCTAAGACAGATATAAAGTTAATAAAATACATTTTAAATGATTTATTATGTTATAAAAGTACTTATTAGCACAATTAAACCCCATTTTTTTAAAATTTCAGCACATCTTTTTCACAATATGCATCCAGTCAGAAGAGGTTTGGAATGCCCTAAATATACTCAGCTGATCCAAAAAAAGGCATCTAAAAGCCCAGTGTGGAATTATTATGGTCTGCCAGCAAATGAAGAGGGGAATTTAGTGGCAGAAAATGTGGCTATTTGCAAATTATGCAAGTTTCCAGTATCGTCTAAAGGAGGCAGCACTACCAACTTGATGTCACACATAAAAAGTTATCATGCCTCAGAATTTGTTAATTTCAATAAAGCAAAATCCATGCGTTCAGTACCAACTGCAATAAACGATGATAATATACAGGATAACAATCCAACTTCAGCTGCTGGGCTCAGTGAAATGCCTCCTCCGAAAAAGTAGAAGACTTTGTTAGATTTTCAACCCTTATCATCAACATCTGAAAAAGTCTGTACTGCTGCAGTAACAAAATTCATTGCAACAACAATGCAACCATTCAATATTGTTGAATGCCAACCATTTGTTGAAATGGTCAAAACTCTAAATCCTCGATACAATTTACCTGGTCGAAAGAATTTTTCAAAAACTTCGATCCCCAAACTGTTTAATGAAACAAAACAGAAAATAGAGAGTGACATATGTTTAGCAAAAAACAATAATGTTTCTATCACAACAGATTGCTGGACATCAGCTAGCTCTGAACCTTTTATTACCATTACAGCACACTATATTAATGATAATTGGGAACTTAAATCCCCATGTTTATGTTGTGTTCATTTTAACGACGATCATACAGCAGAAAATATAAATGAAATTCTGCAAGAAAAGCTCTCCGAGTGGAACCTCAATATGAATCAGTTGTGCTCCTGCACAACAGACAATGGTGCAAATATTTTAAAAGCTATTTCATTATCTGTTGTGCAGCATGTGCCATGCTTTGGCCACACAATAAATATTGGCATAAACAAAGCACTAAAAATCAAAATTTTAAGTAAAGCTGTGGCAAAGCTAAAGAAATTGCAAAACTCCTTTGCCCATAGTTGGAAAATGTCTAGGGATCTTTCACAAGCCCAAGAACTTATGAAGGTGAAAACTTTGAAACTCCCCAGTGCATGTTCTACACGATGGGGGAGCACACTAAAATTGTGCAAAAAATTTTTAGACAATCAGATTCCTATCAGCAAAGTCTTATTTGACTATCCGTCAAAAAAATTTCTAATGCTTGAGCAAAATTAAGTTTCTGCATTAGAAGATTTTGTAGAATCTACAGCCTTAATGGAAGAAGTAACGAAGCATTTATCTGGAGAGAAATATACCACAGCTTCATCTCTGGTACCTTTACTCCAAAAAATCAAAAAACGTATGCAACCTAAGGACACAGACAGAAAACTAGTGAAAGAAATGAAAAGGGAAATTCTGTCTGCTTTGGATCAATATTACTTTGAATGCAGTGAATTGATGGAGTTGTTAAACCTTACAACTGCCTGCGATCCAAGGTTTCGTTTAAATTATGCCAGCAATAAAGAAGAGGTAAAAACAGTTTTACTTCAACACATGCTAGATGCTTATGAACATAGTGCAAATGAAATTATTTCGGACAATTCTGGGAACAAAAATCCTGTAAAGTGTGGTTTAGAAAAGCTTTTAGAAAGTGACAGTGACGACGATAAAAATCAGGAAAGTATAGATGACATCTCACTCCCATTCAGAAAAGTCGAAATTGAATTAAAAAATTACTTATCAATGCCAAAAACAATGTTGAACCAAGACCCGCTGACTTGGTGGAAGTCACATGGGGAGTCGTTCCCCTCTTTAAGAGTAATATCAAAGAAATTGTTGGCTGTACAAGGCACAAGCGTGCCTTCTGAAAGAGTTTTTAGTGCTGGTGGCAATGTGATCACAAAAAGTCGAGCCTCTCTGCTGCCAAAAAATGCTGAAATGCAGGTTTTCCAGGTTCAAATTAGAAATATGATTTAAAAAGAAATGTTTTAATTTTCCTAGTCACTTTTGCTTTATTTAAATAATTTTCTAATCTGTTTTAAAATTTTAATGTTAGTGTTTATATAATTAAATAAAAATTAGAATATATTTTCTGACTTGGAGGTTTTTTTCATTATACATAATCTCATGATATGATTAATACATTTTCCCTTTATTTTTATTTGGGAGATTTTTTGATTAAATATTCTTTTTTAATTGACAAATATGTATGCTGTCAAGTTACACAAACATAAAGAAATTCTGACCTTTTTCCTTGGTAAGTTCTTACTGTTATTCTTTGTAATATTGGTCAGCTTCTTTTTATTTTTTCCTTTCCATATTATTTCTTAAAAAGGGACTTATCTAACTTGTTGAAATAATACAGTAATTTTAAGAGTATGAATGTTGAACAATATCTTTAGAAAAATGTAATATTCATTCTGTGTTATCTTAATCCATTAAATTCTAAAAAAAATGAAGGTGAAATATTTTTTTCTCAAACTCTGAAAGAACTGTTATGGTAAAGAAATTGTAATTTTATTAATTATGTATAGCAGAGATGTCAAATAGAATTTATCAAAGTACCAAAATTAAAGCACTAAATTGAAAATATGTATGTTTGTAATAAATGATAAACAAATTAAAGAGATAGAGTATAATATTAAATATATAAGTGTCAATAAATAGTTAAATATTTTAATAGTACTTACTTATATTTGAAGAAAACTATTATGATTTGTTACAGTTTACTTAAGTTTTTTATTTCATGTTACTTTCAAGATATTTGCTATCAGGTTAGTATGTTATTGATTTCAAGGTATTAATTATAATCAACTATTCTGTATTAAACAGCTCTTTAAAATTATCCCTGTTCCACCTATTTAAAATGAGGCTTATTTCTTCCAAGCAATTCACACTTTTCTTTGACTTGAGCATATCAAGCAAAGCAACTTATTTATTTTTATTGAAATTTCAAATTTTTTTCTGACATGTAGAACCTTGGCAAGAAATTTGCCAATGTGCAACAAATTTGCCATTACTGATGTATAAGTAATGTAGAAGAATAATTACATTAAAATTATTTCATTCGATGAATAGTTTAATTCAGAGAAAGTAATTTTTCTAATCTTTATTACATTTCAAATGAAATTTCCCAGTTTAATTAATAAAATTAATTTATTTATATTGCCTTTGTTATAAAAGATGGCTAACATCTTCAGCTTAAAAACATATACGTGCCGGGGGGGGGGGTCAAGATAGGGACATATTCTACAGCGGAGTTAAATCGATTTATCACTAAATCGCGATGTTAGAATGATGATAAATCGATTTAAGAAATCTCTAAATCGCCCAGTCCTACCTACCATACACGATGCCGTCAACCCGCACCACACAGTTACCTTTGGCGAATGCATCGGTACTGGTTGAGTTGCGAATGGGTTTTCCTTTGCCCATATCCTGCAATTTTGTGTGTTGAAAACCCGTGGAGGTGGAAATGGGCTTCATCTGTCCACAAAATGTTCCATGGCCATTCATTGTCCACTTCCATGCGAACGAGAAATTCCAGAGCAAACGCCTGTCTTCTGGCAGGTCAGCAGGAAGCAACTCCTGAACATGTGTAATTCTGTATGGATAGCAATGCAGAATATTGCGTATAATTTTGTGCCCCGTACTCGCAGGCATGTCTAAACATCGGGCAATACCACGTGCACTGCACGTTTGCACACCACTGCTCGTCCCTTCCTCTAATGCTGCGGCCACATCCTCTACTACCACTACTGACGTCGAAGCAATTGATTTCCTCCCTCTGCCAGATTTCACTTCAAAAGAACCTGTTTCTTCAAATTTCTGAATCATATTCTTTAGACCCTTTGCAGAAATCGGACCACAGCCTTTTTTCATTCCCTTTAATGACCGGAATTTCTTTAAAGCTGCAGGCACACAGTCATCGTTCTTGTAGAAGAGCTTCACCAGAAGAGCGATCCAGAAGAGCGCGTTGCACGGGTGTACCCTTAATAAAGCTTACTTATATGATATGTATATTTGTATTTTATGCCAATCGATACCCCTCTCCACTGGTCAGCATCCCATCAGCATATTATAATAACGCCCCCCCCCCATGCTGATGTCAGCATTAAAATGTTTCTTTCAATTTTGATATACCACTGTATCCCTGCCCTTCGAGGAGTTTGAGGGCTTCCCCGTAAACCCTTTTGAAAATCGCCGGTTTCAAAAACAAAGAATCTCCTGGCGTTGCCCAGGATAATTAAAATGAATGGAGTTAACCTGAGCTCTAGATGAATACGTATTAACAACCGAAATATATACAATTCACACACACACACACCTTTCCACACTTCATTTAATTAAGGTTGATCTCTTTCTTTTCCGCTACCACCAATTTGGTGTTCAAAATAGTGATATATAAGAAATATAAATTATTGGATTGTTTCTAGCAGTTTTTACAAAATCTAAAGCGAATGTCGAAAAATCGTGACATTGATCGTGTTTGTAACATTTAATCGTGTTTCTTGCATTTTAAATCAAGAATCTTATGGATATGTGTTTCCTTCTTTGAGATAAGACGGAATATGTAAAAAACACGTAAAAACGCGTTTATCCCCCTAACCCCCTTGGGGGTCAAATTTTGAAAAATCCTGAATTGATTTTTAGGTATTCATGTTCCTTACATTTTATAGCAAGAATCTTATGGATATCTGTTATCTCTTTGAGATATGAGGGAATATGTGAAAAACACGTTTTGCCCCCTCGCCCCCTATGGGGGCCAAATTTTGAAAAATCCTGAAATTGGTTTTAATGTATTCATGTTCCTTACATCTTAAAGCAAGAATCTTATGGATATCTGTTTCTTTCTTTGAGATATGAAGGAATATGTGAAAAACACGTTAAGCCCCCTCCCCCTCCCCTGGGGCCAAATTTAAAAAAATCCTGAAATAGATTTTTAGGCATTCGTGTTCCTTTCATTTTAAAGCAAGAATCTTATGGATATCTGTTTTCTTCTTCGAGATAGGTGAATAATCTTCGAGAATATGTGATAAAACAGGTAAAAAGCGTTTAGCCCCCCTCCCCCCCTTGGGGGCCGAATTTAAAAAAAACTGAAATTGGTTTTTAGGTATTCATGTTTCTTACATTTTAAAGCAAGAATCTTATGGATATCAATTTTCTTCTTTGAGATATGAAGGAATATGTAAAAAAAAGTTTTGCCCCCCTTTCCCCCTTGGGGGACGAATTTTGAAAATTCGCTCCTTAAATGACGCCTTCAGCACAAAAGTAATAAGCTCCTAAAATTTGATATCTGTATCTCCAATAGTTTTTGCTGGGCATTGATTCCTTTATATATATAGATAAAACACGTAAAAGCACGTTTAGCCCCACCACCCCCTTTGGGGGCCGAATTTTGAAAAATCCTGAAATTAGTTTTTAGGTATTCATGTTTATTACATTTTAAAGCAAGAATCTTATGGATATCAATTTTCTTCTTTGAGATATGAAGGATTATTTGTAAAAAACACGTTTTACCCCCCCTCCCCCTCTTGGGTGACGAATTTTGAAAAATCGCTTCTTAAATGACGCCTTCAGCACAAAAGTAATAAGCTCCTAAAATTTGATATCTGTATCTCCAATAGTTTTTGCTGGGCGTTGATACATGAATAAGTCAGGACTTCTTCCTTTATATATATAGATAAAAATAAAAATTAAATCCACTTCAAAAATGTAATTAAAATCAAGTTAAGTAAATCTGATCAAGAGTTAAAAATCAAATAAATCTTATCTTTCCTAAATTATAGAGAATATTATTTAATCCGGCAGTAGTCACGCGTTGGTCGATTCCCTGATTGTCGATTCCCATTTTTCAGTTGTTCCCCTGTAACCTCCCTCCCCTTCAACTTGTATTGATAAGATTCCTGGTAACTAACCTTAGTATTGCTTTTGAAAAACGAAATCGGTGTTTCGCCCGCGGCACGACTAACTGAGTCCAGCAGAGTTTTGCACCTGGGGGCATACTGTTATCAAGCGCATTGTGAGTCCCCAGCACAGGACAAAACATTACAATGGGCGACAGGTCTACATCTGTTCCTTTAGCTAAGACACTTTTAGAGGAGCACAATTTGACAGTGGTAGGAACATTGAGGATAAATAAAAAGAGATCTCATTGTAGATGAGATGAAAGTCTCATATATCGTTTTAAGGAAAAGTAATAGATGACCACTTACCAAATTTTTCTCTCTTATGGAAATTGCTGGCATAAATTGCCAAATTATACGGGAGATAAGATAGCACGTCGTCGTATTTTGACTAAACTTGCACTTGAATTACTGAAGGAGCACATAAATCAAAGAAAGATAATATCAACTTTACCCTATCCTTTAAAAATTAAAATTGATTAATTTTGTGGAGAACCACCCAAAATAGCTCTATGATCCCCCAAAGAAGAACGATGTATATATTGCACAACAAAACAAAATAGGAAAATAAAGCAAATATGTCGGAAATATTGCTCATAGAGAGGCTGTTCACACATTTTTTAGACGATGTATATTGTATTCACAAAACTAAATTACATAAAATTCTTGTGTTTTAAATGTTCTATTTGAAATCCCTTATTCTGAACTATCTTTCGACACCGCAATTTCCAGGATAATAATGCCTTTTGAAGTGTCAGAAGAGGTATTCTATCCCATTCCTCCTGAACAGCTTTCCAGAGTCCTGTAAGGGTTTTGGGACGACGTTTGGATAATGCAGATTTTAAAAGTCCGAAAGCACAAAAATCCATAGGTGATACATCGGGAGATTTAGTAGGGATATCAGTGAAGGGTATGGCCTTGATACCAGTTTTTTGTTCCATTTCTTTTAGGAAATTTACAGTGGATTTTGATGTGTGACTGCTAGCTTTGTCCTGATGGAGTCTCACAGATTGATGGCACTGTGGGTAAAGCGATGGTATTTCATTCAGAAAAATTGGCGATAAAATATGTTCCTGATAATATTTGGAGTTAATCTTGACATTTTTTCCCTTTTATGATAATAAATGGCTCTTTTTTGTTGCAATCATTTAAATGCACCCATAATTCATCTATTGTGACAATTGTTTTCCATTTTTATTTGGATAAGTGTTTCTCATATAGAATTCTGCAGCGTGTCCTGCGTTCAGCGATATGATTTGGAAGAAGACGATGCACATTGCGTTTTTTCGCTTTCTTAAGATTTAAATCAACGTTATCATTTTGTTTACAGTGGACACCGAGCATTTTAATGATTTTGCAACTGTCCTTTGACTAGGGGGATTTTCTTTTAACATTAAACAACGTACCTTTGCAATAGTCGAAGATGTCCGTTTTTTCCTTGGATACTTGTTTGGAATTTTTGTCCCACTTGAGGCTCCAATTTGACGTTTTTTTCCTTTCTTGTTGACGATATTACCTATCGACGCTTTAGATATCACAAAACCATGACTCTCACTTCGTTTTTGTATAACGGAGTATGCATATTTCTCTACGGAAAGAGCATAAATGTAGCCTTCGAACCACTGCTTTGTTAAAAACGCCATTTTGAATAAAAACAAAACTTTCAAGCCTCAGACCATAATTTTGACTTTTAAAAACATAGTACAATTGCAATTAATTCTTTCGCAGCAAACGATTTTTTTATTACCGCTTACCAAAATCGTCTAAAAAATGTGGAACAGCCTCTGTATATATGCAAAGAAAATTCATTTAACACATGTGTGAAAAAAACTATTAACTCTTAACTTTTCAGCAAATATATTATTGATTTACATTTAATTTATAAATATATAAAACTGTATCGTTTGTATCATCTGCTTTATATACCCGGCGTTGCACGGGTGTACCCTTAATAAGGCTTATTTGTATATTATGTCAACTTGTATTTTATGTCAATCGATACCGCTCCCAACTGGTCAGCACCCCAACAGCATATTATAATAATTCCCCCCCCCCTTCCATGCTTATGCCAGAATTAAAATGTTTCTATCCTGATATCCCACCGGCCCTTCGAGGAGTTTGAGGGATTCCCCGCAAACCCTTGTGAAAATCGCCGGTTTCATAAACAAAGAATTGCCTGGCGTTGCCCATGGTAATAAAAATGAATGGAATTAACCTGAGCTCTAGATGCATATGTACAAACAACCGAATTATCTATAATCCACACACACACACCTTTCCACGCTTCATTTAATTAAGGTTGATCTCTCTCTTTTCCCCTACCACCTATTTGGTGTTCATAAAATATATAAAAAATACAAATTATTGGATTTTTTCTAGCAATTTCTACAAAATCTCAGCGAATGTCGAAAAATCGTGGCATTGATCGTGTTTTTTACAATTAATCCTGTTTGTTGAATTTTAAATCAAGAAACTTATGGATATCAATTTCCTTCTTTGAAATATGAAGGAATATGTAAAAAACACATGTTGCTCCCCCTCCCCTCCTTGGGGGGCGAATTTTGAAAAATCCTGAAACTGATTTTTAGGTATTCGTCTTCCTTTCATTTTAAAGCAAGAATCTTATGGGTATCCGTTTACTATAGATATAAAGATATATGTGAAAAACACGTAAAAACACGTTTAGCCCCCCCCCCTCCCCCCCTTGGGGCCGAATTTTGAAAATTCCTGAAATAAGTTTTTAAATATTCATATTCCTTACATTTTAAATCAAGAATCTTATGGGTATCAATGTCCTTCTTTGAGTTACGAAGAAATATGTAAAAAATACGTTTTGCCCCCCTCCCCCCCTTCGGGGGCGAACGTTGAAGAATCCTGAAACTGATTTTTCGGTATTCGTCTTCCTTCCTTTCATTTTAAAGCAAGAATCTTATGGATATCCGTTTCCAACTTTGAGATATGAAGGTATATGTGAAAAACACGTTTAGACCCCCCCCCCTCTGCCCCCCTTGGGGCTGAATTTTGAAAAATCCTGAATTCGATGTTAGGTAATCAAGTTACTGACATTTTAAAGCAAGAATCTTATGGATATCTGTTTTATTTCTTTGAGATATGAGGGAATATCGGAAAAACACATTTTGCCCCCTCTCCCCATGGGGGCCGAATTTTGAAAAATCCTGAAATTGATTTTTAGGTATTCGTGTTTCTTTCATTTTAAAGCAAGAATCTTATAGATATCAATTTTCTTCTTTGAGATATGAAGGAATATGTAAAAAACACGTTTATCCCCCTCCCCCCCTTGGGGGCCGAATATTGAAAAATCCTGAAATTGGTTTTAAGTATTCATGTTTCTTACATTTTAAAGCAAGAATCTTATGGATATCAATTTTCTTCTTTGAGATATGAAGGATTATTTGTAAAAAACACGTTTTGCCCCCCTCCCCTCCTTGGGGGATGAATTTTGAAAAATCGCTTCCTAAATGACGCGTTCAGCACAAAAGTAGTAAGCTCCTAAAATTTGATATCTGCATCTCCAATAGTTTTTGCTGGGCGTTGATTCCTTTACACATATAGATAAAATACTTAAACAAACGTTTAGCCCCCCCCAGCCCCCTTGGGGACCGAATTTTGAAAAATCCTGAAATTGGCTTTTAGGTATTCATGTTTCTTACATTTAAAAGCAAGAATCTTATGGATATCAATTTTCTTCTTTAAGATATGAAGGAATATGTAAAAAACACGTTTTGCCCCTTCCCCCTCGGGGGACGAATTTTGAAAAATAGCTTCTTAAATGACGCCTTCAGCACAAAAGTCATAAGCTCTTAAAATTTGATATCTGTATCTCCAATAGTTTTTGCTGGGCGTTGATTCCTTTACACATATAGATAAAGCACTTAAACAAACGTTTAGCCCCCCCCCCCAGCCCCCTTGGGGACCGAATTTTGAAAAATCCTGAAATATGTTTTTAGGTATTTATTTTCTCTACATTTTAAAGCAGTAGTCTTATGGATATCAATTTCCTTCTTTGAGATATGAAGGAAAATGTACAAAACACGTTTTGCCCCCTCCCCTCCTGGGGGGGTCGAATTTTGAAAAATCGCTTCGTAAATGCCGCCTTCAGCACAAAGGTAATAAGCTCCTAAAATTTGATATCTGTATCTCCAATAGCTTTTGCTGGGCGTTGATTCCTTTATATATATAGATAAAACACGTAAAAAAACGTTTAGCCCCTTCCTCTCCTTGGGGGCCGAAATTTGAAAAATCCTGAAATTGGTTTTTAGGTATTCGTTTTAAAGCAACTTTATGGATATCAATTTTCTTCTTTGAGATATGAAGGAATATGTAAAAAACACGTTTAGCCCCCTCCCCCCCTTGGGGGCCGAATATTGAAAAATCCTGAAATATGTTTTAAGTATTCATGTTTCTTACATTTTAAAGCAAGAATCTTATGGATATCAATTTCCTTCTTTGAGATATGAAGGAATATGGAAAAAACACGTTTAGCCCCCTCCCCCCCTTGGGGGCCGAATATTGAAAAATCCTGAAATATGTTTTAAGTATTCATGTTTCTTACATTTTAAAGCAAGAATCTTATGGATATCAATTTCCTTCTTTGAGATATGAAGGAATATGGAAAAAACACGTTTTGCCCCCCCCCCCCCCTCGGTGGGGCGAATTTTCAAAAATCGGTTCTTAAATAACGCCTTCAGCACCAAAGTAATAAGCTCCTAAAATTTGATATCTGTATCTCCAATAGTTTTAGCTGGGCGTTGATACGTGAATGGCAGGACTTCTTCCTTTATATATATAGATATATACAGTCGGACCTCTATTTAACGAACCTCTATTTTGCGAATTTCTCAATTTTTGAACTTTTCCTTGAAACCAAAAACATTTTGCGAATTTCTTCGTAAAATAACCTCCAAGTAGCGAAGTGCATTCTCTATTTAACGAACTGTTTCTTGTGATCCAATATTTTTTTCCTCCATATTTCTCAAAATATTTCTGAACATATCACACTTATTCTTTCTTTTAACTCATTTATCTTTCTTTTAACTTTCTTTTAACACATTCCGATACGAATTACAGTTTGAAGAAAATACGCCTGGAGGGCTTTTTAGTACATTGCAAAGATGCGAGACGTATTATAAGAGAAAACATTTTTTCAAACAAAAAACTTAAGAGACTTTGTCAAAATTAAGAGACTTTGTCAGTAATTAAATTTAAGGACACATGAGGTACTGTATGCTTAAAATTTCTTGTTATAATAAATACGATAATGTCATTAAAATTCATTAATTTTTATATAATTTTTTTACTTGAAAAAACAGATTATTCCCGGATGTTTTGTTTTATTCTTGTATTCATTGCAGATTTCTGTTTGATGGGTAAGATATATAAAAGAAGTAGAATTTTATTTACAAAATAAATGTGTGATTAATTACTTCTATGAATAGTATTTAGTGTTTAGGAATTTAAAATATGTTTTCTGTAGTTTAAAGTATTTTAAAAGGTGAATCTCTATTTAACGAATTTTCCATATAACGAACTTTTTTTCGGGATTTAGCGACTTCGTTAAATAGAGGTCCGACTGTATGTATGTATATATATATATATATATATATATATATATATATATATATATATATATATTATATATATATATATATATAGAGAGAGAGAGATAGATAGATATCCCAATCGATCGCTTCCTGAAGCATCGTTTTCCCGAATTTGTCGTTTATTTCACTCAGTCCCGACGATCATATTTCTTTGCTATGTTCCCGCATTTCTCGTTCAGTTCAGTCGGTATAGATCGAGAGTCCACTATATATATATATATATATATATATATATATATATATATATATATATATATGTGTGTGTGTGTATACTATTTTTATTTTTTCATTTTTAATGTCTTGCTGCTCAAGTTGTTTGCCTATAAATGTCTTAATTCGATTTCATATTTCATAGGTCACTTTTTTCGAATTTAATAACACTTGTCTATATATATCTCCCTAATGCCGAGTTCTCAAATTGTAATTCTTAATTCCATTTCATAATTCATAGGTCTGGATTTCTAAATTAGAAATCAAGACGTATGAAATATGAAAACTCTTGTCTACTTGACAGGTCCCCAATATGCTCAGATTTCAAATTCTAAGCCTTAACTCGATTTCATATTTCTTCGGTCATGATTTCTAATTTAATGAAAACGCTTGACTATCTGATTAAGTCCCCCAGTGCCCTGTTTTCAAATTCTAATCATTTTCTCTATTTCAGATTTCATATGTCTTGAATTCTAATTTAAGGAAAACGCTTGTCTATCTGACAGGTCCCCTTAATCCTGAGTTTTTAAATTATTATCTTTAATTGGATTTCACATTTCAGAGGTCGTGATTTCTAATTTAATGTAAATGCTTCTTTATCTGACAGGTCCTCTTAATTGTCAGTTTCCAAATTCTTATTATTTACTCAATTTCACGTTTCTTAGGTCTTGATTCCTAATTTAATACATACTAAAAATATCAACAGATCACGATATTTTTTTCAATTAAACATGTTTTCTCTCACATTGTGAATTGACACCAAAACGAGAGAAAATATATAAGCCAACTTCCCGTTTTGCAATATTTATTAGCCATTAGAAACGGCACTTTACGATGACTAGTCTTATACTCCTAAAACACGCTGAAATTTTTTTTATTTGGACTGCGAATTTAAACATGATTTTTTTCATTTTGTTTTTTTAAACAATTTTTCTATATTTTCATAAATTTTCATAAATTTGAATAAAAATTTAATATTTAACTATTACAGGATTAAATAAAAAATAAATATCATTCTTTTTTGTATATTTTAGTAGATATTAACCCCCTTGTTAGCATTTTCTTCTGTATAACGCAGAATCTAAAAATTAATTAAAAAAAATCATTTTATGCAGGCATTATATAAAAAAAAATTCTCCGCGAAAAATTTTTTTATAAACAAATAAGAACACACATGTAGGGGATTTTATAATCTGTACGTTATGCACTTTGAAGATTTTCATTCACCCATCCCTAACAGGTTTCGTCAAGAATAGAAAATGTTCCCACGCATGCGCGACTTTTTTTTTGTAAGGCTACCTATCTGATTGGCTTCGGAGAAACCAATCGGTGACATGCACCTCCCCGAATTCCAAAGCCGTAGCGCGAACTTGTGTTAGTTTGCTCTAAATCCAGTTCATTGCTTGTTGCTATCACTGCTCTTCAGTCAGTTGCATTTTCAGCGATACTTGGAAGGCATGGGGGTCCCGGAATTCTACTTGGCTGCTTTGCAAGGAAGGAGACGCGATTGTTTCCATTTTTTGCTGAATCTAAATCAGCACGTGTGGGAGAAAAATGAACACCCGCATAGACACGCACCACCGTCCGAAACACCGTGGGAACCTCACCCGAAGTTCTCTTCTAATATTGGCAACGCCGTGCTTTACTTCAGCAAAAGGTGGTCCGTGAATTGGATGTTTGTTCCTAAAGCACGGGATGTGCTAGACGAGTTCATGAAACTTTCACAGGAAGTGTGCCACGATAATCCCGCGTTCAGGTACAAACTGCTGTGCCTGGCGAGGGAACAAATAGAAGAGGACAATTTCTGTGGACGAGAGGACAGTTTACTAAGATCCTTTCAATCCCCCGCTCTGACCGCACTCCGACATTTCATGAATTTCTACGCTTCGCCGTTATCACGCCGAAATGACGCCGAAAGTTTTATGAGATTTTTGGACAGCGTATGCGGGTTAACATCGGCAGCTATCACGGGATGGATAGATAATGAGTGGATGTACGTAGTTCTCGCAGACGCCGCAAGATCGATCCACAGGTTCTGGGACAATTTCCCAGGCTTCGACGAGATAGGCCGGTACTCGAGGTTGTTCCTCGACGAGGAAGAACGGCTCGTCATCGATAGGTTTCTCCGAAGCCATCAGATTACAAAAAGATGTCGCCCATGCGTCGAAAATATGAACTCTTTGTGATTGATTTGTAAACTCGGGATATCATTTTTATGGAAATAGTTTTCATATTTTATTGACTATTGTGAGACTAAGGGCCTGTTCACATAGGAGTCCGTTGAAACGATTAGCAATGAAATTTTTAACGTCCATGATTGGTTTATTTTCGTCTCAGCGTCATCTTTTCCTTAACGCAACGCAACGGACTCCTATGTGAACAGGCCCTTACGCAGTATTATTTCGAGTGCAGTTTTTCAACTTTTGTGATGTATATTGAGAATAACTTTTTTGTAAAAGATACTGGTATTTTTCTCTTTCTCTGTATTTGTAAACAATCAAAATAAATAAAAAAGCCAGCTGGAATGTTATCAATAGCAGGATAAACATGTTCTGCTTTGAAAACAAGTCTTGCTAGCTCTATTCGGAATATTCTAATAATCTTTCGAAGAAAACTTTTACTCAGATGTAAAATTTTAGGTAATCTAAACCTTTTCTCCATATAAACGTTAATCCATATAACATTGTATAAACATTAAATTTTTCATCAGGTTACATTGTTGTATTCACTTGCCAAAACCTTTTATTTTAAGTATTAGTTGACAAAAGAATAAATATTTTCTGCCTCCTGATGTTTTAACAGAAAAGCTTTCAATTTATAAAGCTACCAATGATTTGATTTTAATCATTTTGAAATTAGACATAAATGTTTCTGATCTGTTTTTTAATTTTTAGATCTTGTTCATAAATTTCAGACATTTTTATCATATGTATCTATCTATCTATCTATACATGTGTATAAATAATAATTTTGCTAAGATTCCGTATACGTGTTCCATTCTCGCCAACATGATTTTGCGCCAATCCTTGCTGTGCGGCTTGTTCTACTCCCCTCGGGAGAGGTCCATGTCGCTGGCCCGCCACTTTTGGAATTTCGAGTTGAAACTTTCACAAAAATTAGTACCTAATTAGTAACAATTAGTACCAAAATATTAGAATTAGTACCCATCAGGATCACGAGTTATAGCGTATTCGATTCTTCCGGGCCAGCGACAATCATGTCGCTTCCGAGCCAGACGCTTTGGAATTTCGAGTTGAAACTTTCACAAAAACTAGCACCTAATTACTACTAATTAGTACCAAAATATTAGAATTAGTACCCATCAGGATCACGAGTTATAGCGTATTCGATTCTTCCGGGCCAGCGACAATCATGTCGCTTCCGAGCCAGACGCTTTGGAATTTCGAGTTGAAACTTTCACAAAAATTAGTACCTAATTAGTAACAATTAGTACCAAAATATTAGAATTAGTACCCATCAGGATCACGAGTTATAGCGTATTCGATTCTTCCGGGCCAGCGACAATCATGTCGCTTCCGAGCCAGACGCTTTGGAATTTCGAGTTGAAACTTTCACAAAAACTAGCACCTAATTACTACTAATTAGTACCAAAATATTAGAATTAGTACCCATCAGGATCACGAGTTATAGCGTATTCGATTCTTCCGGGCCAGCGACAATCATGTCGCTTCCGAGCCAGACGCTTTGGAATTTCGAGTTGAAACTTTCACAAAAACTAGCACCTAATTACTACTAATTAGTACCAAAATATTAGAATTAGTACCCATCAGGATCACGAGTTATAGCGTATTCGATTCTTCCGGGCCAGCGACAATCATGTCGCTTCCGAGCCAGACGCTTTGGAATTTCGAGTTGAAACTTTCACAAAAACTAGCACCTAATTACTACTAATTAGTACCAAAATATTAGAATTAGTACCCATCAGGATCACGAGTTATAGCGTATTCGATTCTTCCGGGCCAGCGACAATCATGTTGCTTCCGAGCCAGACGCTTTGGAATTTCGAGTTGAAACTTTCACAAAAACTAGCACCTAATTACTACTAATTAGTACCAAAATATTAGAATTAGTACCCATCAGGATCACGAGTTATAGCGTATTCGATTCTTCCGGGCCAGCGACAATCATGTCGCTTCCGAGCCAGACGCTTTGGAATTTCGAGTTGAAACTTTCACAAAAATTAGTACCTAATTAGTACTAATTATTCCCAAAATATTAGAAATAGTACCCATCAGGATCGAAAGTTTAGCGTGTCCGAACCTGCCGAGTTACCATGTCGCTGGCCCGGCACTTTTGGAATTTCGAGTTGAAATTTTCAAAAAAATTACTACCCAATTAGTACCAATTAGTACCAAAATATTAGAATTAGTACCCGTGAGGATCACGAGTTGTAGCGTATTCGATACTTCAGGGCCAGCTACAATCATGTCGCTTCTAAGCCCGAGGCTACAATTTCGTTTGCTGAGTGTATGCAACTCACAGCAAACGAATGGCGTAAATGAGTCAAAGATCTTTTAAACATCGAACTAGTATTTAACAGTGAAAGACACAAAGACAAGGTAAGTTAATTTTATTTCACATTGGTTTTGATGAATATTTCCTATAGGCATGCCAATTAGATGCGAGTCCCTTTTGTAAAACAATTTGTACAAAATTAATCATTATCACACCACTATATATTGATATAACTCGTATATTAATTTTTCAGAAATATGGGAATAGGGATCTAATTTATTAGGAATCGTTTATTAACTTTTTGAAATCGTTAATTAATTTATTTGCTTTAGATTGAACAGTGAAAAACCGGTGGCGTTGGTGGGCCTTATCTAGAAAGAGAAATAGCCCTAAAGCCCCAAAATTGTAGGTGAAATGTCGGAGCAGTTTGAACCCCTTTGCAACAAAATTTTAATATTGCAATTGAAAAATAACTTTTTCATATATTTAATTTAATTGACTTTAATATTAACCTTAAACCGTTTATAATACTGTTTCGCACCGTGGAATTGAATTACTATAAAATAAAATCGACTATTTTTTATTTTGATAGAGATTTTACAAATAAATTTATTAGAAAGCTCTTGCTGATTTGTTCATCAACATTATCAGCCTGCCTTGATTAAATTTAATAAAGATTTAAAGCTTGTCTCCAGGTCCTTTACAATAACTGGCGCATAACAGCCCATTAACTTTCAATCTGGATTCTTGCAATTATTTAACGGTGGATTATAATTTCAAAGCTGTATTATTAATTTAATAACAATTTTTTTAAATTGAAGTTTCTGCAACTATGTTTAAGCGACTTTTAACTGGAGATTATTTCTAAACATCTGATAACGGAGTTAGCAGGCGTTAGACTATCATTTAATTCATAGTAATAATTAGTAATAATAATCGTAATTTTAAAGGTAGTACGATTGTATTTTCAGTTCTATATCTTACGGATCCAGGAGAAAAAATTACCCAGACAGCTTCTTGCTGTTATAATAATAAAAAATAATAATAATAATATTTATATTTTATATTGATATTTTTTTAAACATAGAGTGCGTTTTAAATTCAATACATTTTTTAGTTTTTCTGGTGGTGTAATCTTAAAATAACACTACCCACATAAAATAAAAATGCCCATTGAAAAAGAAATCGTAAATTTCCAATAGATGGTCAGATGAGATGAAAAATGTTGTTTGCACTTGGTAGTACAAAATGCGCAGTTTAGTTGATCCTTTTATTTACAGCTGTGGAGGGATGAGAGGTATAAATTCCAAACTATTTGGCGACCATTTATGACACAAGGCGAATTTTCAGATCAGTGTTCTTGTTGTACTTATGTGAAAGTGGTAAAAGATGAAGCGTGCTGGTAGAAAGAGTAAAGTTTGTCCCGAAGTGCTATTGGAACTGATTTCAGAAAGAAAATCGCGATTATTCGTAAACGATGTTTTAGTTGCGTCCACTGATAGTGTTTTCAATGAAATCAGTGAAAAACATGGTGGAATTTTGACTTCAAAAGCGGTTTATTTGTTTATTAAGAGAAACAAACGAGCTAGACAAAAGTTGCAAGAATGGGGATTGTTGAAAGAGACTGAAAAGTGTGATGACGTTGAGAATCCTCGTCTATCGCCTGTATCAGGTAAGCTCTTTTATATCTTATAGTAGAATTATTTTTAATTTTTTAAAATAATTTTATTATTTATAACCCATTACTGTTTTTTTATTCTTTCGGAAATTTATCTTAATCTGTTAACGTACGACTGTTCTCTTCTAAATATACGATAGTCAAAACTTTATTATACGTAGCTCGCAAATTGTTTTATAATGATTATTTTCTCGAGTCTGCAAATTCGTTCCTCGATCGCTCTCGGTTTATCGACAAAAAAAAATCTCAAAACCTGAAAATTGCAGGAGTGGAGTAAACGAGAACAGATTTACTTGAAATTTGAAACACATATATTTAGCGCATCAAATATTTGCTGTTATGTTTTTGACGCTGAAGAGATATTTCAGTAAGTTGTTGATTTACTAAAACTCCTCACCCGCAGGATATATATTGGTAAGTGTTTTATAATGTTCAGTATTTCCGTATGCTAAGATAGAAAATCCTTTATTGTTGTTTCTACTGGAAACTAATTGGTGAATACATGTTAATTATTTCATTAACATACAGAGCCACAGCTGTGGCTCTGTATAATAAGGCCCTTATATTTTTTAATTTGAGAATTCATCATATAGGGCAGTGGTCCCCAACCCCCGGACCGGTAAAGGTCCGTGTATCAAATGGTACCGGGCCGCCCAAGGAACATTAAATTATTTCCATTTAATTTACTGTGGTGTATTTCTCTCGGGTTAGTGCGACTTTGTCGGGTTTGTGGTAATTTAAACCTTTGTAACAAAAGAAAGCTTGTAACTATTTTAAATTAGTTTATTGTTTATTAAACATTACAAGATTATGAATTAAAATTGCAGTCATAGCCCCCCTCAGCGGGCCGCGGTAAAATTATCAAACGTTGACCGGTCCGCGGCGATTAAAAGGTTGGGGAGCACTGATATAGGATATTCCATTTTAAAGTGTATACAGAGGCTGTTCACACATTTTTTAGACGATGTATATTGTATTCGCAAAACTAAATTACATAAAATTCTTGTGTTTTAAATGTTCTATTTGACATCCCTTATTCTGAACTATCTTTCGACACCGCAATTTCCAGGATAATAATGCCTTTTGAAGTGTCAGAAGAGGTATTCTATCCCATTCCTCCTGAACAGCTTTCAAGAGTCCTGTAAGGGTTTTGGGACGACGTTTGGATAATGCAGATTTTAAAAGTCCGAAAGCACAAAAATCCATAAGTGATACATCGGGAGATTTAGTAGGGATATCAGTGAAGGGTATGGTCTTGATACCAGTTTTTTGTTCCATTTCTTTTAGGAAATTTACAGTGGATTTTGATGTGTGACTGCTAGCTTTGTCCTGATGGAGTCTCACAGATTGATGGCACTGTGGGTAAAGCGATGGTATTTCATTCAGAAAAATTGGCGATAAAATATGTTCCTGATAATATTTGGAGTTAATCTTGACATTTTTTCCCTTTTATGATAATAAATGGCTCTTTTTTTGTTGCAATCATTTAAATACACCCATAATTCATCTATTGTGACAATTGCTTTCCATTTTTCTTTGGATAAGTGTTTCTCATATAGAATTCTGCAGCGTGTCCTGCGTTCAGCGATATGATTTGGAAGATGACGATGCACATTGCGTTTTTTTCGCTTTCTTAAGATTTAAATCAACGTTTATCACTTTGTTTACAGTGGATACCGAGCATTTTAATGATTTTGCAACTGTCCTTTGACTAGGGGGATTTTCTTTTAACATTAAACAACGTACCTTTGCAATAGTCGAAGATGTCCGTTTTTTCCTTGGATACTTGTTTGGAATTTTTGTCCCACTTGAGGCTCCAATTTGACGTTTTTTTCCTTTCTTGTTGACGATATTACCTATCGACGCTTTAGATATCACAAAACCATGACTCTCACTTCCTTTTTGGATAACGGAGTATGCATATTTCTCTACGGAAAGAGCATAAATGTAGCCTTCGAACCACTGCTTTGTTAAAAACGCCATTTTGAATAAAAACAAAACTTTCAAGCCGCAGACCATAATTTTGACTTTTAAAAACATAGTACAATTGCAATTAATTCTTTCGCAGCAAACGATTTTTTTTATTACCGCTTACCAAAATCGTCTAAAAAATGTGAGAACAGCCTCTGTATATATGCAAAGAAAATTCATTTAACATATGTGTGAAAAAAAACTATTAACTCTTAACTTTTCAGCAAATATATTATTGATTTACATTTAATTTATAAATATATAAAACTGTATCGTTTGTATCATCTGCTTTATATACCCGGCGTTGCACGGGTGTACCCTTAATAAGACTTATTTGTATATTATGTCAACTTGAATTTTATGTCAATCGATACCGCTCCCAACTGGTCAGCACCCCATCAGCATATTATCATATGGATTGCCCCCCTCCCCTCCTTGGGGGATGAATTTTGAAAAATCGCTTCCTAAATGACGCCTTCAGCACAAAAGTAGTAAGCTCCTAAAATTTGATATCTGTATCTCCAATAGTTTTTGCTGGGCGTTGATTCCTTTACACATATAGATAAAACACTTAAACATACGTTTAGCCCCCCCCCCAGCCCCCTTGGGGACCGAATTTTGAAAAATCCTGAAATTGGTTTTTAGGTATTCATATTTCTTACATTTAAAAGCAAGAATCTTATGGATATCAATTTTCTTCTTTAAGATATGAAGGAATATGTAAAAACACATTTTGCCCCTTCCCCCTCGGGGGACGAATTTTGAAAAATCGCTTCGTAAATGCCGCCTTCAGCACAAAGGTAATAAGCTCCTAAAATTTGATATCTGTATCTCCAATAGCTTTTGCTGGGCGTTGATTCCTTTATATATATATAGATAAAACACGTAAAAAAACGTTTAGCCCCTTCCTCTCCTTGGGGGCCGAAATTTGAAAACTCCTGAAATTGGTTTTAGGTATTCATGTTTCTTACATTTTAAAGAAGAATCTTATGGATATCAATTTCCTTCTTTGGGATATGAAGGAATATGTAAAAAACACGTTTTGCCCCCTCCCCCCCCTCGGGGGGGGGGGCGAATTTTCAAAAATGGCTTCTTAAATGTCGCCTTCAGCACTAAAGTAATAAGCTCCTAAAATTTTATATCTGTATCTCCAATAGTTTTTGCTGGGCGTTGATACATGTATAAGTCAGGAATTCTTCCTTTATGTAAAAAACACGTTTTGCCCTCTCCCCCCCCCCCCCCCCCCCCCCCCACGGGAGGCGAATTTTGAAAATCGCTTCTTAAATGACGCCTTCAGCACCAAAGTAATAAGCTCCTAAAATTTGATATCTGTATCTCCAATAGTTTTAGCTGGGCGTTGATACGTGAATGGCAGGACTTCTTCCTTTATATATATAGATATATACAGTCGGACCTCTATTTAACGAACCTCTATTTTGCGAATTTCTCTATTTTGCGAACTTTTCCTTGAAACCAAAAGCATTTTGCGAATTTCTTCGTAAATTAACCTCCAAATAGCGAAGTGCATTCTCTATTTAAAGAACTTTTTCTTGTGATCCAATATTTTTTTCCTCCATATTTCTCAAAATATTTCTGAACATATCACACTTATTCTTTCTTTTAACACATTTATCACATTAACTTTCTTTTAACACATTCCGATGCGAATTACAGTTTGAAGAAAATACGCCTGGAGGGCTTTTTAGTACATTGCAAAGATGCGAGACGTATTATGAGAGAAAACATTTTTTCAAACAAAAAACTTAGACAAAATTAAGAGACTTTGTCAGTAATTAAATTTAAGGACACATGAGGTAATGTATGCTTAAAATTACTAGTTATAATAAATACGATAATGTCATTAATGTTCATTAATTTTAATATAATTTTTTTTATTTGAAAAAACAGAGTATTCCCGGATGTTTTGTTTTATTCTTGTATTCATTGCAGATTTCTGTTTGATGGGTAAGATATATAAAAGAAATAGAATTTTATTTACAAAATAAATGTGTGATTAATTACTTCTATGAATAGTATTTAGTGTTTATGAATTTAAAATATGTTTTCTGTAGTTTAAAGTATTTTAAAAGGTGAATCTCTATTTAACGAATTTTCCATATAACGAAATTTTTTCGGGATTTAGCGACTTCGTTAAATAGAGGTCCGACTGTATATATATATATATATATATATATATATATATATATATATATATATATATATATATATATATATATATATAGATAGATAGATAGATAGATAGATAGGTAGATAGATATCCCAATCTATCGCTCCCTGAAGCATCGTTTTCCCTAATTTGTCGTTTATTTCACTCAGTCCCTACGATCATATTTCTTTGTTATGTTTCCGCATTTCTCGTTCAGTTCAGTCGGTATAGATCGAGATTCCACTATATATATATATATATATATATATATATATATGTGTGTGTGTGTGTGTGTGTTGTGTGTGTATACTATTTTTATTTTTTCATTTTTAATGTCTTGCTGCTCAAGTTGTTTGCCTATAAATGTCTTAATTCGATTTCATATTTCATAGGTCACTTTTTTCGAATTTAATAACACTTGTCCATATATATCTCCGTAATGCCGAGTTCTCAAATTCTAATTCTGAATTCCATTTCATAATTCATAGGTCTGGATTTCTAAATTAGAAATCAAGACGTATGAAATATGAAAACTCTTGTCTACTTGACAGGTCCCCATAATGCTCAGATTTCAAATTCTAAGCCTTAACTCGATATCATATTTCTTGATGTCTTTCGTCATGATTTCTAATTAAATGAAAAAGCTTGACTATCTGATTAAGTCCCCTAGTGCCCTGTTTTCAAATTCTAATCATTTGATCTATTTCAGATTTCATATGTCTTGAATTCTAATTTAAGGAAAACGCTTGTCTATCTGACAGGTCCCCTTAATCCCGAGTTTTTAAATTATTATCTTTAATTGGATTTCACATTTCAGAGGTCGTGATTTCTAATTTAATGTAAATGCTTCTTTATCTGACAGGTCCTCTTAATTGTCAGTTTCGAAATTCTCATTATTTACTCGATTTCATGTTTCTTAGGTCTTGATTTCTAATTTAATACATACTAAAAATATCAACAGATCACGATATTTTTTTCAATGAAACATGTTTTCTCTCACATTGTGAATTGGCACCAAAACGAGAGAAAATATATAAGCCAACTTCCCGTTTTGCAATATTTATTAGCCATTAGAAACGGCACTTTACGATGACTAGTCTTATACTTCTAAACCACGCTGAATTTTTTTTATTTGGACTGCGAATTTAAACATGATTTTTTCATTTTGTTTTTTTAAACAATTTTTCTATATTTTCATCAATTTTCATAAATTTGAATAAAAATTTAATATTTAACTATTACAGGATTAAATAAAAAATAAATATCATTCTTTTTTGTATATTTTAGTAGATATTAACCCCCTTGTTAGCATTTTCTTCTGTATAACGCAGAAGCTAAAAATTAATTTTAAAAAATAATTTTATGCAGTCATTATATAAAAAAAAATTCTCCGAGAAAATTTTTTTTATAAACAAATAAGAACACACATGTAGGGGATTTTATAATCTGTACGTTATGCACTTTGAAGATTTTCATTCACCCATCCCTAACAGGTTTCGTCAAGAATAGAAAATGTTCCCACGCATGCGCGACTTTTTTTTTTGTAAGGCTACCTATCTGATTGGCTTCGGAGAAACCAATCGGTGACATGCAACTCCCCGAATTCCAAAGCCGTATCGCGAACCTGTGTTAGTTTGCTCTAAATCCAGTTCATTGCTTATTGCTATCACTGCTCTTCAACCAGTTGTATTTTCAGCGATACTTGGAAGGCATGGGGGTCCCGGAATTCTACTTGGCTGCTTTGCAAGGAAGGAGACGCGATTGTTTCCATTTTTTGCTGAATCTAAATCAGCACGTGTGGGAGAAAAATGAACACCCGCATAGACACGCACCACCGTCCGAAACACCGTGGGAACCTCACCCGAAGTTCTCTTCTAATATTGGCAACGCCGTGCTTTACTTCAGCAAAAGGTGGTCCGTGAATTGGATGTTTGTTCCTAAAGCACGGGATGTGCTAGACGAGTTCATGAAACTTTCACAGGAAGTGTGCCACGATAATCCCGCGTTCAGGTACAAACTGCTGTGCCTAGCGAGGGAACAAATAGAAGAGGACAATTTCTGTGGACGAGAGGACAGTTTACTAAGATCCTTTCAGTCCCCCGCTCTGACCGCACTCCGACATTTCATGAATTTCTACGCTTCGCCGTTATCACGCCGAAATGACGCCGAAAGTTTTATGAGATTTTTGGACAGCGTATGCGGGTTAACATCGGCAGCTATCACGGGATGGATAGATAATGAGTGGATGTACGTAGTTCTCGCAGACGCCGCAAGATCGATCCACAGGTTCTGGGACAATTTCCCAGGCTTCGACGAGATAGGCCGGTACTCGAGGTTGTTCCTCGACGAGGAAGAACGGCTCGTCATCGATAGGTTTCTCCGAAGCCATCAGATTACAAAAAGATGTCGCCCATGCGTCGAAAATATGAACTCTTTGTGATTGATTTGTAAACTCGGGATATCATTTTTATGGAAATAGTTTTCATATTTTATTGACTATTGTGAGACTAAGGGCCTGTTCACATAGGAGTCCGTTGAAACGATTAGCAATGAAATTTTTAACGTCTATGATTGGTTTATTTTCGTCTCAGCGTCATCTTTTCCTTAACGCAACGCAACGGACTCCTATGTGAACAGGCCCTTACGCAGTATTATTTCGAGTGCAGTTTTTCAACTTTTGTGATGTATATTGAGAATAACTTTTTTGTAAAAGATACTGGTATTTTTCTCTGTATTTGTAAACAATCAAAATAAATAAAAAAGCCAGCTGGAATGTTATCAATAGCAGGATAAACATGTTCTGCTTTGAAAACAAGTCATGCTAGCTCTATTCGGAATATTCTAATAATCTTTCGAAGAAAACTTTTACTCAGATGTAAAATTTTAGGTAATCTAAACCTTTTCTCCATATAAACGTTAATCCATATAACATTGTATAAACATTAAATTTTTCATCAGGTTACATTGTTGTATTCACTTGCCAAAACCTTTTATTTTAAGTATTAGTTGACAAAAGAATAAATATTTTCTGCCTCCTGATGTTTTTAACAGAAAAGCTTTTAATTTATAAAGCTACCAATGACTTGATTTTAATCATTTTGAAATTAGACAAATGTTTCTGATGTGTTTTTAATTTCTAGATATAGTTCATAAATTTCAGACATTTTTATTATATCTATCTATCTATCTATCTCTATATATATACAATCTATCTATATATATATATATACATACTTTTGTATAAATTACAATTTGGCTAAGATTCCGTATGCGTGTTCCATTCTCGCTGTGTTCTTGGTAATTTTCTGTGTTCTTGGTCTTTCTGCTGTGTTCTTGGTAATTGTATGATTTTTTAATCTGATTTTCTTTAGCTTGTATTATTTTACCTGAGCAACATAGCATATTTAAACATTTTTATTTAGTATAATATATGTTTATATTCAGTGACGCCGGAAGGGAGGGCACCTGCCCCCCCCCCCCCCCCCCTAGAAAATTGAATTTTTTGTTTCTACCTAGCTAGCGCTCGTAAAATATTAGAATTTTCATTTAAAATCATAAAGCCTATCAAAACTGAATACTAAATTGCAACCTCTCACTCGCTAAGAAGGAGTAAAAAGAAGTAAAAGGAGTAAAAAGAAATTTTACTCCTTGGGGCATTTTTCGTTTAAAAAAAATGCAAATATTTTAAAATTTCACTGATTTGGGGGAAAATATCTAGTTTAGTGTGTTTTGAACGCTCATCAATTCCTTTGATGGATTAAATTTATAAACTGAATCCTGTTGCAAGGTTCAGAAAAATTCGAGCCATCTGAAACTACCATTTTTATTGGATTATCAGCATTGATGTAGCTGTCAATAGCAGACGCGTTTTTCTCCATAGGTTAATCGTTTCTATCATGACTTTTATTGTAGAGCGTTTATAAAAGGGGTCATGAGAGACCTCATGTGTCAACATCATCCTTTGTTGGGGAATGTATCATAGTTCGGCTTTCTTTAATGTACATTTTATTTTCTTTCCAGTGCTAGTTGTTACATCATAAGTGATTATAAAGTATAGTTGAAGTCAATAACATATTTACTGTATACAATGAAGTAAAAAATACAATTGTGACGTGTAAATGGGAGTGTATAAGTAAAATTATAGTTGAATGTAACGAATAAATAAATGTCAATAGTATGTGGGTTGGAATATGTATTTGCTATAGTATGTTTATAATTCAGTATAGTACAAGTTGCATCTAATGAATTCTAATATGTATCTTATTGTAGTATAGGCACAGTTTTTAAGCCTGCTGTGTACTAACCCTGTAGGATTCGCTCACCTCAATGTTATGGAATGGAGAAAATGTGTCTACTATTTACAGCTACATAGGCACTGATTATTCGATAGAAAAAAAGGTATTTTCAGATTGGCAACTTAAATTGAAAGATTTTTTTAATTGTACTCGTAATAAAGAAAGAAATTTGACACCTTGGGGCATCTCTGGTTTAAAAAAATGCAAATAATATTTTAAAATTTAAATTATTCGTGCGAAAAAATCTAGTCTAGTGTGTTTTAAAATCTAATTAATTCCTTTGTTGGAGGAAACTCATAAAATCAATCTTGTTGCAAGTTGTAGAAGTTCAAGTTATCTAAAAAGACCATATTTATTGGATGATCAGCATTTATACGACTGTGAATAGTAGAGATATTTTCTTCATGGGTTAACAATGAGGTGAGCGAATCCAAAAGATTAGTACACAGCAGTCTTAAGAAAAGGAATCCTCACTTTTTTTCTAAAATCGTGATGAAAAATTTTTATAATTTATAACCTGTAACTATGGTTATTATTTATTCATTGTTAGGGGTACGTAAATTTTGCATAAAAAATATCGAAATTTCGCAACAAAAATTTACGATTTACAAAATTTCGCATTTATTCGCAAAAAAAAATTATATATATATATATATATATATATATATATATATATAAACTAGTAGTATCCATTTCCTGGTGTTAAACGTCGGAATTAGGATCATTAATAATCTCTGGATCCTGTGCTAGCTTGGCGTATAATTATTTTAAACGGTAGCACGCTGTTTTTGTAGCCTTTATTTTTCTCTTTTATTTCTTGCAATCCATTATCTGATTGCAAGGTACTATATTTAGATAAGGAATTCTCGCTTTTCTTCACATATCAAGAGAAAAAACAGTTAATCAATTCAAAACTAGAATCATGGTTATCACTTATTAACGGGACAACGGAATTTCAACCTAGTTTTTTTTAAATTTTCAATATTTTACACTTTATCCCACATGAGTGTAATTAATATTCTTTTTTACTTCTTTGAAGTGACTTAGAAATCAAAAAATAAGTATTTTGTAGAAGAAAAATACTTGTTTTTGAAAAATTTCTACGAAAATGCTAGAATTTTTCGAAATTCTCCACAAAATCATTACAAAAATATTCAAAATATTAACTCTATAAATAAAAAGAAATATAATTGTGTCCCGGACCCCTTAAGCTCTGTTTAATCAAACTCAAAAATTCTTTTAAACGATTTTGCCTTATACTTTATTGATATGAAACCAATTCTTTTGTCTTGTGTTACAGTCATGGACTTCGGCATTTTTTTTTACTAAATTATTTAAGCTTCCTGGAAGTCAATTATTCTCCAACTTGTAAATAAAAATGACTTGCTATTTTCAATATTTTTTCACATTGAACCAATTTCAATGAGGAATTTGCACATGTGGGGAAAATGCTCATTTCTATTTTTTATTAACAGATTGGTTATCAAATTGTTCGAAAACACCAATTAAAACGTATATATAGATCTAAATAATAAGAATTTTAAATTTAAAATAAGCGAAAAGTGTTGAAAAATCATGTGACCTCAAAACGCTACGTGATTGGTTCTGACGTCACTATGCACCATGCTTCAATGTTTACATTTGTCTAGCGCGAGATTCTACGTTTCCTCCTCTTAAACTAACATTTTAAAATCATATTTTTTTTCTAATTTGGTTTAATTTTTCTAATTTTAGTTTGTGGCTATTGTTTATTCCCCCTTTTTTTTAAATTATATTCTATCGTCGTCTTTATTCTTAGTTTTATTTCTGTTTTGTTTACCATGGCGTTATTACCCGGTTTTGCAAAAGAGCAATCTGACAACCTGCCTAAAATGGATTCATTTGCAGTGTTTTCCTTTTTGGGAAATAATCCAAGTTTTATGGGAGCAGAAATACGAGGATTTAAAGTTCAGAGGGATGTATATATTTGTTTGCATTTTTTATTCTAGTTATGTAATGTAGATTGTAGAACGCTGACGTGCGTTGTACTTTACACAAACTTTAAAGTTACACATTGTTTATGCGTATTATTAAATTAATATCGTACTCTAAAAGTTTAATAAACAGCTTCTATTATTATTCATTCATAGTACATGTTTAATTTTGTAGAATTAATTAGCTCTGCAACATTACAAGTAGTGTCTGTTATAGGATATTTAGTATTTTTAATTGCGTATTAAAAAGTTGACAGAAATTAAAAACACTACCAAATTTACGAATGTGTTCAGTGTTCTGCATTCATATCATAGAAATATGTGTATTTTAAATGGTAAAGGAATTATAATAAATCTGAACTATGCATGATAATTAAACTTTTGACTAATCACATACTAAGTGGTGCAAAGAAACAAATGTTTATTACTCAAAATAATTTTAAACAATCCTCTAACTCCATAATTTTGTGTTTTAAAAACACATTTTTAAATTAATGCTTTAGTACTTAGAAAGTTACTTTTACTTAGATTTGGACGATAAGGCTATGGAGATAATGTTGTAGGATATGTTCAGGTAAAAAGGGATGGAGACATCTGTACAGTCAATGCAAGGGTGACACCAGAACATAATGTCACAAAAAAGACTTACAGTGTGGAACTCAAGTTGAATGAAAAGGAAGAAAATGTCCTTTCCGTCCAATGCAATGATTGTGCAGCATCTTTGGATGAGTTCCTTTATGTATTATATTTAATTTTATCTAAAAGTTTTAATGATAGTGTGTTTGGGGTAGATACAATAGACCATCCATGGTTAGCTTTCCCCGCTTTAAGTAATTTATAAATAATTAGAAATACTTCAGCAGTTATAAAAAAAATCTTTTTAATACAATACTTTATACATTTTATGTAAAAAACTAGCACCCAAAACTAGTGTAAAAAGATTAATTAAAAATAAACTTACAAAATAATTAATATATTTTATGCTTTTGTCACATTTTGCACACAAATTGTATTTATTTCAAAATTTCATCACCTACCCCCAACCCAGCATCTGGTGAATTCCATTGTAACGGACGAAACATTCACACACAAAATAAATAATAAAAAGATTATGAGATGCATATTAATGCTTCAAAATAGGAGAGTATTATTTTTTCCTGATAAAACCAATTCCTGATAAAAACTAAAGATAAACTTGACAGGTTTCAAAATTTATTTCTGGTGTATTTAAGCTGAAAAAAAAATCTTTAATGTAACGGATGCTACATAAAATGGAACATCATTTGTACTATAGCATCATAAGATAAAAAAATCTGTGAATCTATTATGTCAATTTGTTCAAAAATTTTAAAAATAACATCACAAGACATGCCTGTAATTTATCAGAACCTTGACATAAAAAATCAGTCATTTTTTTCTGTAATAAAAAATATTAAAACTATTTGTAACAGATGTTACATATAATACATGATGCTGCAACTGTACCCTTAACTAGGCTATTTATATTCAAAACAGTCACAAACATGCATTTATTTTACTTTTATAGTTTTTACATTAATATTAAATTTACTCCAATTAAATTCAGTGGCATAATTTACGTAAGTAATAAGGTATAAAAATGATAATTTTACTTGCTAAAAAAACTTACAAATAGATATTTTCCCATTACATCCCCTACAAAACAAACTTAATATAAGGAAAAAGCAATAGTACGTTCTAGTTCTAGAGGTCATAAGCTTTCCAATGATATATAACACTTAATAATTTGTTTAAAATGATTTTCTTTCGTAATGGTTTCTTGTTAGGTGGAATTCACCATCTGGAGAATATAACTCATAACAAAACTCGTTGTGTTTACAAATATATTTAAATATTTATTTAAGTGGAAAATGTCAAAACTTGTATTTTAAATTCATATTTGCTGCAATGATTTGGCAAATCATCTGTATCACATTAAAACTCACAATTATAGCTAAATTAAAAAATTATTGAATGAGGATTTTTTTTTCCGTCGCGTTTCATTGCAACTGTCCATGATTTCCTTTTGACATTATCTGTTGGAACACTAAAAAAAAGCTTTCCAGGTGTATTTACCGTTGTGCTTGTGCAGCAAGGTACTAAACAATATTTAAAATTTTCTGTAACACACTTTGACATCTTAAAAATAAAGAAAAAACACTAGATATCAAACTCAAACTACGCAACACAATCCAAACACCGAAGTAAACAAATTCGCCATAGTGCATTGTGACGTCACATGTATCCGCGTAGGAAAAGTAGCGTTTTTGAGACAAAGTAAATAGTGCGCGTTTAAAAACAAATTATGTTAACTTTTAGAGTTCTAAAACTAAAAAAAAAAGATGTTTTCGATCATATTTTTCTATTTTCTATATCATAAATGTAAAATAAAAAAACGTGCAAATTCCTCATTAGAAAACATCACGGATTTTTCTTCATGGCTTTGGTCCTATCAATTGCTTTTATAGCAATAATTTCTTCCTCAATTTTCTGGTAAAAGTTATAAAATATATCATGGAAATTCTGTGATGCTTGGTGGATTCTGTGATTCTTAGTTGTGATTACTCTAGCAACAAAGTTTTTGTCATTTGTGTCTACCCAATCAGTGAGTAAAATTAAATCACATGGGAGCGCGGGGACTACTCTAGATTTGTGTGCACGGCCGCCATCTTGGATTTTTTTGCGCCAACTTTGGCGATTTTACCGTGATTAAAGGAGTGGGAAAATTATCGCCCATGTGTTTTAAGCGGTGTTTTCAAAACGTTGGACTTCGAATTTTTTTAGCTTTTTTAATAAAAATCACCTGTATAAATTATGAAACTTAGAAAAAATTTTGAAAAATCATTTAAACGTTGGACTTAGATTTATTTTTGGGTTTTTAATAAAAACCACTTTTTTAAATTATGAAACTTGGAAATTTTTTTGAAAAATCATTCTCAAATATTGGAAATTTTGGGTTTTTCTTTTAGATTTTAATAAAACCCACCTTTTTAAATTATGAAACTTAGAAATATTTTTGAAAAATCATTTAATCGTTGGACTTAGATTTTTTTTTTTTTTTTTTTGCATTTTTAATTAAAAACTACCTTTTCAAATTATGATCCATATAAAAAATTTGGTCAAATGGATTTTACTTACAGATAAAATTTCAATGCCATGTATTCAATTTGCCCTAACTCTTTGACAAATAGCAATGAATCCCCAACATATTATGCCAATATATTGTTAATTAGAAAAAAAATACAGCATTTTCATACCACCTAAATAACTTGCAATTTAAAAATTATCTAAAATTCATCTTTGAAAAATGTAAAAAAGTTATGAACCCATAAATTTATGGTGAGTAACCAGATTCTCTCTCTTTTTTTTTTTTTTTTGGTTAGGGCATTGTGGTAATGAAATTTTACTTCAGATTTGACCTTAACCAAATATTTTGTGCATACAATAAAATCAGGACAATGATTATTTGACCATTTATCCTGCTGTGTTGGAAATAAGAAAAAAAAAACCCTTTTCCTAAACCAATAACTTAACCTTAACTAACTTCTTAACTTAGGTTCCTGGGGAGAAGTTGAACTTGAGTTATTTAAATTTATTTGTATTCCACTACAACTTGGAATTATAAAAAAATTTAAAATAGATTGTATTTAAAATGTATACTGTATTTGACATTTTACGAAAAAATGATGGCAGATAATTTTTACTTCAAATAAATGAAATGGTGTTTCCTTACAGTATACTAATTGACAATCAATAAACAAAATTAAAAGCAACTTAAATTTATTAAGTTAATGAAAAACTGATAATGGATTCAAAAATTTTCAACAAAAAGACTCTTCGTTTTAAAAATAATTTACTCTTTTGGGTATAGTCAGTTTGACTCAGATTTCCAGGTCAAGGCCGAGATCTGACCTAAAATTATTATAGTGTAATTAAAAGATCAAATCAGAAATAACTGTTTGATCTTAAAATTAGAGAATTTGACATTGAGTTATTTTTACCATAACGCAATAATTATCGCCATGAGAAATGCGCCAAACCCTGGCGGAAAAATCCAAGATGGCGGCCGTGTACACAAATCTAGAGTATCCCCCAAGCGCGATAAACGTCATTCCATATACGTTTGCTTTTGCGATTCAAAAGCAACCCTACACAATGTTTTTGCATCGCAAAAGGGAATCTTGAATTCGATGCATTTGAAACGCAGGTTGACGTGTGATAGGGCCTTTAAGACATTTCATAAGTGCTACGCTACAAATTTGAATTGTAAGGTGTAACGTTCAGAACGTGTCCCACGGGATAGTTGAACAATAGAAGGTGCAACGTCAGCAAGGGGACTTTGTGCGGATTTCGCCGGCATTGTGCGGGGCTGGCCTGCACGGTCGAACCCCTAAAAGGGGTACAATGTTGTGATGGATGGCAATAGACATTGAATAACGGTTTTTTGTTGTTATGTTCGGGCTTCGTTTTCAGCAGAGAAGGAGTGGCCGCAAAGAAAGGTCAGAAAACCTGCCCATGGGGGGAGATCAGCTTGAACATTTTCAATGTACAAAACAACCGGATGCGTCGCGCTGAAAGGGGAAAAGGATTGCACCCTGACGTTGAAAGAACAGTCGATTGTCCAGAGGTAGGTACTGTCCGACCACAGTACGAAGATAATTCGTGAGAAATATAACAAAGCTCTCTTTTTTTCATTGTGCTTCACACAGACTTGGTGGTCAACGACTTAAATAAAATCCAGAATGTACAAAATTCAGTAGCTACTATAAAAAAAGTCACTAACTTTTTCCGCGAAAGTCCATATCGGAGAAAACATGTACCCAAAATTCCCTTATTTTGTGAAACTAGATGGTCTGCCAAGTATTAGAATATTTTCGGAACATTTTGAGGAAATAAGAAACGCCCTAGAACATTTATCATACACGATGGAAATAAATGGAGATAAACGATCGAAATCCAACCAGTTGTTATGCGCAATTTCCACTCTTAAATTTATTGTGTGTTTGCATATTATTTCACACTATAGTGCCAAACTGGAGCCTGTTTGTAATATTTTGCAAGCAAAAACAATAAACCTTTTACCGACGAAGAAACATATTCAATTACTTTTATCTGTTCTGAAAGATCACAGGGCTGATGTAGAGAATTACTTTAAAGATATATTTCAAAAATGTATATTGGAAGAAAACTTGACATTGATATTAAAATACCTAGATTAGCTGCAACGCAAACGCAAAGGGCTAACTACTCTACTGATAAGTGCTGAAAATTATTTTTCGAATTTCTTTATTTACTCCATATCTGGATTCAATTATACAGTCCATTCAAGTCCGATTTTCCCAAGAGACGGATAGTGCATTTGCTCTGTCTATTTTTCACCCGCAACTAATAATACAGGCAGAAACCTTTAGTTTGCTAAAATCAAACATTCATAACATCTCAAAACTGTTTGAAATTGAAAATTTGAATTGTGAAGCCGAAACTTGGAAAGAAATGTGGGTTTCAAAAGTCAAAAGTAACAATACCTGAGACTGATCTCGAGGTTGTTGAATTAATAGATAAACATGGGACGATTCGGGAAAACTATGTTTTCCCGGCAACCTATCTGGCGCGGAGGTCGATTTCAAAAGGGAGATTCATTTTATATTAGGGTTGACCGATGCGTGTGTCTTCCAGCAAAATTCGGAGTCACTGAGCTTCGCCAAGCAGAAGTTTTTATGAGTGCTAAACTTGATTTTTTGGTAAATCGGATGAAAACAGGACAAGACTAGAGGGCGCGAAATCGAAGTAGCTCACAAGGGAAGAGAATTTTAAAATAATGTAATAATATAAATTACTTAAAAGACTATAATAATATAGTAAAAAATCGAGAATTTATCGAAGCTACACCATATAGTAGCTCGAGAATATCAAAAGAATGTAATAATAACGATATAATATGAAAGTTTTTTGGAAAGGTAAACGTATCGTTTTAGATAAAAGAATTTCAAAATTTTTTATCGATTAAAGAATTTTAATATAGACCATCAAATGATTGTCCTTTAATCTTTATTTATTCTAGGAACAACCTAAAAATAAAAAGGATGGTGGAACTAAGTTTATTATCAATTTTTTAAAGGAACAGGGACAATCATTTTCGTCGTCTATTAATTTCTGAACAAAATGAACAGACATATAACACTGTTGAATCTTTTTTACGCTAGTGTAATAATTGGTGGATTAAAAAACTATTCTCAATCCCCTTTATTCCATAAAACATGTCTCACAAGATAATTTCATACCGAATGTACACTATTGGTCCGAAAAAAAATCGAATTTTCATAAGGGAGTTAAAAAATTCCCATAATTTCTTTAAGTTTAAAAAAAAACTGAATAAGCTCACGCAAGAAAGTTACTCAATTTATGCAAACTGTTAAAAAATACAGGTAGAAATCATTCATTTATGTATTAATCCGCAGATTTAACACTGCTAGAATAATCAGCATTAGATTCCCATATACCACCGAAGTGAGGGGATGATGGGGGAGTCACTACCCTTAAATCTTTAAAACATTAAATTTTTGAAAAAAATATATGTTAAAGACTGATCATTTCTGAACAAAATAAGGCAAACCGCATGAAAATATTCCGCTTAGTTCCGGAGATATTGATAGTAAAAATATTTAATTACTGATCAAGTTTATGGTAAGAAAAATTTTAAACTTTGCATCATTCCGCAACTGATATCTCAAAAACTATGAAAGGTAATTCCATGAAATTTTTATCACTGCATAATAGTGTTATTTTATTGCGTCTGAACTAGAATTATTACAATCACTGTAAATTTTGTTATTTTTTTTCAGGGGTAAATTAATGCAAAAATTTAAGGAAATTTTAAGTATATTTTGAGCAGTTTAAAAAAAAAAAATTTAAAAAATATTTTAATTTTGAATGTTTTATGTTAAATTGTATTTTTGAATATAAAACAGGAATTATACATTTAGGTGTAAAATTAATTTCATAGTTCTGCGCGCAAGCCAGTATACAATAGAAATGCTTAAAAAACAAGGTATATATCTAAAGCATTTTTTAAAAACATTATTTAAAATTATTTTAAGAGTTGAAATTTTTTTATTAAAATAAATATATCTATTTGTCATATACATAAAATTTGGAGAAATTGGGAGTAAATTGAAATAGTTACAAAGAGTCAAAAAGTATGAAAATATGCCTGATTTCCTCGACTTAAGAGTCGTGAGTCCCCTTAAGATGCCAAGTTATACCTTCAGAAGTGATATAATACGATACGTCGTTACTTCACTCTATTCGTCTTACTTCTTTACTTCATATCTTGATCGACGAGATTGAGATTCAATTGAGATTAAGAATTATTTCTTAATTCTTAATCTCAATAGATAATTTATATCATGACCAAGTCTCTACATACGTCCACAGTTTTGAAGTTTAAAAAATGCAAATAAAAAAAGAATTTCACCTAATTTACCAAAAACATGTCATAAAAAATATAACTGATTATTTTTGCATTAAGAGGATGCTCCATGCTATATATTTAAAAAGAGCTAAAGAGAAACCACATACATTTGAAAATATTTTTTACAGTTTTGAAACACCAAATTTTCATACAGCACCAAAAAGCCGGTTTTATGTAGAAAAAAAATAATATACTTTAATATTTCAGACATTTATACATTGTAGTTAATTTCCCATGATTAGTATTTTTCTTTTTCAAAACAACAGGAGGAAGGGAAAGTAACATCAATACCCTGGCCTATTCCAGATAACTTAATTTGTAATTGATATAAAATTCAAACCTAGTACAAAAAAATCACATTCTCTATCTTGAAATCTACAGTTTGCAAATAATTACTGAGCACTTTTTAATGAAACAAAAATTTTTAGTTTCATTATATGCTGGGACCACCGTTATTAGTATAAATGAACCTACAATGTGTTAAAGAGACCTACTTTCATAAGAATTAATATGAAAAGTATGGATATTTTCAATTCCAATGAACATCATTAAATACCTTCGTCTCTAAGCTGATATGGGCAAGTTACATTCGAAAAATAGAAAGTCCTTCCATGGCGTCAGTAGGTGGGAGAAGGTATAAAGTAGCTGCAGAGAGTTCAGGTTTACTTTTCAAGAAACTTCTTACAACAGGGAAGATTTTTTTTTCTTTTTCATATATATATATATGTGTGTGTGTGTGTGTGTGTGTGTGTGTTTGTGCCCTTAATTATGAGAGTGGTCTAAGTCATTGTACCGGTGATTACAGAAGTGGTGTAAGTCATATATTTTTCGCTTCGAGATATTTAAAGGTTTGACTTGGAACAAACTGAAAAATATATAATATATATATATATATATATATATATATATATATATATATATATATATATATATATATATATATATATATATATATATATATATATATATATATATATATATATATATATATATACATATATATATATATATGTATATATACACTATCTACCAATGAGTATTTGGACATCCATGCAAATGACGATACCTGCGGTCCTGATATACGTCATGCCCCCCCCCCCCCGCCGTCAAATATCGTGTGGGAAACACCATTGGCATATTGACATTTGTCGCATGCAAGATGCCATGAAGTGCAGAGTTATCTGATTTCGAGAAAGAAACGGCCGATCCTTTACCCTTCAGCGGGCGTGTCCGTGTGCAACATTTTCGTAATTTTGAATGGTTTGTTTTTCCATGTAAGGTTTGAATGTTCTAAGCAGTTTCTATTGATAGCTACACCCTTTCTAATGCAGGTCTGATTTTCTGACCCTTGAATTCCTTTCCATTCATTGTTAGTCGTGATTTAACCGTGGTAAACTAGCGATTATACTGGATTACAATATGGCAAAAGCAGGAGTTGATGTAGTCGATCAAATGTGTAGCTATGACACGGCATCCTGCATATCATGAAGATGGACTCTCATTGTTTTTTAGGTTTTTGGACATAATAGGAATCCATTCGCAAGTTGTCCTTAGATCCAATAAACCGGACAGTTTTGAAATAAGGCGATGGTATCTGCATTCTTTGGCTTTTAATTATAAATATATCGCAATATTATCAACATTTAATAAAACGCAGAATTATTATTTTCAATTTGAAAAAAAAAGTTTATTACAAAAGGAATAATCAAGGTTGAAAGAGACATATTTTTATTTGTGATATAATTGTATATACATAATTAAGGGTCCATGACCTATTGTAAAAGTATTCAGTTTGTAAAAATACATTAAAAATTACCCCCGAAGTTGTGTAATAACGTTAACATCTATAATGCGTTTCTGTTGTAAATATAAAAGCTTATCCTTCTTTATTTCACGATGCATTATTTTAGAATTGACTGATACTTCATATTTAATATTTTATTTAAGAAAGTGTTGTAACTCTACTTGATTTGAATGTAATCAAAATTGATAAATCCAGTCAAGCATAAAATAACTTAATATTCTGCGATAAAAACTGCAGATTATTAATCGTTTACGTGATAGTGTTTATGTCATAGTAAGATACAGATGTTATACGTTCAGTTTATGTAATTCGATGTAAAAAGTAGCTCCCGTTTATAAGCTGTTTTTCCCTTTAAGCTCTAAATGTAACGAACCATATTTTTAGAAAATGGTTTTCTACTGTTAATGCGATGAGCTTTCCATCAAATGGGTTACTAAAGCCTATTTCAAGGAAATATATTGATGAAAAACTACAGAATTTCTAAAAGCATTTAATGGATATAATGCTTCAATTTCTTTTCTCAATGAATTTCATTTTTGAGCTTCCCCCAAGAAGAGGGTATACGAATTCAAATCTCTCGTGATTATTTCACTGTTTTCACCAGATTTCCAGATAGCTGGTACTGTGGTCATCTTATGATAAAGTATAAATTTATACGTGTAGGATAGATTTATATGTGTAGAGTGTTATATATATATGCGGGAAAAAAATTAAGTGCACTTAATTGTTCGAAATAGACAACGTGAAGTAAAAAGTTATAATTTTCTTTTCTTGGTAGTTTATTTTTTCAGACATTTTAATAAATTCGCTTGCTTCTTTGCAGGCTGGTTGCCATACAAGCTATACTCCGGGTTTTAAAATTGTTTCTTTCATTAAAGAAACTATAATACTATAAACTGTAACAAAATTTATTTATCTATACGTATAAACTTATATACAGAGAATATCTGCATTAATGAAAATATTATTAACATGTGCAAGTTTATTATGAAAATTTATATAAATAATGTTTTACTTTTTTTATCAGTTTGGGTTTTAAGACATTTCAATAAGTTTTGTACCTTGTCAGGAAGTTTGCCACACATAGTTATACAGCAGATTAAAAAATATTTTTTAACTATAAATTTTTTTTGCATTAGTTTTATAAGTGTTGATCTATATCAGTCATTCCCAAAGTTGTCTATATCGACCCCCAGGGGTCAATATAGACCTGCAAGGGGTCCATGCCAGTGAAAAAGAAGATTGGGGGTGCATGAGATGTACATGGGGGTGCACGAGTTAGACAGGCCGTTACCAAAATTTTGGCTTCACATAAATGTAATAATCTGCCTCACACAGATAGTACCTATGAAAGTATTTACGTAATACAAGTACTTTCTTATAATAGATAGATATATTTCCTAATTATATGCATATTTCATAAAATTATGTAAGAAATCTATTCACTTTTCGGTCTCAGTACTTGTAACTTGTGTTGGGACATCATGGACTGGAACGGTTGCAGCGAGTGCCAGCAGGTGGCCGTTATATTGAACTTGCCAGTTTCTCAGTTTGACACAAACAAACTGCCAAGATGACCTTTCAGCCTGCATTCAACATTTAAATGTCCGTCACACAGACTTTGAAATTAGGTTTGAAGGTGTATTGACTATGGAAATACCACATTGGATTATCAATCAATACGGGGACATTGAAGAAACGGATGTCATGCTTCAAGAACTGATCAGTATAATCACCAACGAAGAACTTAAGGTGCAGTTTAGAAAACGATATCAACAATTCTGATGGCTTCAGAGAGACATACTGGTTACACATCCTGCATTATGGACTATCTCGAAAAAGTTTTTGATAGCTTTTCCATCTTCATACCTCGACGAAAGGAGTTTCAGCGCGGTTGTTAATCTCCTTATTAAAAAAAAGGAAACAGATTAGAAATCACTCGCCAAGGAGATTTAAGGTTAGACCTGACTAAATTGAAGCCAATATTGAAATTTTGCTATCAAAGCATCAGGTTCATCCCTCCCATTAAAAGCATTGATTTTGTTGTGTATTTATTCTATTTAAACATGTTACTAGATTTGCATTTTGTGTCGTTTTAATTAATAAATGTATAACTATAAAACTTAAGATTTTTTTAAAATTTTAAAATTTTTCACTCTGCAGTAAACCCTCTCAAAGTGAGTAGCTGTGTGTCAGTTTCAAAAACACTTTTAAAAATGATGAATTTGTAAAAAAATTAGTATTAGGATAGCAGGGGGTCTACCCAAAACAGAAAAAATCGGCAGGGGGTCTACCTGACAAACAAGTTTGGGGACCTCTGATCTATATGCATAAATGCATCTATCTATAAACGGATCTGTATGTATAAAGTGCATAGATGTATGAGAAAATAGCTCGTCATAAATTAGAACAAAAATGTGGGTCTGATTCCCCATGCAAATTTGCAGAAAACGACGAGAGAAAAATTGGTAAATTTTTGTCCGAACAAGCAGTTTAAACCTTTGTTTTTTAAAAGCCGTTTGTAGAGGCTTTTGTAGAGTAGTTTGTAGAGGCCTTACTTACTAGTTTAAAAATTAGCCCCATTTCAGTTACAAGAACGGAATTTCCAGAAAGTACGTTTATATCTTAAGACTGCTAAAAGATGAACTGAGATGTTCTTCAGTACAAAGTTTTGTTTGTTTGTCTTCTGTGAAAGGAACACAACTGTCTGGGTGATCTCTTTTCATCTTCCTGCGTTCATTGTTACATTGTTGTCTGTAGACCATAGGCTCACCTCGCGATTTCCTCTCGTACCAGCGATAGTTGACGGAAAAGGGGGGGGGGAGTGATAACTCTTCCAGCTGGTAAACCTTCCAATCTGGTAAACCTAGCAGGCTTCGCTACTGCAGACCTCCCTTCAGAAGAGTGCTGAGACCTGTTTTAAGGTTGCTGCCTCGGGGAGGTCGATTCTCAAAATGAGGGGTCGGGGATAATCAACACCCCAGTACTATTTCCCACGGAAAGTATTTATCGCTCTTTAGGCATTAAGAAAATTATGCAGGTTTTAACTATTTAGGCTTTAAGAAAACCATCGCATGTTTTGATTTCCATTTTCATGTAATCAACGTATTTTGGGACTTTTTACTCTGCATCGTATTAACTTCCCGAAGTAATGTACGGGAGTTTTAGAAATCCTCAATAAAATTTAGAGTCATGTTTATTTTTATAAATACTGGATCATACAAAAATTTATTATTATAGATACAGATTTCATGGTATTTGGGTTTTGTAAGTGTTATTTTTTCTTTCGCCAAAGAGAAGCGATCTTTTTCGGTAATTTTGTCTCAGGAGTCTTACTTTTTTACTGAAGGTACAATTTAGCATCATGTCACATTTAGTTTTATTTCTCACTCCCTACAAAACATAAATACATGAAATTTTTGCCACTGAAAGCTTAATATATGTTCTATGTAGAATAATTATTTCAATGTTCTACAACTTGTATTTTAATTAATTTTTAATTTTTAATTTTGATGAAAATTTTAAAATTGTGTTTTGGCTTGCATCCATTGCGCGCAAGACTGTAGCAAAACTATTGGTTCTAGAGTCCCAAAAAATATTGATAATGATGTAAAACTAATGTATATTTAACGTATACTCCATTTTTCACCAACTTCTTTCCTCCAATCAAAGAATGATGGTGAGTTATGGGATCACGTATAGGAGGTGCCAATTGCTTTCCCACGTTCCGTGGGATATACATGATACAGGTATTTTGTTTACCGTAGTCTCCTGACATATGGAGTTTGTTGTTAACAAACTACAGATGTGAAAAGAAGCTGATTCATTTATAATGACAAGACTTAGTATTTAAAAAGTTTTAATAATGTTTATATTTTACTCCTGGAAAAAAATTGAGGATAATAGCTAAAAGAAAAATAAATTTCCTGAAAATGAAATGATTTTTTGGACGAGCATAGTGAGTTCTTTCTAACACACTACGACCCATATTTTGTGAATTGATTTTTCCGAAAATTACGACGACTGAAAAGCTGAAATTCGGCATGCATGCTCTAAATTTAAAGTAGATTTTCAGAACTTAATAGAGTGTTTCTAACTTTTGTCTTTAAAAGGATATTTTTATGGTCTCTTTTCGCGGGACAGTTACGAGAATGTAGAATATAACGTTTTTTTAACGTCAAAACAAAATCGTTATAAAAACGGCTTTACTTGAGAACGAATAGCAAAATCGCAAATCATTTATGTTAAATAAGGACAATAATTTTCAGTATCTCTCCCTATGTAAAAAATGATTGCAAAAAAGACACAACTCTAGTATAATTTTACCCCAATTTCCCCCTCCAAATATCGGAGGAATAGAACTGCCCTTTAAAAGCGACGGCCTTAGTTATTGCGGGGCCCAACTGCAGAAATTGGGGTTAAAAATATAATGTACAGATATTTTGACAAAAATATAATTACACACTGCCCTTTGGCGGCCTTGTGGTACAGCGCGCTGGCTTTCGTGAATAGGCCGAATAACTTGAATAGGTCGAATGTAAATAGAGTCAGCGAAAATTCCACTTTTGAAGTATTGCATTTCAATCGGCATGGGTTTGAAAATATAAGAATTAATATACTAAAGACAGTAGCTTTCAGTAACAGTAGATTGAAGAAGGAAAACATGTATATTCTAAAACACCGTACGATATCCATACGGATTAAATACTATTTTCAATTACAACAGGAACTAAGGTTGCGAAAGTAGTACCTACATATTATTTAAAATCCATTACATTGAAAATGTATGTTATATAATTTTATGCAAATAATAGTGGTAGCATCAAAATATTTTTTTAAATAAAAGAAGTAAAGTCTTGCTTAAATTTTTTTTGTTTTGGCAGCGAATGAATATTGTCGAATTTTCACGTTCCCAATGCTTATATGAATGTCCTCCCGCAGAAGGGTTGTTTCGTAATTTTTTTCTTAAAAATGAGAGTTTCTTTTTTTAAACAATTTAAAGATTATTAAAAAATTTAAAGAATTCTCCGACACCGAATGTTTTGAATACAACAGAGGAAGCCATAAATATACGCGCCATATCGAAAACATTGTGCCTAAACTCTTTTTAGAAAATCTTGATAAGAAATTTTGCATGGAGCTAAATATAAATTATGTAAAAGTAGAGCTGTTCAAACTTAAAATCGTAACGCTTAAAAAATTACAAAAGGTATTGGACGCGTTCAGAAGCCACGATAAGCATTTTTTGGATCTCGTTAGAGATATATTGTTATACTAAATAAAAAATATTAATAACACTAGCACAAAGAGTTATTTTGTTTTTAAATTTCAACAAAAAAAAGTTTTGATTTTCTGAAATTGCACAAAGCTGTCAAGGGCAATCTTGATTTATTTCCAGTAAAGGGCATGACAGTAATTCCGACCTTTAGGTATACGAAACCTTTAGCTAGTTTTTTTTTTTTTTAACTACGGTGCGTCTTTTCGCGCGGGCGGTGTCGATGTATCTTGAGCGTGTGATGAATATGCCTGTTCAAAATTTGTGGAGGAAAACTAGGTGTTGCTCGGGGTAACGAATTGCTCATCACAGATCCGTAGTCTGCTGTCTCATGAGTACTGTAGCGCCATCTATTGCATAGAATATTTTTGCTGTTTTGTAAACTTTCGGACCACGTGTTTCATGCGTAGTACATTATAAAATGGATAATCAAAACAATTTCAATTGTACATATTGTAATAAAATCTTTTCGCGTCATTTCAATTTGAAAAGACATTTAAAATCCGTTCATAACCATAATGAACTACTAAAAGTAGAGATTTTACTAACTTTTTTCCTTATATAGCTTACTTTTTTTCTTATATAGCTTATAAAAAAAAATTTAACTTCAAGATGTCTGGTACATGACAAAAAAAGAAAAAAACTTTTATATTCAACAAATTTGTAGAGTTACTTGTACCTAAGGCAGTGTGCCTAAAAAATCATAAGTTATAATCATAAAATTTATATAATTATTATGAAATAAAATTATAAATTTATTTACCTCAGTTAGTATATAATTTGATAACTTAAAAATATATATTTTCTGGAATTTTGGGCCAGAATCCAATTAAAGTTCTATATATTATGCATTAAAAAATTCAAATTAAAAATAATTAACTAGAACCAGTTGTTTAAAGTTAATTTCAATTTTTGTATTTTCTAAATTTATTGAAAGAAGTAACTTTTTTCTGCATCAGTATATGTTGAAAACTTAGCATTTACACAATTAAATAAAAAATAGTATTGGAAAAGTTTGTAATTTTTTCCCGATTATTCATACTCATATCTTACGTGTTAAGCAGTTGTTAATTATTCTCTCCAGTAGATGGCGATAGCAGCGTAGCCTAGAATAGGTAAAACTGTAACCGACGTCGTGAGCAATTCGTTACCCCGAGCAACTCCTGGAAAACTTGGGACATGTAATTTCAGGAGATCTAGATATCATAAAAGATAATGTTATAAGGTCATTCTTACTTCTAGGTACAAAATTTAGGCTAAATAAAAAAATCAAATTCAAAACAGCACGCTACGTTTTTAAAAGGGATCTGGACAATTACATTTTGGGCCTCAGCTATAGATATGTTACACCTTTAATTTTGTTCCCTAAATGGAAAACAAGGCTTCTGATTTATTTTGAAGATTTTCTTCAACATTATATCAATTATAAGGAGCATACTTACTGCCAATGGAATAAAGCAGCTAGTCAAAAAGTTAAGGTACTGAGAAAGAAATTTGTTTTTGGGCCTATAGATAGAGCAGGATCAAATTCTTCGGTAATTTGAAGGAAATTTTTTATAAATACAATTAAAGCGGAGCTAAACGGTGGCGATACATATAGATTATATAGTCAGGATATTGACGTATTATTTAAATAATCTGGTGCCTTCGCAAGAAAAAGTGGTATGCCTGTTTCAGAAAGAAGTCTTCCCTATTTGTTCTGTAGACCAAAATATTTGTCCTGTAAAATTTCGTTTTCTATGTTGTAATGTAAAGAGTATTGGCAATAATTCCGTTGCAAAAGGACATTCGTATGAGAAACGTGAAAATACAACAATATTCATTCGCTACCTAAACAAAAATTTTTGACAAGACTTTACTTCTTTTATTTTAAAATATATTTTGATGCCACCACTATTATTTGCATAAAATTACATAACATATATTTTCAAAGTATTAATTATGCATCCTAATCCCGGTAAATGGTCGCTGCAGAAAGACTATCTGGAAACTGCGCCTCCTTCGGCGTAGAATTATTCTAAAAAGAACGACAATGCGAATACTTTTAAATTCGGCCTATATGGGTTAGTAAAATATATAATCTATCTTACTCAAAAATTTAGTTATTAAAATATGTTTTTTTTGTTCAGCTCGGATAAGTAGAACTGATAAATGAGCATCCTATGTATCGTTGAAACTCTCATTTCTAAATAGGAAACTACGAAAAAACCGTTCTGCAAAAGGACATTCGTATGAGAAACGTGAAAATACAACAATATTCATTCGCTACCTAAACAAAAATTTTTAAGCAAGACTTTACTTCTTTTATTTTAAAAAATATTTTGATGTCATCACTATTATTTGCATAAAATTACATAACATATATTTTCAAAGTATTGATTATACATCCTAATCCCGGTAAATGGTCCCTACAGAAAGACAATCTGGGAACTGCGCCTCCCTCGGCGTAGAATTATTCTAAAAAGAACGACATTGCGAATACTTTTACATTCGGTCTATTTGGGATAGTAAAATATATAATCTATCTTACCCAAAAATATAGTTATTAAAATATGTCTTTTTTTGTTCAGCAGAGAATGAAAGCATTAAATATAAAAAGGAAATAAAATATCTAGGTGTCATCTTAGATTATAAATTAAATTTTCTTCAACACCTTGAGGCGGTCAAAGAGAAGTCAATTAAAATTCTGTATAAACTGTTGCACTTGGTGAAAAAGACGTGGGGATTGAAACCTGAAAACATTAAGGAAATTTACAGAATAGTCATAGAAAAAATATTATTATATGCCTCAGAAGTGTGGTTCAGAGACCAAGAGAAATTTAAAATTAAGATCAGGCAAGCGCAGAGACCCTCATTGATAGCTATTACAAAGTGCTACTCTATGGTTGCAACCGATGCCTTAAACGTACTGGCGGGCTGTGTCCCACTCGATATTAAGGCTAAAGGAAATAAGCAGCTGAATGAGCTATTTGAAGAAAGTAAAGAGATCATGGTTGGAAATGAGGTATTTAATAGTGCCAATTGTGATATCAGTATTAAACAGATAAAGAATATAGAAGACATAATGAAAATTAAATGGACGTTAGATGCTAAGCCGATTTCGGACCATGTTTTTACACAGACGGATCGAAAATTCATGACAGAGTAGGCTCGGGCGTTGTTTACTATTTTAAAGAAGATCTGATAGAAGTCTATAGAGAAAGAGTTATTGGCGGTAACTCGTATTTAGCGGAGGTGCGGGCTATTCAGAAAGTGCTGGAGATTATGAAGGACAGAAGTTTGAGGGAAAGTGACGTGTATACTGATTCTAGAAGCGCCCTGGAGGCATTAGGCACTTGTAATTATAAAGGGGCTGAGGTGGAAAAAATTAAAAATATCATTAGTAGAGAAAACTTAAAATTAAACTTTCATTGGGTCAAAGCGCACGTCGGTATAAAGGGAAATGAAGAGGCAGATAAAGCCGCCAAAGGGGCTACGGAGTTGAAAGAGGCTGAAACCAATTATGAGTATAATCGGAAGTTTGTAAAAAGAAAGATAGAACACCAAGAGAAATTGGAATGGCAAGCTAACTGGGATAATTCGAGTAAGGGAAGAAGTGTATATAACATCTTTAAATATGTTAGTGAAAGCAGACTATGGCCCGTATGCCGATCAAACACTTACGAGAGCAAAGCTCTCGCAAAGCCCCTCCCTTCCGCAGAGGGGTCGCAATCGCGATGCAGATCAAACAGCGAGACCTTTTTCTCTCGTAAATACGAACGTCACGTGATCAAAACTTGAGGCTAGTAGGGAGCTCTCGTAGACTCGTCTTTTCTCTCGCAAAGCCGGAATAGTCATTCGCTTTGCGAAGGAGAAGGATGTTATCCCTTTCTTTAAGCAGAGAATGGATATTACAAGATACGGATAATCCACTTGAGATGGAAGATGAAGTTTTTATTACAAAAATTTAGACTGTGCAAACATGAATTTATGTGTTTATTACATTTTTTCTACAACATCTTCAGCATTTATGAGCTCTAAAAGCTTTTTATTTATGACTAACAACTATTTTTGTCTTCCATTATTTTAATTAATGTTTCTAAATTTTGATTAATTTTTAGCAGAATTCCTTGCCGGGATGTTGTTTCGATTTCTTGCACCATAGTTTTTTGGGTTTGAAGAGCCTCAGCTTCAAATTTGCTGCTTCTCTTTTTCTTTTTAATGCTAGATGCTTCCTGCCACGTACTGTTGAACTGTCTAGAAAATAATAAAAAATACATAGTAAATGAGATAGCACATGGAACAGAGGTATTATGTCATACATAAAAATCAACATATGTTATTTCATAGAAGTTATTGTCACAGATTATATAGTAAAACTGCAAATAATTATGAAGAAGAGTTCTATGCAGGCATTTACATAAAACTATGTATGTTACGTAAAACATACAATTGTTTAATTTCTATAAAGTATGGTACTAAAAAAATTTTAATTATCTCCAACAATTTCAGTCTGAAATTTATATTTTAAAACTTGTTACAAAAATTTGATTTAAATTTATCAAAATCCAAATAACTTACTTGATGATTGAGCAATATGCCAAGACTTTGTTTCTGCTGTTTTAGTGGTAGTTACAATCTTATGTATTGTAATTCACTTTGAATAACAACAACTTTCTGGGGGGGGGGAATTAATTAGTATAAATAGCAAATAATTTTACTTTAAATTTATTTAAAAAATTCAAATTTTCCAAAAGCATTATGAAACAAACATTCATTTTGTTAGTTACAATAGCTATTTTTTTCTCTGGGATTTTTCTTAGCTTTATGATTATTAAATACATAGTTGCATTTAACAATCATAAAGCTAAACATAATTCTGATATATGACTAGCATTGGCAGTAATCTTTTGAAGCACAATTATTAAATTTATATTTGCTATTTAAGTGTACAATGTCATGGTCTCAATCCCCACCCTCAAATATTAATAATGCGGTGATCTTTACCTGGTAACAAAGCCTCCTGCAACAAAATATTTTGATCTTTGTTTAATGATTAACTAACAGCATTTTTAAAAATTTATAATAAGATTTATAAACAAAAATAGAAATATGATATTCTTGTACACAAATGCCAGAAAAGTCTAACAGAACACTTTTAGTACTTAATTGTCCCTTAAATAAGCATTAGGACATTTTAAAATTTTGCTTTAATTAAATTTATTTATGATAAATATCTTGCAATGTAAAAATATGATATATTATAAATAGCATTGAAAATGATTAAAAGAAATTCTAATAAACAGATAATTAAATACAAAATTAATAGTTTACTTACCATCCATTTTTTTCTGTTTTAAAACAGCCTACAAGTAAAAAAATAATAATAAAATATTAGGATATTGCTAAAGTCAAATTACATTTTTTTCTTTTCAAATACAACTGAAATTACTTACCAATGCAGATGAATAGAATGACTCATCAGTGATGCCTTTACTGCACTTTTTTCTCGATCTCCTCTACTGAAAAATTTGATGTCCTTTGAGACAATTTTATCTACAAAATGTAAAAGAAACAGCCACATTGATCGAAGTCAAAGCGCGGGTTTTTTCCAATACTGTATACTTTTTCTTGAACCCCAACGCAAGGAAGCAATTAAAATGCCGTGTTTGAGGCAGTTCAGTCGGACGGTTTCGCTAAATTGACCGTCGAATCCCCCCCGCAGGTTAGGGTTCGCGAGGGACCCCAGCTCCCGCAAAAGGGAGGAGAAAAAGGGCGTGGCTTGACCATATAAGGTTTCCTTACACATCTTGACGTCATCATTTGCGGAAGCGCAAATTGTTTGATCAGCATAGCTAAAAAGAGTGCTCACCCCCTACTCTCGCAACAACCCCCCGTTTGCGAAGCGAGAGACACAAAGCTCCAGCGTTTGTTCTGCATACGGGCCTATATGGAGATTTTGTGATCAATCAAGCCATCACTGAACATGGGTGTTTTTTCGCTTACCAAAAGCGCTTCCATGGGAAGGACGATAAATGCCCATGTGGGGCCATTCAAACGGTCAAGCACTGTTTATTCGAATGTGACAATTATAAAAGCATCAGAAGAAATTTACCAAGAGGATTCGAGAATTGGGATCTGTATAAGATCTTCTGTGACTTCTATTGTAAGAAAGCCATTAAGTATATTATGAGGGATCTTATGGACCAGCATATGCCATCTTCGCACGTGGTTTCTTAGCCTCTTGTTGTGCTGTTTTGTCTTGTCCTTATCTGCTTTTTGTGAACAGTATTTATAACTAGCTGCATGTATTTGTTATAGGTATTTAAAAAAAAAAAACATTCTGCATTAAGTGCGGATCACCTTTTAACTGTGAAAATAATCACATAGGTAATTGTATGTATTTGTAAAATGGTCTGTTTCGATGCCAATGTTATGTGCATGTACCTTGATCAGCTTTGTACATATTTGCTTAAATAAGTTTGTATCAATGTATATTGTTTTATAAGTTTTTTGTGAATTTAATTTCGTATTATAGCTAAGAAAATGGTATTGCATTTTCGTTTTCTATCTCGATCTTGGTAATGTGTCTATTTTTGGAACAGAATTATGTTTATGTGAAATAATTATGCGACTGCAATATGTGTAACTTGTATAATAATGTAATTTAAAATAATATTAAGTGTTGTAAAGCCAGTTTAAAATATGTGAATGTATAAACCGCCGTATAATCTTTTCGCTGAGGTCGGTGTAACTTTCGAACTTTTTGTTCAGCTCGGATAAGTAGGACTCATAAATGAGCATCCTATGTATCGTTGAAACTCTCATTTCTAAATAGGAAACTACGAAAAAACCGTTCTGCAAAAGGACATTCGTATAAGAAACGTGAAAATACAAGAATATTCATTCGCTACCTAAACAATAAATTTTAAGCAAGACTTTACTTCTTTTATTTTAAAAAATATTTTGATGTCACCACTATTATTTGCATAAAATTTCATAACATATATTTTCAAAGTATTGATTATACATCCTAATCCCGGAAAACGGTCCCTACAGAAAGACAATCTGAGAACTGCGCCTCCCTCGGCGTAGAATTATTTAAAAAGAACGACATTGCGAATAATTTTAAATTCGGCCTATTTTGGATAGTAAAATATATAATCTATCTTACCCAAAAATATTGTTATTAAAATGTTTTTTTTTTGTTCAGCTCGGATAAGTAGGACTGATAAATGAGCATCCTATGTATCGTTGAAACTCTCATTTTTAAATAGGAAATTACGAAAAAACCGTTCTGCAAAAGGACATTCGTATGAGTAACGTGAAAATACAACAATATTCATTCGTTACCTAAACAAAAAGTTTTAAGCAAGACTTTACTTCTTTTGTTTTAACAAATATTTTGATGTCACCACTATTATTTGCATAAAATTTCATAACATATATTTTCAAATTATTGATTATACATCCTAATCCCGTACAGGGTCCCTACAGAAAGACAATCTGGGAACTGCGCTTTCCTCGGCTTAGAATTATTCTAAAAAGTACCACGTTGTGAATACTTTTAAATTCGGTCTATTTGGGATAGTAAAATATATAATGTATCTTACCCCAAAATATAGTCATTAAAATATGTTTTTCTATGTTCAGCTCGGATAAGTAGGACTCATAAATGAGCATCCTATGTATCGTTGAAACTCTCATTTCTAAATAGGAAACTACGAAAAAACCGTTCTGCAAAAGGACATTCGTATGAGAAACGTGAAAATACAACAATATTCATTCGCTACCTAAACAAAAAGTTTTAAGGAAGACTTTACTTCTTTTATTTTAAAAAATATTTCGATGTCACCACTATTATTTGCATAAAATTTCATAACATATATTTTCAAAGTATTGATTATACATCCTAATCCCGGAAAACGGTCCCTACAGAAAGACAATCTGGGAACTGCGCCTATCTCGGCGTAGAATTATTTAAAAAGAACGACATTGCGAATAATTTTAAATTCGGTCTATTTTGGATAGTAAAATATATAATCTATCTTACCCAAAAATATAGTTATTAAAATATGTCTTTTTTTTGTTCAGCAGAGAAGGAAAGCATTAAATATAAAAAGGAAATAAAATATCTAGGTGTCATCTTAGACTATAAATTAAATTTTCTTCAACATCTTGAGGCGGTCAAAGAGAAGTCAATTAAAATTCTGTATAAACTGGTGCACTTGGTGAAAAAGACGTGGGGATTGAAACCTGAAAACATTAAGGAAATTTACAGAATAGTCATAGAAAAAATATTATTATATTCCTCAGAAGTATGGTTCAGAGACCAAGAGAAATTTAAAATTAAGATCAGGCAAGCGCAGAGACCCTCATTGATAGCTATTACAAAGTGCTACTCTACGGTTGCAACCGATGCCTTAAACGTACTGGCGGGCTGTGTCCCACTCGATATTAAGGCTAAAGGAAATAAGCAGCTGAATGAGCTATTTGAAGAAAGTAAATAGATCATGGTTGTAAATGAGGTATTTAATAGTGCCAATTGTGATATCAGTATTAAACAGATAAAGAATATAGAAGACATAATGAAAATTAAATGGACGTTAGATGCTAAGCCGATTTCGGACCATGTTTTTTACACAGACGGATCGAAAATTCATGACAGAGTAGGCTCGGGCGTTGTTTACTATTTTAAAGAAGATCTGATAGAAGTCTATAGAGAAAGAGTTATTGGCGGTAACTCGCATTTAGCGTAGGTGCGGGCTATTCAGAAAGTGCTGGAGATTATGAAGGACAGAAGTTTGAGGGAAAGTGACGTGTATACTGATTCTAGAAGCGCCCTGGAGGCATTAGGCACTTGTAATTATAAAGGGGCTGAGGTGGAAAAAATTAAATATATCATTAGTAGAGAAAACTTAAAATTAAACTTTCATTGGGTCAAAGCGCACGTCGGTATAAAGGGAAATGAAGAGGCAGATAAAGCCGCCAAAGGGGCTACGGAGTTGAAAGAGGCTGAAACCAATTATGAGTATAATCGGAAGTTTGTAAAAAGAAAGATAGAACACCAAGAGAAATTGGAATGGCAAGCTAACTGGGATAATTAGAGTAAGGGAAGAAGTGTATATAACATCTTTAAATATGTTAGTGAAAGCAGACTATATGGAGATTTTGTGATCAATCAAGCCATCACTGAACATGGGTGTTTTGGCGCTTACCAAAAGCGCTTCCATGGGAAGGACGATAAATGCCCATGTGGGGCCATTCAAACGGTCAAGCACTGTTTATTCGAATGTGACAATTATAAAAGCATCAGAAGAAATTTACCAAGAGGATTCGAGAATTGGGATCTGTATAAGATCTTCTGTGACTTCTATTGTAAGAAAGCCATTAAGTATATTGTGAGGGATCTTATGGACCAGCATATGCCATCTTCGCACGTGGTTTCTTAGTCTCTTGTTGTGCTGTTTTGTCTTGTCTTTATCTGCTTTTTGTAAACAGTATTTGTAACTAGCTGCATGTATTTGTTATAGGTATTTAAAATAAAAAAACATTCTGCATTAGGTGCGGATCACCTTTTAACTGTGAAAATAATCACATAGGTAATTGTATGTATCTGTAAAATGGTCTGTTTCGATGCCAATGTTATGTGCATGTACCTTGATCAGCTTTGTACATATTTGCTTAAATAAGTTTGTATCAATGTATATTATTTTATAAGTTTTTTGTGAATTTAATTTCGTATTATAGCTAAGAAAATGGTATTGCATTTTTGTTTTCTATCTCGATCTTGGTAATGTGTCTATTTTTGGAACAGAATTATGTTTATGTGAAATAATTATGCGACTGCAATATGTGTAACTTGTATAATAATGTAATTTAAAATAATATTAAGTGTTGTAAAGCCAGTTTAAAATATGTGAATGTATAAACCGCCGTAGAATCTTTTCGCTGAGGTCGGTGTAACTTTCGAACTTTTTGTTCAGCTCGGATAAGTAGGACTCATAAATGAGCATCCTATGTATCGTTGAAACTCTCATTTCTAAATAGGAAACTACGAAAAAACCGTTCTGCAAAAGGACATTCGTATGAGAAACGTGAAAATACAACAATATTCATTCGCTACCTAAACAAAAAGTTTTAAGCAAGACTTTACTTCTTTTATTTTAAAAAATATTTTGATGTCACCACTATTATTTGCATAAAATTTCATAACATATATTTTCAAATTATTGATTATACATCCTAATCTCGTACAGGGTCCTTACAGAAAGACAATCTGGGAACTGCTCTTTCCTCGGCGTAGAATTATTCTAAAAAGTACCACGTTGCGAATACTTTTAAATTCGGTCTATTAGGGATAGTAAAATATATAATCTATCTTACCCCAAAATATAGTCATTAAAATATGTTTTTCTATGTTCAGCTCGGATAAGTAGGACTCATAAATGAGCATCCTATGTATCGTTGAAACTCTCATTTCTAAATAGGAAACTACGAAAAAACCGTTCTGCAAAAGGACATTCGTATGAGAAACGTGAAAATACAACAATATTCATTCGCTCCCTAAACAAAAAATTTTAAGCAAGACTTTACTTCTTTTATTTTAAAAAATATTTCGATGTCACCACTATTATTTGCATAAAATTTCATAACATATATTTTCAAAGTATTGATTATACATCCTAATCCCGGAAAACGGTCCCTACAGAAAGACAATCTGGGAACTGCACCTCCCTCGGCGTAGAATTATTTAAAAAGAACGACATTGCGAATAATTTTAATTTCGGTCTATTTTGGATAGTAAAATATATAATCTATCTTACCCAAAAATATTGTTATTAAAATATGTTTTTTTTTTGTTCAGCTCGGATAAGTAGGACTGATAAATGAGCATCCTATGTATCGTTGAAACTCTCATTTTTAAATAGGAAATTACGAAAAAACCGTTCTGCAAAAGGACATTCGTATGAGTAACGTGAAAATACAACAATATTCATTCGTTACCTAAACAAAAAGTTTTAAGCAAGACTTTACTTCTTTTGTTTTAAAAAATATTTTGATGTCACCACTATTATTTGCATAAAATTTCATAACATATATTTTCAAATTATTGATTATACATCCTAATCCCGTACAGGGTCCCTACAGAAAGACAATCTGGGAACTGCGCTTTCCTCGGCGTAGAATTATTCTAAAAAGTACCACGTTGTGAATGCTTTTAAATTCGGTCTATTTGGGATAGTAAAATATATAATCTATCTTACCCCAAAATATAGTCATTAAAATATGTTTTTTATGTTCAGCTCGGATAAGTAGGACTCATAAATGAGCATCCTATGTATCGTTGAAACTCTCATTTCTAAATAGGAAAAAACGAAAAAAACCGTTATGCAAAAGGACATTCGTATGAGAAACGTGAAAATACAACAATATTCATTCGCTACCTAAACAAAAAGTTTTAAGCAAGACTTTACTTCTTTTATTTTAAAAAATATTTTGATGTCACCACTATTATTTGCATAAAATTTCATAACATATATTTTCAAAGTATTGATTATACATCCTAATCCCGGTAAATGGTCCCTACAGAAAGATAATCTGGGAACTGCGCCTCCCTCGGCGTAGAATTATTTGAAAAGAACGACATTGCGAGTAATTTTAAATTCGGTCTATTTTGGATAGTAAAATTTATAATCTATCTTACCCAAAAATATTGTTATTAAAATATGTTTTTTTCTTGTCCAGCTCGGATAAGTAGGACTCATAAATGAGCATCCTATGTATCGTTGAAACTCTCATTTCTAAACAGGAAACTACGAAAAAACCGTTCTCTAAAAGGACATTCGTATGAGAAACGTGAAAATACAACAATATGCATTCGCTACCTAAACAAAAATTTTTAAGCAAGACTTTACTTCTTTTATTTTAAAAAATGTTTTGATGTCATCACTATTATTTGCATAAAATTACATAACATATATTTTCAAAGTATTGATTATACATCCTAATAACGGTAAATGGTCCCTACAGAAAGACAATCTGGGAACTGCGCCTCCCTCGGCGTAGAATTATTCTAAAAAGAACGACATTGCGAATACTTTTACATTCGGTCTATTTGGGATAGTAAATATATATAATCTATCTTACCCAAAAATATAGTTATTAAAATATGTCTTTTTTTTTTGTTCAGCAGAGAATGAAAGCATTAAATATAAAAAGGAAATAAAATATCTAGGTGTCATCTTAGACTATAAATTAAATTTTCTTCAACATCTTGAGGCGGTCAAAGAGAAGTCAATTAAAATTCTGTATAAACTGGTGCACTTGGTGAAAAAGACGTGGGGATTGAAACCTGAAAACATTAAGGAAATTTACAGAATAGTCATAGAAAAAATATTATTATATTCCTCAGAAGTGTGGTTCAGAGACCAAGAGAAATTTAAAATTAAGATCAGGCAAGCGCAGAGACCCTCATTGATAGCTATTTCAAAGTGCTACTCTACGGTTGCAACCGATGCCTTAAACGTACTGGCGGGCTGTGTCCCACTCGATATTAAGGCTAAAGGAAATAAGCAGCTGAATGAGCTATTTGAAGAAAGCAAAGAGATCATGGTTGGAAATGAGGTATTTAATGGTGCCAATTGTGATATCAGTATTAAACAGATAAAGAATATAGAAGACATAATGAAAATTAAATGGACGTTAGATGCTAAGCCGATTTCGGACCATGTTTTTTACACAGACGGATCGAAAATTCATGACAGAGTAGGCTCGGGCGTTGTTTACTATTTTAAAGAAGATCTGATAGAAGTCTATAGAGAAAGAGTTATTGGCGGTAACTCGTATTTAGCGGAGGTGCGGGCTATTCAGAAAGTGCTGGAGATTATGAAGGACAGAAGTTTGAGGGAAAGTGACGTGTATACTGATTCTAGAAGCGCCCTGGAGGCATTAGGCACTTGTAATTATAAAGGGGCTGAGGTGAAAAAAATTAAAAATATCATTAGTAGAGAAAACTTAAAATTAAACATTCATTGGGTCAAAGTGCACGTCGGTATAAAGGGAAATGAAGAGGCAGATAAATCCGCGAAAGGGGCTACGGAGTTGGAAGAGGCTGAAACCAATTATGAGTATAATCGGAAGTTTGTAAAAAGAAAGATAGAACACCAAGAGATATTGGAATGGCAAGCTAACTGGGATAATTAGAGTAAGGGAAGAAGTGTATATAACATCTTTAAATATGTTAGTGAAAGCAGACTATATGGAGATTTTGTGATCAATCAAGCCATCACTGAACATGGGTGTTTTGGCGCTTACCAAAAGCGCTTCCATGGGAAGGACGATAAATGCCCATGTGGGGCCATTCAAACGGTCAAGCACTGTTTATTCGAATGTGACAATTATAAAAGCATCAGAAGAAATTTACCAAGAGGATTCGAGAATTGGGATCTGTATAAGATCTTCTGTGACTTCTATTGTAAGAAAGCCATAAAGTATATTATGAGGGATCTTATGGACCAGCATATGCCATCTTCGCACGTGGTTTCTTAGCCTCTTGTTGTGCTGTTTTGTCTTGTCTTTATCTGCTTTTTGTGAACAGTATTTGTAACTAGTTGCATGTATTTGTTATAGGTATTTAAAAAAAAAAAACATTCTGCATTATGTGCGGATCACCTTTTAACTGTGAAAATAATCACATAGGTAATTGTATGTATTTGTAAAATGGTCTGTTTCGATGCCAATGTTATGTGCATGTACCTTGATCAGCTTTGTACATATTTGCTTAAATAAGTTTGTATCAATGTATATTGTTTTATAAGTTTTTTGTGAATTTAATTCCGTATTATAGCTAAGAAAATGGTATTGCATTTTCGTTTTCTATCTCGATCTTGGTAATGTGTCTATTTTTGGAACATAATTATGTTTATGTGAAATAATTATGCGACTGCAATATGTGTAACTTGTATAATAATGTAATTTAAAATAATATTAAGTGTTGTAAAGCCAGTTTAAAATATGTGAATGTATAAACCGCCGTATAAACTTTTCGCTGAGGTCGGTGTAACTTTCGAACTTTTTGTTCAGCTCGGATAAGTAGGACTCATAAATGAGCATCCTATGTATCGTTGATACTCTCATTTCTAAACAGGAAACTACGAAAAAACCGTTCTGCAAAAGGACATCTATATATATAAAACGCGTAGGTATGCGGCACAAAAATCGACGATATTTCTACAATCCGAATGGCAACTGCTGCAACTACCGGATGTAAACATTAGCGGCTGTCCGCGTGTGGCTCGACGATAGCACGTAATTTCGTACAATTTAATTGCTGTATTTTACTCATGAATAATTTTAATTTATTCATTTAATATGATTAAGTGGAGATATCTGAATTGCGAACAATAATACATACAGAGAGAAATGTAATCTATACTATATTTTAGTATTTGCTGAATTTTCACTCCATTTTATAAGTGAAAATTTCCCCCAACAATTTCTTATTTGATGTAATGATAAAGTGTAGATATCTTAGTTTTGAAAAGTAGTACATACAGTGAGAGATATAATTTTTAAAATCATTGGTGTTGGGTTTCTCAGACTTATCTTTAACTCTGTTCTGAAGTAATGGAAATTCACATTTTTTAATCATGATGTTTTAGAATCAGCCTTATAGTGAATTTATCAATGATTATAAATTTTTTGTCTGAGTTTTCACTACCACTTAACAACGTATATTTATGATGACAGGTAATGGTAACATTCCTTACATATGTTACTTTCAACTGAGATGTTTTGCAAAAGAAAATATAAATCTAAAAGCGACCATGCTGGTCGCGCAGCTGCTAGTTCGTATCAGAAACGTGAAAATACAACAATATTCATTCGCTACCTAAACAAAAAATTTTAAGCAAGACTTTACTTCTTTTATTTTAAAAAATATTTTGATGTCACCACTATTATTTGCATAAAATTACATAACATATATTTTCAAAGTATTGATTATACATCCTAATCCCGGTAAATGGTCCCTGCAGAAAGACAATCTGGAAACTGCGCCGCCCTCGGCGTAGAATTATTCTAAAAAGAACCCCGTTGCGAATACTTTTAAATTCGGTCTATTTTGGATAGTAAAATATATAATCGAACTTACCCAAAAATATAGTTGTTATAATATGTTTTTTTTTGTTCAGCTCGGATAAGTAAGGACTCATAAATGAGCATCCTATGTATCGTTGAAACTCTCATTTCTAAATAGGAAAGTACGAAAAAACCCTTCTGCAAAAGGACAGTCGTATGAGAAACGTGAAAATACAACAATATTCATTCGCTACCTAAACAAAAAGTTTTAAGCAAGACTTTACTTCTTTTATTATAAAAAATATTTTGATGTCACCACTATTATTTGCATAAAATTTCATAACATATATTTTCAAAGTATTGATTATACATCCTAATCCCGGGAAATGGTCCCTACAGGAAGACAATCTGGAAAGTGCGCCTACCTCGGCGTAGAATTATTCTAAAAAGAACGACATTGCGAATACTTTTAAATTCGATCTATTTGGGATAGTAAAATATATAATCTATCTTACCCAAAAATATAGTTATTAAAATATGTTTTTTTTTTTTGTTTGTTCTGCTCGGATAAGTAGGACTGATAAATGAGCATCCTATGTATCGTTGAAACTCTCATTTCTAAATAGGAAACTACGAAAAAAACCGTTCTGCAAAAGGACATTCGTATGAGAAACGCGAAAATACAACAATATTCATTCGCTACCTAAACAAAAAGTTTTAAGCAAGACTTTACTTCTTTTATTTTAAAAAATATTTTGATGTCACCACTATTATTTGCATAAAATTTCATAACATATATTTTCAAATTATTGATTATACATCCTAATCCCGTACAGGGTCCCTACAGAAAGACAATCTGGGAACTGCGCTTTCCTCGGCGTAGAATTATTCTAAAAAGAACGACACTGCGAATACTTTTACATTCGGTCTATTTGGGATAGTAAAATATATAATCTATCTTACCCAAAAATATAGTCATTAAAGTATGTTTTTCTATGTTCAGCTCGGATAAGTAGGACTCATAAATGAGCATCCTATGTATCGTTGAAACTCTCATTTCTAAATAGGAAACTACGAAAAAACCGTTCTGCAAAAGGACATTCGTATGAGAAACGTGAAAATACAACAATATTCATTCGCTACCTAAACAAAAAGTTTTAAGCAAGACTCTACTTCTTTTATTTTAAAAAATATTTTGATGTCACCACTATTATTTGCATAAAATTACATAACATATGTTTTCAAAATGTTGATTATACATCCGAATCCCGGTAAAAGGCCCCTACAGAAAGGCAATCTATGAACTGCTCCTCCCTCGGCGTAGAATTATTCTAAAAATAACCACGTTATCGTCGTAGTCGTTTTTTGTTATTTCACTAATAATTCCGTTGTCTGATGACGTGCTAATAGGGGAGATCCGTGTAATATGGACCCCCCTAAGCAAGAATGCTCATAAAACTTGAATTATTTTTTAAAAAAGATTTAATTTGTTGGCTGCTCATTACAACTTTATAGCTGCATGGTTCAAACTTGATAAAGTACTCTGGTAACTATTAATAATTGCAGGAAATATTTTTTTAATTTTCGTGTCAGTTGTCCATATTACACATTCATTCGTGTAATATGGACCGAACGTATGTGTGTAAGGTATACACAAGATTCGATTCACAAGAATCGAACTTTTGAGTGAATTAAAGAAGCTGCTTTAGATATGCTAATTTCGGCATACGCGCTTAGTATAAATACCACGCAGCGTCATTAATGAAAGAGGGGGAGGTTGTTAAGGTTGAAAAGTTGTTATCCTGCGCTAGTGCTTAGCGGGCCAGAAGTTTACATGGCAGTACTGCTGGTTTGACTTACTTTTCGTGAGTATAAAAATATATTGTTCTTGAAAGCTGTGTTCATACATTCCGTACAAGTAGTACGCATGCTTATTGCTGTAAAAGCCAATTATATGTGCAACGAATTCAATAAACATTGTTTCATGTATAAACTGTGTTTGCTTCAAATTCAAATAGAGTGCCCCTAAGTATTCTCTATACTGGCGCCCGAAAGATATATATACCCTGGTTGTTACCGTTACATTTATAACGAACAACATATTTGAAATTAAACTGTGTATTGTGAACTTATATTGATAAAATTGTTGCAAGTACTTATATACTATTTAAAAAAATGAGTGTTGTAGAACAATATCCTGCTGGAAATTTTCCTCGGGTAATTATGGTTCAGCAAATTGCGCCATTCGAAGCCACCTTCAATGGCGGCCCCTCAAGCCAATTCCTAAAGAAAATTGAGCATTACTTTCAGCAACAATGCACCCCAGAGGGGGATAAACTTAAAATTGCTCTAGCCGCTTTAAGAGGTAGTGCATTTCAGTGGTACACATGCATGCAAAGCAGTAATCTGATTTTTGACTATTCGTCATTCAAGCAACAGTTTCTTAGCGTTTTTCCAAAGACCTTTAATCAAAGTGAAATTGAAGCGGAAATTTATTCGCTAAGGCAACGTGAAGGTCAGTCTGCGTTAGATTTTGCTACAGAAAAGATTTCCAGGTGTGAGGAATATTTAGAAGGGGCAACGGAAGCGGTAATCTTAAAAATAATTATCCAACGTTTGAAGCCAAGTGTTCAAGATTTTTTAGATAATCAAACAATTACAAGCAAGGTTACCCTCCTTCAAGCTTTAGCTAAATATGACAATAGGCATTTCTTCGCTACCCCTCACCGTCATTCAGGTACGAGAAGTTTTATATACCCGCGCCAAAATTTTTCGCGAGTTTCAAACCAGCAGCGTAAGCAGTACCGCAGGCAAAATAATAGAAGCGCACGGCGTTATAATGAAATTAGTGCACTTAAAGTAAATAATATGGAAGCACCTTACTTGCACTGGCAAGTTGATTCACATGATATGGTTCAACCTGTTGAAACTGTGTGGTCAAATGTATTATTTTGTCCGAGTAGTAATCATTATTTTGAGAATAGTGAAAGTCAGGGTATTTTTGTGGCTTATAAAGAAAGTGAGTCTAGCTGGAATGATGAGGTAATTCCAGTACAAATTTCTGAAAATAGTGCCGATACTAATGCTAGTGGTTTAGAAAATAAATCATCTGATACTTCTATTAATGCTATACCTGATATTATTAATGCTATACCTGATATTTTAGATGATATTCACACATCTGTTAATGAAGGAAATTTAGTAGATGACGAAGTATGCGTTACGGAAGTTAGTGAATACTTATTAGTTGACGACAATAAAAATTCTTTAAACGATAGTAGGAACTCGCTAGGTAATGATGATATTATTTCAAGTTTCCATCCGAATGAGGATGCTGTAGGCCAGGTTGATAATATGGTCTTAAATAAAGTACATGAAAACCAGACTGAGAATCAGGATGAAAAGTTGACACAGAGTTATACTGTAAGTAGTTTAGCTGATGCTTCGGAAGTTATAGACGTAATTCGCATTAAAACGCACCAGTACGAAAAGCTTAATCTTCCTAAAACTGAAGCAGTGTTAAAGAATTTAAATGATAACGATTCTGATGTCGCAAGTTTCAAAGAGACTTTTTCGTCAAAAGAGGATAAAACTAAAGTTAAAGGGGATAAAAAACGTGGAAAAGCGCCTTCAGGTTCCAGCATTAAAACTGCTAATACTGAAGTAATTAAGGCGGTAAACAAGAAGTCGTATAAGCACAAATACGAAAAACAAAGTCAGGTTGTTGAAAAACATGACACAAGCATCGAGATAAAGCCAGTAACTAAACACGTTGGTGCGGCGTATAAATTTGAAACAATAGAATCTGCATTAAAATCTAATGCCTATACTTTAAAAAGTACGGCGAAAAGTAAAGTGTGCACTACAAAACCTCCATCTAAGGATGAACGTGGCACACATAAGGTACACAAGGTTATGAAAAGGAAGAATGACAATTTTAAAGCTCCTTTGCATAAGTACAGGAAACGCAAGATATCAGCCGCCCAGCAAGGTTGGCCTCCTCCCAAGAGACCTCCTGTACATCGTCAAGCCGGACCAGCACCTCAGGACCTACGACCTGCTTCACGAAGGATGACCACACGGTCAACGAATTCCTTTACTAGGACTGCGACCATCAAGAGAGGTTCCACGGAATGGACAGAATGGTGCAAGGAAGTTGCTGCTTTCATGAACAAGTCTTGTATCAATTCTCTTATTCCAACTCCCACCCTTTAATAAAACCGAACCAAATTGGTTTGAAATTCCCCATTATATATACTGTGTAAACATTTTGAGGGGAAGGGGTGAGCCACTGAAAAAAAACGGCATACTGTTGTTTTATAAACTTTTGAAGGGGACATGTAGTGAAAAAAAAATACATACTAACTACAGGTAACAAACAACTAACATACTAACTTCACAAATCATAACACATGTGCATTATGATTGGGGAAGAGCAGATACAAACAGTCAAGAAATGTCATGCTGTGCAATTGTGTTGTCACTTTAAATTAAAATAAGTTTTTTAGGGCGCAGTTGGCCAGCCCAGTATCCGCAACTCTGCAAATCCACTGTTTGATGGTGTCACCTGGACCCTTCGGGGTTAGTTTTGTAAAATGGTAGTGGCGTTTTTCCTCCACACAACGTGTGGAAGGTTTTTTGGCTTTGCCACCCATTATGTAAAAAGTCAGACCAGCACGCGTTTTCAATTAGTTAACTGAAGCCGTTCAGACCTCAGTTACCTAATTTTTTTTTCGAGGGAGGCCAGTGTAAGGTATACACAAGATTCGATTCACAAGAATCGAACTTTTGAGTGAATTAAAGAAGCTGCTTTAGATATGCTAATTTCGGCATACGCGCTTAGTATAAATACCACGCAGCGTCATTAATGAAAGAGGGGGAGGTTGTTAAGGTTGAAAAGGTGTTATCCTGCGCTAGTGCTTAGCGGGCCAGAAGTTTACATGGCAGTACTGCTGGTTTGACTTACTGTTCGTGAGTATAAAAATATATTGTTCTTGAAAGCTGTGTTTATACATTCCGTACAAGTAGTACGCATGCTTATTGCTGTAAAAGCCAATTATATGTGCAACGAATTCAATAAACATTGTTTCATGTATAAACTGTGTTTGCTTCAAATTCAAATAGAGTGCCACTTCAAATTATATACACCCAAGTCTGGGTAGAAGTGAGCAGTAGAATCTCTATATGTGTAATATGGACCACTGACACGAGAATAAAAAATATGATATAGAATGAAAGACAGATGCACAAAGCTGTGCTTTTAGTAAATTCATTTCAAGTACAGCAATCATCACAATAATAGTGTATCGGGTTGGTTATGTTGGAGCATTCTTCATGCGCCCATGATCTGCATGTTTCAAACTTGATAAAGTACTCTGGTAACTATTAATAATTGCAGGAAATATTTTTTTAATTTTCGTGTCAGTGGTCCATATTACACATTCATTCGTGTAATATGGACCGAACGTATGTGTAATATGGACCACTGACAAGAGAATAAAAAAATATGATATAGAATGAAAGACAGATGCACAAAGCTGTGCTTTTAGTAAATTCATTTCAAGTACAGCAAGTATCACAATAATAGTGTATCGTGTTGGTTATGTTGGAGCAATCTTCATGCACCCTTGAGCAGCATTTCCCGCACCTGATCCGGTCTTCCTCGCTCTACTCTCCCCGCAGAATGCGCAGAAAGTAAACTGTTCGGTAACTTGATTCGCAGCTGTCTCTTGTACGGAGGTTCCTGGGGATGTTCCTAGTGAGACCCTTGGAGCTGCCGGGCGTTTTCGCTCTGTCGTCTTCTTCTGTGCTAGCGTCTCTTTTTGAGCTTTTTTTGTCATTCTTTCCTCTTTCCGACGCTGTTGGATGTCCAGTTTTGGTCGCTTCATTTTTCAATTCCTACTATTAGTTCACAATCTCTCTCTATATATCTTGTTCAAATTTTCAATCGTTAATAAAAGTACCTTTTATTCATCCACTCAAGTTTAAATACATTTTTTTAAACTTGTAGTGGATGACACTTGATGTTAATACAGTTTTTTCAAATATTAATTCATTAATTAAATTTAATTAATCAATTTTATTTTTAGACCTAGAGCGTCTCTTGCTCTTGAATAGAAATTTCCCTCTTGTTACTGTGTAAACGGTAGCACTGTGGTATTGCGGGCTTCTCCCGTCCTGTAGGTTGCGAGATCGAATCCCCAACCTGACAAACTTTTTCTCTCTCTTTCCCCCCTCCTAATCTCGCACAGTAGGCAAGGTTCTGGCAGGCAATCCTTTTTTTCAATTCCTACTATTAGTTCACACTCAAATTTTTCTTTGTTGACCTAAGTAGGAATTGACTTAATTTTTTTTTTTATATATATATTACTTGTTTTTTCTGCAACGGCCTTCTTGAAACGGGATGATGTCAGAACACTGGCCTCAGAAGTGTTTCCCTTTCTCTTTCTTAGGCTTTTTTGTACGCAATGAAGAAGGGGACTGATGTCTTCCACTACAACAAACTGCACTCCACAAACTACAAAATGTAGTTTTATGACTAACAGGAACCGGGATGTTCTCCCGGACTACATCTTCCGAAGTTGGCTCTTCGGAAACAGACGTGTTCTTCTGGACTGTAACATCAAGTGTTGGGTCGATGGGAACTACATTTTCTGGCAAGTGGTCGTTGGTCTCGTCTGATGTGACTCGTGGTGGGGCTGTATCAGACACTTCGGATGGATCGCAGTAGACATCGTGAAATACATGGCGATTGACAACCCAAATCCCACCTCCACGGAAACCATCGGCAGCGGTTTCAAGAGATGCCGACCGCGCATATGCCTTCCCGAACAGTTCACACACTTGGAACTGTGAAACGGCCCGTCCAGCATGTTCCCTCATCCACTTGTGCATCTCTTGGGAATAGTAGACGTTTAATGGACGAAAGAAAGCGAGGTCCAAAGGCTGTATTGGATGGACAGTATGCAAAGGAAGTGATGGTAGGATCCCCCCTGCTTCTCTGGCCAATTCTCTAGCCTCGAGATTTTGAGTGTGGGACACATGTCCATCGAGAATTAACAAAAGCTTCTTTTTCTTGTCAGGTTTAGCGAAACTAATGAAATGTTTCATCCATTTACTGGAGAGCTCGATCGTCATCCAATATTTTCCCTGGCATTTGAAAGGAGTTCCTGGAGGAGCTACTGCTTCGAGCTCCGGCTTCTATCGCTTACGGGTAAACACCGCCATCGGTGTTTCCCCGTAACTCATTGTGCTGACATTAACTCATTGTGCTGACTCATGTGCCTCGTAACTCATAGTGCTGACTCATTGTAACTCATTCCCAGCACTCATTGTGCTGACAAATATGACGTTCTTTCCCTTCTCTGCAGATGTTATCGATCCAACGTGCCTACAACGTGTAATATGGACCAGTGGTCGATATTACACAACAGCGCATGGTTCATATTGCACGCATGGACGGAGCAACGATGTTTCCTATCACATATCGCAATGCAAAATGGTGAGCATAAATTGCATGTATGGATTGTTAAGAAAATAAGTATATAAGTATCACGTTAATAGTAGCTTTCTGCTGTTAGGTAATATTATATTAAAATTACCCAACAGCAGAAAATAATGCTTTCATTTTAACATACCTGTTACATCAATGATCTTATAAACCAAAAGCACAATTTCATAATCGTCCAAATGCATGCACACATGTACAAGTCACCTCATGCTTCGGATAACACTAATATTCACTAAAGGCAATGGGATGGTTCTGCTAACTAGTGGTGAACAGATAAATTTCCCCATGGTCCATATTACACGATGGTCCATAATACACTGATATCCCCTATATATATATATATATATATATATATATATATATATATATATATATATATATATATATATATATATATATATATACCGTGACAAAAAAGCAAACAAATAACATTCGTGGCCATACGCCACAGCAGCCATTAACCACAAAGCACGAATACATCACCTTTCAAAATATGCAAATACTATAGCCATATGCATGACGCAGCCTAGCAATTAACACTTCAAGAAGAAAAGCACAAGTGAATTAACACCCAAAAGATAAAAACATAGGTGAAACAACACCCAAAAGACAAAATGTTGAGTAATTAGACTGGAAAAAATCAAAAAATTCAATGTAATTGCTCAACATTTTGTCTTTTGGTTTTGTTTTCACCTATGTTTTTATCTTTTGGATGTTAATTCACCTTACCTTTGTTTTTGTTCTTGAAGTGTTAGTTACTAGGTTGCGTTATGCATAAGCTATAGTATTTGCATATTTTGATATGTGAAGTATTCGATTTTTGTGGTTAATGTGTGCTTTAGCTCATGGTCATGAAAGCTATTTTATTTTGGTCACGTTATATATATATATATATATATATATATATATATGTGTGTGTGTGTGTGTGTGTGTGTGCGCGCGTGTACATAATTGATGGAAATATGCAGCTCTAAGCGATTCTTTTATGATGCATTTCGGTTGTTGTTTGCTATAACTCTGTGTTTGATGCTGTTTAACCATGTTATTCGGTTGTTTTTTTATGGTGGAGAGTAAAAGACTCTACAAATCTTTCTTAAATATAAGTACGAATCTATTTTCTTTTTAACATGGCTTTTTTGTTTTGTGCAGATTTACTTTCTTCAACCGATCTTTTTGATTGTTCTTTTGTTTCTAAAGTTAGTGATGTATCAATTTTTCATCAACTGTTACGAAACGACTCAAATACTCCTCTGCATTTTGTTTGAATCAGCTCGAAAATGGAATTCGAAGCGTTCGCTCCAGGTTTTCGTTAGCAAACGTCATCAGCTATCTCATATCCAAATGTTCGCTCTCTGATGAGATGGAAACAAACTCAGAAATGTCACACAATTTTAATCTTCTGTTCGTCATCAGCATACTGATTTTTTTCAATAATTTCTGGCCTAGTGAGCTCAGCAGAGCGACCAGAATGTTTAGCATTAGTTGTGCTGATTCGGACGCAACGGAAACCACTTGTAAATCATTCTTAGCGGAGGTGCAGACTCGCCATAATATTTATCAAGCCTGTATTTAGTTACTGCCGCCGTTTTACGTCGTATAGAGATATGTTTTTATCAACACGAGGAACTCGTTTTAACTGATGTGCGAGAAGTAACTAGAGTTAATCGATTAAAACACTGTCACAGATTGGATGTTGAATCTGTTTTCAATTTCCCATGCGTGTCTTTGAAGTGGGCTAAATGTGAGAGCTCTAACAATTTTAGTGCAGTGGCACCTTCTCACGAATTTTCATAAATTTAGCAAATGACAGCCGTATAACTGAAATACAGACGTAAAACAGATCTGTATATAAACAAATATGATATTATACTCAAAACAGTTTCCGTTAAAATGCAAACCATGCCGGATACTGAAAAAATACGATTACATTAACTCTTTACCGTCGATTTAAATTATGTCAGGTTTGTTTAACGATAAACAAAAATTTATATAGATGAGATCTGTTTGTGCGTTACTAGAACAACAGACAAGAAAACTATCTGTTCCATGCATAAACCAAAATTCGAAAGGTCAATTTTTTGCTTTTAGTATCCCATTCCATATTAGGAACTACTGGAAATCGTTATTGCTATTTATATGAGTTAAAAAATAGGTGTAAATCAGCGATGTATTACTCTTTCTAGGCGCAATTTTTTAAGGTGTTCTAACCCTATTGGATTTGCTAACCTCAATGTTAAGCCACGGAGAAAATAAATCCAAGGACTGGCGACTTGGATTGAAAGATTTGAAAAAAAATTGTTCTCCCTAATAGAGAAAAAAAATTTGCACCTTGGGGTATTGTTCGTTTCTTTTTAAAGAAAGAATGGAAATGGTAGTTTTAAATTTAAATTATTCAGGGGAAAAATATGGTACAGTGTGTTTTAAACGCTCCTAAATTCCTTTGGTGGACGTAATTTATAAAACGAACCCCGTTGCAGGAAGATGCAGAAAAGTCCAGGTTGTCTGAAAATACCATTTTTATTGGATTATCGGCATTCATGGAGCTGTCAACAGGAGACACATTTTCTCCATAAATATAACATTAAGGTGAGCGACTCCAATAGGGTTGGTTCACAGCAGCCTTAACACAATTCTACACACTTCAAAAGTTTTAATAACCTTATCGTTTGTTACATAGCAAGCTCTAACAGTAACTGGAGATTTGGCGCCAGGAAGAATTCTCGAGAACTGAAATCACCGCCGACTGTGACACCTCAAGGCAAACAAACTCGCGTGTCATTAAAGCTTTGCGGGCCGTTGCGTGACAGGTCAGGAGCATTGTTTCAGCCTTCTGCTCGCTGGCTGAGGCACCTCGCGTTAATTTTTGTTTGGTTACGTGATAAACACTCCAAGTTCCGAGTCACATGTCCATCCCTTAGCAGCTATTTCCCAATGACGAGCCGGCCGAGGTTGTTATCGCGCTTCATAGAATGCAGGGATTCCGCTGTTTGTGATATCGTGTGTGCCTATAATTAGTTGTTTGCAAGTGTTTGAAACGTTTCTTTTATTATAACTCTTACATGATATCGTACGAATAGTAGAGGGAAGTATTTTCCGTTTTTGTGACAATTAGGCCTTCAGTAACAAAACACACACATTTACACATATATACACTGAAACTTCTCTAGCTGACCACCCCTCAAAACGGTCACGTTTTTTCGGAATCATGACTGGCCGTCTTAGGGAAGTTTTACCGCATTACACACACACACACACACACACACACATACATACATATATATATATATATATATATATATATATATATGAATAAAAGCCCGGTGGCGTAGTGGTTAAAAGCGTCAAGCTGTCATTCCACAGGTCCAGGGTTCAACCCTGTGACTGGGCAAGGTCGACTCAGCCTTTCATCCCTTCAGTGGGTCGATAAAATGAGGACCAAGCATGCTTGGGAACTAAACTCTGGGGGTCCCACGTTAGGTTGACCACCTGACTGAGACATATGCTGTATGGCACCCCAAGCCCACGGTTAAGAAAGCGGAGATGGGTACCGCCGGCCCTGGTCCACATCGGACTGTTGCGCCGTGAGTTTAAGTTTATATATATATATATATATGGACGCGCACACACACAACTCTTAGCTTAGACACAGTATAACACTAACGCAGTGCACTGTATAACTCGTTTATTGCTTTGCAGAAACACATCGGCACACATTGAGATATTAGAAGGTCGCAGTCAAGGTCGCACTAAACGCACATCACATAGCAATGAGTGACGTACACTCGCGTCACAGGTATATAAACATAAAGCGAACATCGTCGTCTCTCGGGGAATTCAGTACAGAGGGGGCGCGTGCGTCGACATTCTCCCCTCGTTGACATGTTATAGACATTCAATAAATAACCACAAAAAATATCACAACTTTTAAAATGATTATAAACACAGTGCACGAATAATTTCAATCTGGCATTGGCAATACACACACGCGCGAGATGGCTCGCTTGTACCACTAGGGTGGGCCGAAAGACCATTTATATTTTTTTTCGGAAACGGCTAATTGAAAAAAAGTTGTTACACTTATAGATAATAAAAAACGTTAAAAAAAACTTGTGAAAAGATAATATCTTCCGATCGTGCATTCACTTCAAAATTTTGAAAAAATAAGAAAATGAAGGTTTCTTTTCCAATTTTTTGAAGCCCTAAAAAGTTTGAAATTTGAAAAGTGCTTGTTTAGGTTGTGTAGGGTAATGCTAATAGTATGTGAAAAAAAATTAAAACCCTTCATTATTCAATATTAACTATTCGAGCATTGCCTTAAAAACTAGCGTAAAAGCCGCATTTTGAAGGA